>OX365932.1:0-564469 GCA_947243795.1 Saccharomyces uvarum
CACCACACCACACCCACACCACACCCACACACCACACCCACACCACCCCACACCACACCCACACCCCACCCACACCCACACACCACACCCACAACACCAACACCCACACACCCACACCACCACACCCACACCACCCCACACACCACCCACACCCACACCACACCCACACACACCACACCCACACCCACACCACACCCACACCCACACCACACCACACCCACACACCCACACCCACACCACACCCACACCCACACCCACACACCACACCCCACACCCACACACACCACACCCACACCACACCCACACCCACACCCACACCCCACACACCACACCCACACACCACACCCACACACACACCACACCACACCCACACACACCCACACACCACTCATATCATACTCACCACCTGGGTAACCTCCATCCTCTCTATCATTACCACCCACACACCCCACGAACCTCACCACTTAACAGCCTGGTACATTAACTCCTTCCCACCACATTTATTTCAATTTATCCCCCCACATCGAATCCCCACCCCTCGAATACTATATTGGCCTCCCTAACTCTTCCATACGACATGTCTACATACCACACTCACTACCACTCATACCATACTCACCACCTGGGTAACCTCCATCTTCTCTATCATTACCACCCACACACCCCACGAACCTCACCACTTAACACCCTGCTACATTCACACCTTCCCACCACATTTCTTTCAGTTTATCCCTCCACATCGAATCCCCACCCCTCGAATACTATATTGGCCTCCCTAACTCTTCCATACGACATGTCTACATACCACGCTACCACACCACGCTACCACACCACTCATATCATACCCTCCATCTGGGTAACCCTCCATCTTCTCTATCATTACCACCCACACACCCACGAACCTCACCACTTAACACCCTGCTACATTCACACCTTCCCACCACATTTCTTTCAGTTTATCCCTCCACATCGAATCCCCACCCCTCGAATAC
This sequence comes from Saccharomyces uvarum, assembly GCA_947243795.1. Taxonomy (NCBI): domain Eukaryota; kingdom Fungi; phylum Ascomycota; class Saccharomycetes; order Saccharomycetales; family Saccharomycetaceae; genus Saccharomyces; species Saccharomyces uvarum. The sequence goes on from OX365932.1 coordinate 993, forward strand.
CATATTGGCTTCCCTAACTCTTCCATACGACATGTCTACATACCACACTACCACACCACTCATATCACACCCTCCATCTGGGTAACCCTCCATCTCATCTATCATTACCACCCACACACCCCACGAACCTCACCACTTAACACCCTGCTACATTCACACCTTCCCACCACATTTCTTTCAATCTATCCCCCCACATCGAATCCCCACCCCTTGAATACCATATTGGCCTCCCTAACTCTTCCATACGACATGTCTACATACCACACTACCACTACCCCATATATCATACTTACCATCTGGGTAACACCTCCATCTCCAATATCACTACCCTCTCATCTACAACTCCAATACCATGTGCATCACCATATATCAGCACAATCCTCACCCTCTATACTATTACCCTCCATACCAACCAACCAACCAACTTACTATCACACACCATCTCCCTACCTATATACCCTGACCATTCTCAATATCATACACCATTACCCTACCTCAATATCTCCATAATATCTCCAACTATCGAAACATATATATAAACATACACATTCAAACGTAAACATCGAATCCTAAACAAATCAACGTAAACACCACACCCCTCCACAATATCATATACCATCACTCTCAATATCACATACCATCACTCTCAACACCATATACCATCACTCTCAATATTATATACCATACTTCAATATCATATACCACCACATCCTCATACGGACGCTAAATGTAATATCATGTCCCACTACCCTAACCACCACTCTCTCCATCATATATCTACCCTCCAACCATTCAAACGTAAACATCGAATCCTAAACAAATCAACATATACACCACACCCCTCCACAATATCATATACCATTACTCTCAATATCATATACCATCACGCCCAATATCATATACCATCACTCTCAACACCATATACTATGACTCTCAATATCACATACCATCACTCTCAATATCATATACAATCACATACTCCTACAAACGCTAAATGTAATACCATATAACACTACCCTAACCACTACTCTCCAACCGTCCAAACGTAAACAAATAAATACATCGAAACATACATATCAAATCCTAAACAAATCAACGTAAACACCACACTCCTCCATAATTCACCCTAACCACTCTCCATATCCCATACCATATATCATAATATCGTCTCTCTCCATATATACCATATTATCACTCCCTATATATTATAATACCACCACATACTCCTACGGACGCTAACATACATATCGAGTCGTAAACAAATAATCCTGAACACCACACCCCTCCATATAATAATACCATATCACCACTTATCATCACTCTCTTCCTACATCCCATCCCATATATCATAATACCATACCACACCACCACCCTCTTCATAATATCGACATACTATATTATCCTGACTACTTCTACTATAATTAATACGCGCACTCCTACGGACGCTAAAATATAATACCACCACATATCGTAACTCAATACCCATCTACTATCAACTTATCATCACTCTCCATTACTCCCCCATACTATCATACTATGTACCATATGTTCTCTCTATATCCTAATACCTACACATTATACCATATACCATTCTACAATACCCTCAATGCCATATTATAATACCACCACATACTCACACGGACGCTAAATATAATACAAATCACATACAAAACCACTATAATTCTTAAACTTCCCACTCTCACGTTCTATATTTTTATATTTTCTCACAATTTCTACCCTTTTACCCAATATACATACCCAACCATAAATCATTATTTCTTAGCCCCACTCCGACTACCAATTATATACCTAAACTACCTTACTCCACCTTAAATACTACCTAACAATCTATCATCGCCCTTTCCCAGCTCTTTCTCTACCATACCACCACATTATCACCATATACGGCACGAACCTCAGCACTTAACACCCTGGACATTTTCACATTCGATCCATCGCCCGACCACCAAATTCTGCCCCCCACTAAATACGATACTCTACATCATATATCCGCTTTAAACATCTCAATATTCTCACATTTGCTCTCATACCATCATATATCACATACCTTCATCACACCCATACCACCACTACAATACATATCACCCGTCTATCCACCTCCACATATCTCAACATCGTATACCATAATTCATCACCCTAACCACTCTCTATAGAATATCATACCATCCCTCATCCCCATACTATATCACATACTATATACCATACCATTCCCCATACTATATCACATACTAAATCACATACTATATACCATACTATATCCTGATTCCTATTACCGCCACATATCTCAATTTCATACCAGCAAACCATTCAATCGCTCTCAATAGAATATCATATTCCGTCACTCTCTATATATTCTACTACCACCGTATACCCTCACTTTCTCAACATCATATATCACCCATATACCTACCATCTCTCTCCATGTATATCATACCATCACTCTCTCTGTATTCTAATACCACCGCATACTCATCCGGAGGCTAAATATATTCTCATGACATACCGTATACCTACCATCCTCTCCATAATATCTATATACTATATTATCCTGACTACTCCTATATTATATTGAATTCGCACACCCCTACGGACGCTAAGATGTTATATCATATACCAGCACTCTCTATATATCTTTATCCTTGCCACCATATTACAATACCACCACATACTAAAACTGAATAACCATACTACCACTCATCCACATATAATACCACAACGCACTCGAACGGAGCCAAATAGAATATTATATGCCACCACTTTCTATATACCCTAGCCACTACTACTACCACCACATACCATCATTCTCTCCATAATGCCATACCCTATATCTTTATACTACATCATTTTGACCATTCTTACTATGATGCATGCATGCACCCACCCACACAGATGCTATACATTATACCATACTCCATACCATATCATATATCATCACTTATCTCAATATACTACCACTCCTCTACCGTCTTCCCCTCTTCATATCCATATCTCATTACCCTGACAGCTCTCAATAAAATATCATAATACATACCATTACCTTTCGTATATTGCATACTATATATGCCACCACTCTTTCCATACCATCGCCATTCGTATCATAATGCATGCACACACTCGCACGGACGTTAAACACCTACACCACCTTCCCTCTCACCCCTTTTCTTAGACTATCACCGGATGCTTCTACGGACCTTAATATCACATCACATTACTACTACCATTATATAACATATCCTCTCCTCACTCCAACACCGCTAAATAAATAATATCAACCACTCTTCATATCATCCTACCAATCACTCCTACGAATGCTACAAATTAAAATTCCATATTTTACATTTTACTGTGCTTTTTCACTTTTCATCAATATCTATATACTTCTATACTTAACTACACCTAAGCCATAAACTGCCATGCTCTTATGCCCCGATAACATGAATATACAGACCCACAGGACATTGAGTCACCGCATACACCCATCGTTCACTTCACTCATCTTAGCTTCTCTTAATATTACCACTTACTTAGCCGCCCAGCTGACGTGCCTTGCATGTGCGGCTGAAAACTTTTTCTTGGGCAGCGTGTTCCGACATGGTCATGTGACAGTCATGTGACCATATTTAGGAAACGCGTGTTCGGCCGAGGAATTACCCATTGCGGTATGCTCGAAATCAACATGAAAATTTGTTCATTTCCTCAAGTCCATACTAAAAAAAAACGATTTAGACAACACTTTTACGGGCCCCTAGAAACACGTGCGCATCCGATTTTTTGCATCTTTCGTTGCCAATCCGCATATATGTGCCACTCTACGCAGGCTTCTAATTTCTACCTCGCCGAAGCAAATCTGCGCGCAAAAAAATGCCGTACCGCCCTTCAAGCAGAATCTGCCAAGGCCGTATCGTCTAATAAAAGTGTGAAAAAAAGTGTGTTATGACTAAGCTCATCGAGAAATGACTCAGCCAATCAAACAATATCCGAAAAAGCTTTTAGGTGAAGCTGTTGATCTTCTTTGTCTTATTACAAATGGTATAAGCAGTTTGCCCCAGCAGACTCTTGAACCAGTTTCCGTACCGTATTATCCTTGATAGTTTAAGGGGTTTTTTCAAATAAACAAAGCCCTGACTAAAAATGTAGTTTTTGCGATTAATCACCTACTAGTAATGATAGATAATTTGAATTCTCTTGGAAATAAAGGTAATCCGACTGTACCATGATAACGAGATTTTTTCATTGTGAAGGTTGCTATATTTGTACTATATATATTGCAAAATTACAAGTAAAACCTGGCGAATTATGTGATAATATCTGTTGGTTTAAACGACTTTTAGTACCGCGAGTGATCTGGATACCTTTATTTAGCTCGATCAAAAAATTCTCCTGCTATGACAGCTTCCATAGTTGACATTAAATACTGCTTCTCATCTCGTAAATCTGAACTACCTTTGAAAAAAGTACGATTAGGAGTGTCTATCTACAGAAGATGCAATTTCAGAGATATCCTTAGCAGATGTTCTACAGCAACCGCCAATAATGCGCGCACCATTATCTATGAATTCCTTCACTACAACATCCCAACTGTTTAGCTTACCCTTTGCCTGATGCCACGTCTTTGTCCTAGTATCATAAATTTCTCCACTATTTGGATATGCTAATAGTGGCATGTCAGGTAAAGCCAGATGCAGAGATTTTAGAATGGATGTAGACTGATTAAAACTAACACAATTAACTCCTAACAGCAAAAAATGTTTATTGATTTTTCTTCCAAGACTTTTTACGTAGGCTGCAATTTCTTCCATAGTGGTACCATCTCGTAGCAAACCATTATCGTGCACTGATAACCCGACGTAGAAGGGTTTTGAGATAATATCCTCATCCCAAGATAAAATAGCCTTTAGCTCGTGAAAATTAGGAACCGTTTCGAAACCAATGAGGTCAATATCTGCATGCTTGTTGAAGTTGTCCAATTGGGCTTTGAAGTGTTTGAGGTAATCAATATCTTCTGGGTGTGAGCCGTAGTCGCCAGTATACTCGCTGGAGACGTGCGCCGCCCATGGACCAATACTTCCAATTAAGTACCTATCCTCACCAATAATTCTGCGCGTAAATGACACAACGCTGTCCAGAAAGCGGTTGTAGTCCGAAAGAGTTTTGATTGAGGTATTTTCTGAAATACTTAGAAAATTTGCCTGGTAAGTGACTGTCATTAACACATTTGCACCAGCATCCATAAAGTCCCTGTACATTTCCTCCACCAAAGTTCGGTCAGAAGAAGTACTCTCCCAAAAAGAATCATTAATGAAAGGTGCCGCAGACCATACTGGGCTATTTATGTCGATGCCTCTATTTTCCAATTCTGTTCCTTGTCCACCATCGAGAACAAGAACTTTTTGGGGATGTTCAAGAATCAACTTTTCAATCGGAATGCGTTCCATCTGTATTCGGTCTTTTGCTAAGTTAAGTATTGGAGCCCAAATTAGTCCCTCGAAATTGCCTTTCTCAATTGCTCTCTTTAATAATTTGTCTTGTTAACACTTTTCAACTCTGTTCTGTTACTATTTGTTGTCAGCGCCACAATTTGAAAGTGGTTAACGGTCCACAGCTTGGGCCACATCCACAGTCTCGCAGAAATCGGATTTTTATTTTTTCATATTGAAATAGATTTGCAAAAAAAATACCAGGTAGATGTATACATACATATGTATTACGGCATTTTGTAGTTGAATAGCAACTTTAGACAGCCTTTTATCAACCAGAATGCTATGAACGACAACAATAATGAATGATTCTAAATCTGCCAAGATTTCAGAAGTGCAATTTAGCACTAGCGTCGCAAGTGCGCCCTCATCTGACGGAACTAACCTAGTTCACAGATTCAAGAACTCCTTCAAACGAAAGGATGCATCTGTAATTCAAGAAGATCTGCTGTATTCTGAGCTTTCGGCGGAAGAAAAAGTACAGTGGGACTTAGCTAATCAGCCTTATAAAAAGGTACTAGATCAAAGACACTTAACAATGATAGCCATTGGAGGTACCCTGGGGACAGGACTTTTTATTGGATTAGGGGAATCGCTAGCATCCGGTCCTGCTTCTTTGCTTATTGGATTCTTGCTGGTAGGAGCATCGATGCTCTGCGTTGTTCAATGTGGAGCTGAACTCTCATGCCAGTATCCTGTCTCTGGATCCTATGCCCTACACGCAAGCAGGTTCATAGACCCGTCTGCTGGCTTCAGTGTAGGAATTAATTATTTACTGATGTGGCTTATATCTTTCCCCAGCGAGTTAGTAGGATGTTCACTCACCATGACTTATTGGGCTCCCTCCGTCAATCCTGCTGTATGGGTCGCCATTGCTTTTACCTTGAGTATATTATTGAACCTTTTTGGAGCAAGAGGGTTCGCGGAATCAGAGTTCTACATGTCAATCTTCAAAATTGTTGCACTTTTCATCTTTATAGTTATTGGGATTATTTTAATTGCAGGTGGTGGCCCTGAATCCACTGGATATATTGGTACGAAATACTGGTACGATCCGGGTTCTTTTGCTCCTCCAGCTTTTAAAAACTTCTGTAATACTTTTGTTTCAGCAGCATACTCCTTTAGTGGTACCGAGATGGTTGTTCTAACTAGTGCTGAGGCCAGAGATATTTCTTCGGTGTCTCGGGCTGCTAAGGGTACCTTCTGGAGAATTACCGTCTTTTATATCGTTACTGTGATTATTATTGGTTGTCTGGTCCCTTATAATGATCCTCGTTTGATTAATGGTTCTTCGAGTGAGGATATTACTGCTTCTCCCTTTGTGATTGCTTTAAGCAACACCGGTGCCATGGGGACAAGAGTGTCGCAATTTATGAATGCAGTCATCCTAATAGCTGTATTTTCCGTTTGTAACTCCTGCGTATATGCCTCTTCTAGGCTCATTCAGGGTCTTGCTACAGCAGGCCAGCTTCCAAAGATCTGCGGTTATATGGACAGAAATGGTAGGCCTTTAGTTGGTATGGCTATATGTGGCGCTTTCGGACTTTTAGGCTTTTTGGTTGTTTCTAAGGACCAGGGTACTGTTTTTACTTGGTTGTTTGCGTTGTGTTCTATTTCCTTTTTTACAACTTGGTTCTGTATCTGCTTTTGTCAAATCAGATTCAGGATGGCTATGAAAGCCCAAGGAAAATCGGATGATGACATTATCTACAAGTCACCGTTAGGAATCTATGGAGGAGTTGTCGGATGTACTCTAAATGTGTTGCTAGTAATTGGGGAAATATACGTGTCAGCTGCGCCAGTGGGCATGCCTAGCTCTGCCGCGAATTTCTTTGAATATTGTATGAGCATTCCGATAATGATTGCTGTATACATCGGACATAGGATTTACCGCAAAGATTGGAGGCACTGGTACATTAAGCGGGAGGATATCGACCTTGACAGCGGACATTCCCTGGAGGATTTGGAAGCAACCAAACTGAGAAGGGATCAAGAGAAGGAATATGTTGCTTCCAGACCACTTTACTACAGGCTTTATAGGTTTTTCTGCTAACGGGATAAAATCTCTCATAGGAATATCGGTTAGCAAGAGCTTCGTACATCGAATATTTAAGTTTCCATTTTAGATATTCAATAGCGTTGAAATCACGTAACATATATCAAGTATTTCGTTTAATGTAATTTTACTATTTCTGGTAGTTGTTTACCAAAACTCCTCGGGCCAACATGACAGGAACCACTCTTAAGACTTTGAAAAAGTCCGGATGTAGCTTTTGGTCTTTCATAGGGACACTTGAATGACTCGATAAGATTCACACGACCTCTGCAGGGATATACTTCTTTTTTTTTGTTGTGGGGTAACTATGACCTTACATCGCTTCAAACTTAATCTCTAGCCATGCGAAGCATGAGTGAACTTAAAATTGGAAATACATTGCCACGGTTTTCTGGCAATCTCTTTGTTTCATCACAAAGTCCTACCCATTCACAATTGAGAAGGTCAAGGGGGGAAAAGATTATGGCAGCAAGAGAGGTACATTGTTAATCAGGTTACATATATTCAGTCGTAATTTCACAGTCATGTACTGTAAACCGCATAACACATCATTCAGAAATCTCCTTTAAGCATGAATTTCATTGCTTAGAGCAATCTTAGGATAAATTCAGTTCTGTGATGTCCGATTCTGTAAGCTCCACATTCTAATTATAATTAGGACTATGTTGATATTAGTTGAAGCCTGCATAGCAGACTGCTGGCCCAGGGGCATAAATTTGCACTTCGTTCGCCGGTGGTTAAACTATTGTTCCAATAAAATTCAGTGAATTCAAGCTCTAAATAATATCTGGTGGAATATCTGGTGTAAATGAACGTACCGATGCATCCAAACACTACCCTAATAGAAAGGTGCACAGAAAGGTTGAAAGCGATAAGATGTTATGAAATCTCTTCGCGTCACACTATCTACACATTATTTCAATATCTTTGACTTGAACACAATTAACTTTCTTAAATGCTTTAACTGTGACACATTTTCCTGTTCCTTTATCTTGGATCCGACCTGGTGGGCCAGAGCCACCCTCACCTCATGTTTAGTAGCCTTTTTTTACTAATTTTATCGTTCATTTTGTAATCAGAGAAATTTTTCTACACTATTTCTATCTTTTCGTGTGAGTTTTTTCTCGAACTTTCATTTGTGCGATATTAGATCTTTTGTTAGAGCATTAGGGCTGTCCATCCAAGATTTTTATTTCAGGGAACATATTGAACTTGCTGGAATAGGTGATTTCGGACACAGAATATTAATTGATCAGGAACTAGCGTATAAGAAGATGAGTTATACCTGATAACTTATTATTAATGTTCTGAATTATGTTTGAACCATTGGGTTTCATATAACCAATCAGCGTGTGTTTTATATACCTCTCTTATATAATAAGAAAGAACTGCTTATTCTTAATTATTACTACTTACTAAACCAACTAATTATCAACAGAGCACATTTGCATTAATGGGCTCTGCCTTACATTATATTTTTGATTTGATCAGGTTTTGGGTAGATTTAAAAAAAATCCTCGATCCCATTTTTTTTTGAGTAATGCTTTAGTTTTTTACAAGTTCTGTACAGCTCGAGTTTTCAAATATGTGAAAAAGATACTTACATTGTGACGATATGAAGAGTATCACATTACACTGTTAAGATATTAGAGATAATATAAAGTAGAAAAAATGGCTTCCCACTGCAACAAAAAAAATTACATTGTGTCTGTGCTTTCACATAGCGCTTTTATAAACCTCTAAGGCGCGTTCCCTGCTATCCCGTAAATCAACTAACGGTTCTGGATAGTCTTTTGAACGTCGACCTACAGAATTGGGCAATTCTGGAATCCATTTCTTGATGAATTCCATCTCTGGATCGTATTTTTTCGCTTGTAAATCCATATTGAATACTCGAAAGTATGGCTGAGCATCAATTCCCGTACTAGAGCAAAACCCCCAGCCGCCGATATTTGATGATAAATCACAATCTATCAGGTGCTTCCTGAACCAGCGTTCACCCCATCTCCAATCTACCAATAAATTTTTGGAAAGGAAAGAAGCTGTGATCATTCTAGATCTATTATTGATATAACCCGTGTATAATAATTTTCTCATTATAGCATCTACTACAGGGATGCCCGTATTGCCGATACACCACCTCTCAAATACTACTGGGTCATTCTCCCACTTTATATCCAAAGTATCAAGTCGATATGGGATTTCCATAGACGTATATGGCCAATTGCACATACAGTGTTTGTAAAAATCTCTCCAAGCCACCTCTTTGATAAAATTCTGGATAGAGGAATTATCCTTAAGTGCTTTGGACATAATTTGGCCATTGGCCACTTGAAAAGCTTGATTGACTATTAATCTTGTGCTGATCATACCAGTGGATATATACACACTTAGTCCAGAAGTTCCATCCAAAGAAAGCATGTCTTTTGCATTATTATACTTCGAGCTTTTAGTTTGTAGAAAATTATTCAATAGAGACGACGCCGCAGCCTCAGAAGCCTCTGGCAAAGACCATTGTGATTTGGGAATGTACTTAACAAACTCCTCTGGTAATGAATAATCGAACGGTTCCAACTCGAATTTTTCATTGTATTTTGCTGGTTTAATTTCGTACAAATGGCAGATTCCAGAACTATTCTCTTTATGCTTGTTCAAATATAAGACCCATTTTTTATACCATGGAGTAAATACGGAATAAACAGTACCTTTGCCGGTAGTAAGTAAGCCGGGAGCAACGATACAAGAGTCATGGTAAAGCTTCAATTGAAGCTGTTGGTCACCATGTTCTAACAACCGAATGTCGCGGTATAGCTCATCTGTTTGATATTTGATGTTAGCAGTAATGGCCACCGGTTCCCCTGAGGTTAACTCCAGACACTTTTCTTTGAAAAACGTAACGAATTCTTTCGAATTAGATAAAGAGCTCTTAAAATCGTCGAACTTCCACACCAGAAGAGGAATATGTAACTCAGCCAAGGATTTCTGCAAGTTTTTCAATGCCTCTAAAATAAATGATAACTGCCACCCACTATCCATATGAGCTCTCCAGTCATCTTCATTGATGACATAGATGGCATACAACTTGGCATTCGGATTGTTTTGCTTTAATTGCTGGTATAGTTCAACACATTTGTATAACGCTAAATTATCGTGTATGCGTAAATCATTCCGAAACCAATGTATAACAGTAGAAGTTTCTTTGAGTAACGGTTTTTGTTTTCTCTGCAGTTTTCCCAGGATTTCTATGGGTTTAGCCCTCGATTTGTTGTTAAATTGATTGGCGCTCTTCGCAGTGATTGGATTTGGATAATATTTCTTATTCACCGAATGATACTGTTCGAAGTCATGCACTATATCTAATTTAGGCAATTTTGGAGCATTCGCTTTGGGGCTAAATGGTATTGTTCTTTTCATTTTCAGCTTCCTGTACTGGAGTTCTATTCTTTGATGCATATTTCTGAAAAGCAAGAAACTTCTAAATCGATATTTTATTTTTTCTTAAGGGCTTACAGGGAAAAACAGGGGACGCCAGTAACATAGCAACTGAATAATAGATATTTAACTTTTATCTAATAATGGTGACTGCGAATACTTCAATAAACTACGGCATAACCTCTCTCCTATTACCATAATACGACCATATGCTCATTTGATTATACCGCCATAATAACCCCAATCTCTCGCATGTCATGACAATCTTCACTTTCTTGATATACCACCTACACTAATATATAACTATCATGCACGCGTCCTCCGATCACAATGCTTGCATTCTTGTATATTCACTAGCCTTACTACAACTTAAAGGATCCTATCACTGCCTCTTATTCCGATGTAATACTCCTAATTTCATAACAGAATATCACTTCAACATACCTTTCTTCTGTTTAATAATGCCTGCACAATAGTCAATGGATCTTAATATAATACAGCCTATATCCTTCCCCGGGACTTGACATTCTCCCTCCGTGTTTTATTATATACAATAATAGCGCACTGTTCCATGAACCTTACATTTCCTTACCTGCAACGATTTCATCATAACTACACAAAAGGCATTACATTTATCCTGATCGCAACATAACTACCGTGCATCTCTCGTGACTGGGTACAGAGCTTTTTACCTTCAATATTTCTGATATGGTGGCAAAGAACACCAAACCTTGAACTGACACTGATTTTGAACCTATCAATTATAATAGGATGATACCATGAAGCTCTGTACAAACACTACCAATGCTTTATTTGCATTTCTCTTGTTATTACTATAATGAACAGTTTGATAAATTTTTCGAACACTCTATGTCTAGATGTATATAAAACTACAAGACAAAAATACTGCAAGATTATCTTCCGGATCTATCATGTAGCCTCTCTAGTACCCTGGCCCATTATAATAGAACGATATGTACCTCACTAACTGCAAACAACACTCCGCTTGTACGCCACTATATTACACTGAATGGATGCGATTATAACACCGAGAATAAGCTCGTCCAAGTTGTGACAGCCGAAAGTTTACAACAGTCGCTGTGCGAAGAGTGCGGTCTTATTGAAGTTGTTTAATAAATACAGCAATTAGTTAAAATATATACAACAAAATTCACATATAACAACCCTTTCAGCTCACCGCTGTATGATGAATTAAACCGAAATATATCAATCAGATATAATCACACTGCGCCGACATCTCGGCAAACTCAAAATTCTAGCCTCGAGAATTTAGAGTCCATCCACCCATTTCTATAATCCACCTCTCGAAACCCTACTTTACCCGTAAGGTAGAACATGCCCAGTAAACAGAGCGACTCCTTACAGTTTTTTAACAACAAGCCTTAACACGTTGCCCCGATAGATGCTGAACTGACCATATATGGCTCGCCAGCTCAATATGTCCCACCCTACCTAGCTTGTCTTGCCTTTCTTGCCTAATGCTGGTGCTTACCGCCACTAAACGGTCTTGAAATTTTAGGTCCGCGCCTTCCAAGTCAAACCCCCTAAAGGCACCAGGCCAGTAAGGGCGCGTGCCTTGAAATGATTTGCCTACATGATTAGGTAACGCGTGGGGTGCATTTGTAGGCACACAGATACCCCTCGTCACCCCACCACCACTCGTGCCTTTCTCCTTGGCGGCAATCTGATGGAAATACCCACTGACAAAATTACCCAACAAACAGTCCATCTTGAACTAGCTCTTTTCTTATTTCTGTTCAAGTATACCCCACAAAAATACGTCATTGTTTAAACTTTGAGCTCAAGACACTATCCAATGAACCTCTTGTATCATTTGTGGAGGAGTGGGATAAATCGTACGTCTTCTTTCCTAATTCTGTACTTTGTTGTGGAAGGAGACATATGCCTTAATAATGACAAAAATAGCTTACCACACTTTAGCCAGGAGATGCCTTCGTGTTGTTTCAGGGGGTTATTCGCCAAACAGTCTTGCACTCCATTCAATTTCATATATAAATAGTCGACAATACCTTGCAATAATCGTTTTCTTTCACTAGAAATACACTATCGAGAAATCAAGACAAAAACCTAAAAGTAATAATAAACATACAATTTCAAACATGACTAAACCCGGAGCAACAACAGCTACTAGCTTGAATGCTAAAACCCTCAAGAGCTTCCAATCGACTCTACCAGTACCAACTTACCCCAGGGAAGGTGTCAAACAAGGCATCGTCCATCTAGGTGTTGGTGCATTCCACCGTTCCCATTTGGCTGTCTTTATGCAGCGTCTAATGCAGGAACACAACGTTAAGGACTGGTCCATCTGTGGGGTTGGTTTAATGAAAGCAGACGCTCTTATGCGCGATGCCATGGACGCACAGGACTGTCTTTACACGCTTGTGGAGCGCGGTATCAAAGACACCAATGCATACATTGTTGGCTCCATTACAGCCTACATGTACGCACCAGATGATCCAAAGGCTGTCATCGCAAAGATGGCCCATCCAGACACACACATTGTGTCTCTTACCGTTACAGAAAATGGTTATTATCACAATGAGACCACGCACTCTTTGATGTCTGATGATGCCGCAATTGTCAACGATTTGAATCACCCAGAGAGACCAAACACTATTTACGGATATTTGTATGAGGCTTTGTTGCTACGTTACAAAGAAGGTGGTCATCCTTTCACTATCATGTCGTGTGATAACATGCCACAGAACGGTATCACACTCAAGGCCATGCTTGTTGAGTTTGCCAAATTGAAGGATCCAAAATTTTCCGCCTGGATTGCTGACAAGGTGACTGCTCCTAACAGTATGGTTGATCGTGTGACACCACGTTGCACTGACGTCGAGCGTAAATTTGTCGCCGACACATATGGAATTCAGGATAAATGCCCTGTCGTAGCCGAGCCTTTCATCCAATGGGTGCTAGAAGATAATTTCTCTGACGGCCGTCCTCCTTGGGAGCTTGTTGGTGTGCAGGTTGTTAAAGACGTTGAGTCTTACGAATTGATGAAACTACGTTTACTTAACGGTGGTCATTCGGCCATGGGATATCTGGGATACCTGGCTGGTTACACTTATATTCATGAGGTTGTGAACGATCCAACTATCAACAAGTATATCCGTGTGCTAATGCACGAGGAGGTTATTCCATTGTTGCCAAAAGTACCAGGCGTCGATTTTGAAGAATACACTGCTTCAGTGTTGGAAAGATTCTCCAACCCAGCCATTCAGGATACTGTCTCTCGTATTTGTTTGATGGGCTCGGGTAAAATGCCCAAATATGTTCTACCTTCAATTTACGAGCAATTGCGTAGACCTGATAGTAAGTACAAGTTACTGGCCGTTTGTGTTGCTGGTTGGTTCCGTTATCTGACTGGTAAGGATATGAATGGGAAGCCATTCGAAATTGAGGACCCCATGGCACCAATCCTACAAAAAGCCGCCGTTAAAGGTGGTTCAGATCCGCACGAATTGTTAAGTATCGATTGTCTATTTGGTCCTGAGCTACGTGATAACAAGGAATTTGTTGCTCAATTGACTCACTCACTCAAGGCCGTTTACAACAAGGGACCACTTGCTGCTGTGAAAGAAGTTCTTGACCAAGTGTAAATTTTAAGTGATAAACACCTCGCTAGTAATTGGAATATCTTCAATAGTTTTGTATCTTTGTACCTTATTAGTTTTTTAATGAAATAACGAATCGAATGCCTATGAATATCCGGAATTAAGTTTTTATCAATTTTCAAATAGGGTTAGTTATCTTCATGTTGTGTGTGTTGTAGATTAACCTCATCGCCATTTTTCGAACTATTAACGCTAACAATTCGGCCTGTTAAAAATGAAAAAATATAAAAAGAAACACGATCTAGAAATAAGTAACATTTAATGTTTTTTTTTTATTACAAAATATAATATATGATTATATAGAAACATCGATTTTCATTAATTCGAGATCTTCATAGCTTCTGGAATTTTCATAGCTTCGAGAATCTTCGTAGATTCGAGTATAATTAAGGTTACACGGCTCTATTGAGGTGCTTTAACGTTAAGAGCAATGTTGTCCTACTAAGGTGAAGGATGCAAAGACCCCTTCGAGAACTTCATAAACTTCTTCCAGTTTTTCTTTTCAACCTGGGCCTGTTCGGAGGTGTTTCCCCTTCTTGAAGGTGGAACCCAAGATGCAGACTTCCATGGTTTCACACCTTCTTCATACAATAACTGGATTTCCTCCAAAGACAACCCGATTGTTTCTGGCAAGAAAAAGAAGATGTAGAAAAACATTGCGATCAAGCATCCCACGAACACATAACCGTAATAGAAGTGGATAGATCCAGTAATAAATGGTGTAAAGAAACCAATCAAAAACTGCCATAACCAGTTAAACGCAGTTGAAATCGACATAGCTCTAGACTTAAACTTTGAAGGGAACGACTCGGCAACCACGATATAAGCAACTGGTGCCCATGTTGTAGCAAAACAAAATATGTAAAAACAGGTAAACACGATCATAGCATTACCTGCTCCCTTCGAAGAGGGACCGTCATCGCCATGGGGGTATAGACATTTCACTCCCACACTTGCAAATATCACCATACAGGCCATCATCCCGGCTGCTCCGAATAGAAGACATTTACGACGACCAATTTTGTCCACACCCATAACAGCGAGAATAGTAGAGAAGAAATTCACTGTACCCAAAATGATTGAGGTTTCAAACCCATCTGTAAGTCCGACAGACTTGAAAATGGTGGTTCCGTAGAAGAAAAAGTAGTTTTCACCGGTAAGTTGCAAGAACGTTTGCACAAGTATCCCGGTAATCAAACGTGGGAAAACTTTGGATTTCACTGAGAGAAGCTCCTTCCATGAGGCCTCCCCTTGTTCCCTCTGAGCAAGCACACCTGCGATAATTTCTTCCGCTTCCCCATATACCCATGGATCTTCTGGTGAAACCTTGTTTACCTTGGCAATGGAAGTACGTGCCTCCTCGTGTCTGTCACATTCGATTAGATATCTTGGTGATTCTGGAACCAATAACATACCAATGATGATAATTAGGGCCCACAAAAAGCATAACCCGATAGGCACTCTCCATTGTGCGGTGTTGTCGTATTTACGTGTTCCGTAAACACTACAGTAACCTAGGAAAATCCCAAAGGTCATGTTCAGTTGGTATAATGAAATAAGTCCACCTCTTAAATCCTTCGGAGCTATTTCAGACAAAAGCATTGGACACAACACGGAGCAGCCACCAGCACCTAAACCGTATATGATTTTACCTACAAAATACTGGTACCATTTGTGGCTTGAGCTGATTTGGATAATTGCACCTACGATGTACACCAACACCACGATCACAATTGCTAGTCTTCTGCCTAAAGTATCGGCCAGACGCGCAAAGATAAGGCCACCTATAGCGCATCCCACACTGAACATTGCAACCAGAAGACCCATACGCACGTTACTCAAATAGTACTCTCCGGTGCTGTGTTTGTAAGATCCGAAGTTCATTTTGAAATTGTCCATGTTAATGAAACCTGCAGTAATACCACTATCCCAGCCAGGTAAGAACCCTCCAAAAGAGATAGGGATACAAAGTAAATAGATAGTAAGATATCCCAAAAATCCTCTCTTTGGTGGTTCTAATGGCCCTTCGTTAAGGGCTTCATCATTATCAAAGTCATCAGACCACTCTTTTTCTACAGGCGTTGCGACATGAACATCGACAGCCGGAACATTCCGAATATCGGAACCGCTTTCAACAGATGATTGTGTGCTAGACATTTTTCTGTTTGGGGGGTCTCGAGTGAAAATATCATTAAACCTGGAAGAAGTTGGTCTTACCTTCTCTTTTTATATGTTTCGTGAGAGACACCCCTCTGGGGGGTGGCGACTTTCGCACATCGATGGTACGATAAATTTCAGTCGTAGGGAGGTGTCGCTTTCCTTTCATTGGGTTCCATGGCATCTTGGCTGTTTGCAAATGAAAAATCCAGGATTGTCTAATATTATCCTCGAACGTTTACGTCATCCTCGGCATACTACCCGACCTTCTTCATCTCTAACAAATCGCGCACATGTAGAGCCATCCCACGCACCTCCTTGCCTGTGCATGTGCCTCTATTGCCTTTAAAGGCACGCTTCTCGTCCCGCCATTCCGTCACCCCATGTAGACGCATACCCCACCCCCACACTCCTTTTTGCGCTTTAACTCCGATATGTGCCTTCGATGGTGCTCAAAGTAATTGATTGGCTGAGCAGTTCAACGGGGGGTAATGCTAGCTGGCTACATTTGTTTTAGTAATAGGATTCATTTTTGCAACTATAAGCGACGGAAATGATAATTTATGATGATTTCCGTGGGAGAAAGAGTCTGGTGGAGGGCGAGAATCAAAATTCAAGGGGGAAGAATACGTTAATCAATAGAGTCAAGTATTCTATGTCCTGCATGTAATCAAACTAAAGTTCGGTCACTTTCTTATGTAATTCTTTTCTATCCTGCCCCATTAGGTCAGAAATATCTTTATTTGAATCGCTAATGTGTAGGGCTATTAGTAATGGATACGAAACGTTTCCTCAACTGCACCACTGAACCAGCTCTATGCGATCTTGTCAGTATGCAAACCGCTAGGATCATCAAAAATCAATACTTCTGCCATTCACATCACAGTTAGGAACTACCCATTGAAGGCACATATGGCTTCAGCTATCAAACGAAGATTCTACTATTCGAAATAACACACTTGGTATCTTGGTATCTTGTTTATATCATAGACCTCCAATGCCCTGGCATTAACAACTCAATACCTAATACTCTATCATAATGACGAAACAGATAACCCATGGGCCTATCACTCACCTCGATAATATATTGCTTTCACAAATCTCTATTAGACGAGCCATTTTACTACATGAACACTATAATACTATACCTGCAATACTCTTGGTTTTACTCATGAAAAACAATCCCATGAGCCTTTAAAATTCCCATATTCTTTGCGATAGGACAATACTACGTCATTCGGACAGTGATCTCATTTACATTGTAAGACACTATAAACTAACAAAATAAATACCTTCCGAACAGAAGTAGTGATGTCCTTTACATACATGCATTGCCTCTACATACTCAATTGATTGAACGATGATATTATTTTTACTGTGAAAGCCAAACTACATACACAATGAAAACCAGAATACGACGCCGAACGAGGACAGTGATTCTTTACGTTTTTCAAAAACAAGAGTCGTCTATTATAATACTCCGAAAATTCCTTCCATATTTTAAACTGAACTCATACACATGTCACTAAACATGACTATTTTAACCACGTAGGGTCTTTTCATCACACTTTTGACTCATGCTGTTCGAGCACTGAATGACGACGTCTTTTTATATATCTTTCGCCACTATTCAACATGGCGATGATACCTTTCCTTAATAGTTTCACGGTCTGGAACAAGTCCCTTCCTGCATTTGGACATATCACTGTCAACATACCTGTTGTATTGATTAGTAATCCATGTATGCTCTTCATCAGTGCAAGTTGTTAGATTTGTTGGTGGTTGTCTGATTGTAAAAAATCTACTGGTTAGCAAGAGGAGATACGACTAAGAATTATCTTTCAGCCAAATCCAGAATAAGCAGTCCTTAGAATGTCGTTTTTTTCTTATGAAGAAGAGTGGGCCATTCGTTGTGAGTTGTTGGAACAGAGCCGTTCTACATAGAATGCCGATCTTAAGCAAAACAGTTAATGAGTAAGAGCAATCAAGCCTCAAACTGTTGAGCTGTTCAACGTGAACGGACTTGCGTGGTGCCAAGATTTCAGCAATAGGCAGTACGCACCTGATCATGAAAGGCATTTGAACCATTCTCTGAGTCACAGCGTTGATGAGCCTAAATACATTACCATACGATAGTGGAGAGGCTTATCAAGATATCGCGAGATCCGTAAACTAGTTTTGCATTCCGATGCTATAACGCACGTACAAAAGCCTTCCTGCACAGTAGTTTTTCCAAGATTACAGGTTATACCGAAGCAGTATCCCTACGAACTGGCCCCTCTTCGCTGACTGTTTGAGTCTTCTATTTCCCAATCCGGTTATAAAATCGGCATTAGCTTGTAACTGCGCGGACACTTTGGTGGCGCCACACATTTGAAAAAGGACTTGAACATATATATGCTACAATATTTAAAGATCTTCGAGCCAGATTTCACTGCCTGGACCCTGAACAGATATTCGCACGGAGAAGATCAGAATGGCAAGTAAGGAATCTGGAAAGATAACGAATGATCGGATCGTGGTGAGGGCCATTGAGCCAAGAGACGAAGAAGAATGGAACAAACTGTGGGTGGAGTATCAAGGTTTCCAAAAAATCGTTATGCCTTCGGAGGTAGCCAGGACTACTTTCGCAAGATTCTTAGACCCCCAAGTCAAGCTGTGGGGGGCAATTGCTTTCGACACCGAGACTGGCAGAGCCATTGGTTTTACACATTACTTGAGCCACATGACCGCGTGGCAAGTCGAGGAGGTTATCTACATGAATGACTTATATGTCACCGAGAACGCAAGAATCAAAGGTGTGGGCAAGAAGCTTATAGAGTTTGTGTACAAGCATGCGGATCAGCTCGGCACACCTTCAGTGTACTGGGTGACGGACCACTTCAATCACCGCGCCCAATTGTTGTACACCAAAGTAGCTTACAAGACAGAAAAAGTCGTCTACAAGAGAGTTGGACACTAAATCGATATAGACTACCGTATATAAAACAATAGCTTTTATAGATGTTATTGGAAAAGCTTCTTTAATTTTTTGTAGTTTGTTGTTCCGGTTTATCGCCGCCCTGAACGTGCGGCGCTTCTTGTCACAGAATGCCGGGAGCTTAATCCAGGTGCATTTTAAGAACCCGGACGTAGATCGTTTGATGAGTGGCTTCGTCTGTATGCATTTCAGGGTGCAGTCTGAGCCGCTCGATGATCAAAATGCGCACGAATGGTTCTTCAATACTCCTAAACGACTCATTGGGGCACATGGGTACTATATAAACAATAACTAGTATCGATTTTCGATGAGTTGTCCTACTGGTAGTACTCAACGGGAACAGTAATAGAATTGCGAACAAAACTATTTCAAAATGGACCCAGCTACTGCTAATAGGGCTCTTCCTGAAGAATTTACAGAGGTTGTTGTCCCTGAAATGCTGGAGAAGGAAGTTGGCACGACTACTGCCGTGGGCCCTGCCTTGACCATATCTTCCCCAGCTCCCTCTTACATTGAATTGATCGACCCAGGTGTACGTAACATTGAAATTTACGCAGAACAGTACAGCCGTCCTCTATACCGTGTCGGCTTGTTCTTCTCGATTTTCCTTATTGCGTATGCCTACGGGTTAGATGGTAGTGTACGTTACACTTTCCAAGCGTATGCTACTTCTTCGTACTCTAAGCACTCTCTATTGTCGACTGTCAACTGTATTAAGACTGTTATTGCTGCTGCTGGTCAAATCTTTTTTGCAAGACTATCTGATATCTTTGGCAGATTCTCCATATTGGTTATTAGTGTCATCTTTTACATTGTGGGGACGATCATCGAATCACAAGCAGTGACGATCACTAGGTTTGCTGTTGGTGGCTGCTTTTACCAATTGGGTCTTACCGGTGTCATTTTGATTTTGGAGGTTATTGCCTCAGATTTTTCTAATTTGAACTGGAGATTGCTAGCTTTATTTGTTCCTGCTTTGCCATTTATCATTAACACCTGGATTAGTGGGGACGTAACAAGTGCTATAGGCAGTAACTGGAAATGGGGTATTGGTATGTGGGCTTTCATTTTGCCTCTAACTTGTATTCCATTGTGTCTTTGTATGTTGCACATGAGATATTTGGCAAGAAAACATGCAAAGGATAAATTGAGACCCGAATTTGAATCATTGAACAAATTAAACTGGAAGTCCTTCTTCATCGACATCATTTTCTGGAAATTGGACGTAATCGGCCTTTTGCTAATGACTGCATTCTTTGGATGTGTATTGGTTCCATTCACCTTGGCTGGTGGCTTAAAGGAAGAATGGAAAGCTGCTCATATTATTGTGCCTGAAGTCATCGGTTGGGTAGTGGCGTTACCACTATATATGGTATGGGAAATTAGATATTCAAGGCATCCATTAACACCATGGGATTTGATTAAAGACAGAGGGGTTTTCTTTGCTTTGTTTATTGCTTTCTTCATTAATTTCAATTGGTACATGCAAGGTGACTATATGTATACCGTGCTAGTCGTCTCTGTTCATGAATCCATCAAGTCAGCCACGAGAATCACGTCCTTGTACTCATTTGTTTCTGTTATTGTTGGTACAATCCTTGGGATTATATTGATTAAAGTGAGAAGAACTAAACCCTTCATCTTATTCGGTATCTCTTGTTGGATTGTCTCATTCGGTCTTTTGGTCCATTACCGCGGTGACTCTGGCGCACATGCAGGTATTATTGGTTCTTTATGCCTATTAGGTTTTGGTGCAGGTTCGTTTACCTATGTGACACAGGCCTCCATTCAAGCTTCTGCTGGAACCCACGCGAGAATGGCGGTAGTAACTTCGTTGTACTTGGCTACCTATAATATTGGTTCTGCATTTGGCAGTTCTGTTAGCGGTGCTGTCTGGACCAATCTTTTACCAAAGGAAATCTCAAAGAGAATTGCCGATCCCACGTTGGCTGCAGAAGCGTACGGTTCGCCTTTCACATTTATTACCACTTACACATGGGGTACACCAGAAAGAATTGCTTTGGTCATGTCTTATCGTTATGTTCAAAAGATCTTATGTATCATAGGTTTGGCATTCTGTTTCCCCTTATTAGGCTGTGGATTCATGTTGAGAAATCACAAATTAACAGACACTATTGCACTTGAAGGCAACGATCACTTGGAGAGCAAAAACGATAATGAAATTGTGGAAAAGGAAGAGATTTCCTTGAAAACTAGATTCTTGGCTCAGTTTACAACTAAAGAGAAAGAAAATTAGTTCAATTACAACTTAAATATAAATAATATAATGTCTATTACTTGTAAATTAATACACAAATAAAAGCACATAATCTTGTTTGACTTTACGTTTTAGCTGTTGCTCTATAAATTGCTCAAAATGAAAAAACTGAAAAAACTGAAAAAATGTCTTACGTACTATTACAGAGTGAATAACTTAGAAATTTAATAACAATAAACACTTAAAATTTGGAAAACCATCAAGTTTTACCAAACCTGAAAATAAAAATCCTATATTTGACAATGCTGCCCATTTGGGCTATTGACAGCATCTAAAATAGTTTGAGTGCTGCTGACAATCATAATCATAAAACCAAAGCAAATACAAAAGTAATAAGGAAGTTTTGCCTTCCAATTTTTTTTCTTACTTGTTAGTAATAGGTTTGTATATGGCGGTAAAATGTAAGCCATTGTGGATGCCGTAGTAGCTCCGATTAATTCAAATAACGCACCCAAGTTGCAGGTAGTTAATGATATGCCCATGGTGATAAAGACCAGTATCGAAGTTATTATTGTGTGCTGCTTGTTTGATAATTGAGTGTGCTCATCGTAGTTTTTAATAAGGCGACATTCATGTAACAAATTGCCGACGACATCTCGTAAAACAAAGATTTCCATTGGAAAAGTAGTTAACATGTTAAACCCAAAGCACAGTCTAGCTACATTGATAGCTGTATCTGTTCCTGGGAAACTATTCAAAACATTGCCCTTTGTTTTCTCCTTGAAAGCAGCAAATCCTGAATAACCCATTAATCCGCAGCATATTACCGAAATAACTATACTAATATGTGTCAATTTGGTAAACTTCGCTACACTTCTATTCCTCATGGAAAAGAAAATAAAACTTGTGTTGTGGTGGCAAACCAACGCAAAGGAAATGACAGACAAACTTCTGAAGATGGTTGTCTTTATGAAAATGTCTGATAGTTTAAGGGTATGACCTTTCCAATCATATGGTAGCATAGGACCCCTGATAACGACAGTGAAAACAATTACGATCATACTAATGACGGCCAAAAAAGATGCCTTTGATAGGGCCTCTATATTTCTTTTCAAAGATAATGGAAAGGAAATGAAGATAGTAACCATAATTATGATAACGTTCCTTCTGAGCCAGAAATGTACTTCGCCATCGTTCTGACTAAACACGGCTCTAAGAACATGGGGTATGGTATCCCCGATGATAATGCAATAACCAATACACCCGCCGAAGGCAAATAGCCCATTTGTGAAAAGAATTAGTAATTTTCCTTTCTTACCCATAACATATTCGACTGTACCTTGATATGTTCTCTTGCCAGCAAGAGTTAAATTAATGACAATAAGCCTCAATGTCCAATCGACAATAAACCCGAGTGCAATGTATGATATCAGCCCACCTATTATACCAGCATTTTTGATCGCAAACGGCTGAGTAATTATTCCGGCGCCCAGAATAGAATTGGCTAAATTCATGAAAGCCATTCTCATGCTAGATTTTTTATCATTTTCCCGAAGCACGTTATTGACTAGCTGGTCATCTGTATCAGAAGTGATAGGGTAGATGGTATTTCGGAAGTCCTTTCCTTGACTTCCGTCATCCGAGTCGTTATCAGTTATGCCAGGCAGAGGGAAGTCTGTCAATTCAAACTCCGTTCTAAGCTCTTTGTTTTCCAGTTTACTGTACTCGCCCAATTCACTCATTATCGGAACATATGTATCTGCTGAATTTCACTTAGAATATATTCTAATCGCTCAATTTATATTACATTCATCACTTTTAGCGTTTTGGCCATTTTTTTTACTATTTACTTATCGTAAAAATGACATTCGGTCGGTATAAGGTTCGGGTGACAGACAGTAGCGAAAAAATAAATAAAAAATAAATAAATAAAAGTTATCTTTTAATTATACATCATTAGCTAAAATGAAAAAATATACATCTATGAGGGCTAAGTTAAGGTCTACAAAAGTCTTCTTCAATTTTTTTTAATTTAGTTGGTAATATCGTTACTGTGCATTAGTGCATATATAGATTGAGAGTTGAAGAGCTCGTTGACTATAATTAGACTTTCCTTTTTGGGTATGACTTTGAAGTTGTGAATGCGAGATTGGGTGGGAATGTGATCAAAGGTAATAAAGGACACGTTTAACCTACAACATTCCAAAATTTGTCCCAAAGTGTCTTTGGCTCAGGTTCTTCCCACACAATGGCTTCAATGTCTCTTCTGTCAGAATCGATATCCACGTCTTCAATTTTCCAGAAAAATCTGCATTTATATATCAGTTCAAATAGAATCCAAATTGCCAAGAAAAGGAAAACAGAGATATATGCAGCAAGGAAATTAATGCCGTTGAATGTTGGTGCGAAAGAGGTGAAACCTTGAATGAGGATAATAACTATCATGAAAAAAGTAGCATAATAAGCCAATCCAGGCATTAGTTTGGCTTTGAATGGCAATTCATCACGAGAAATGCCACGGTATTTCAAAGCTTGCATGAACCTGATATGAGATATCGAGATAAATAACCAAGCGAAGAACCCAGCGACACCAGTGATATTCAATAACCATGCGAATACTTTTCCACCACCGGTGGAAGTTTCCATGTAAGCTAAAGCACCAAATACGGAAGTGGCGAAAACCGCAACATATGGGACACCACCTTTAGTGGTCCTTGAAAAAAACTTTGGAGCCAACTTGCTTTTGGATAAACCAAACAAGACACGAGAGCCCACATAAATATTTGAATTTGCTGCAGAAATGATGGTTGTTAAGATAACAGCATTGAATATATGTGGCAACACTTTTGTACCTGAGTTTTCAATGGCAATAATAAATGGAGAAGTGGAGACATAAGAAGTGGCTGAGGTTAATTTAGGATCATTGTATGGCACCAAAAGACCAATGAACAATAGGGATCCAATGTAGAAGGTCAAGATACGGAAAACAACCTTCTTGATGGCTCTAGGAACAGTTTTTCTTGGGTTGGCGGCCTCACCAGCAGTGATACCAACCAATTCAGTACCTTGGAATGTGAACGCAGCATTAATCAAAGAGGAAACCCAACCTAGGAACCTTGCCTCGTTCTTATTCTTGGAAATGATACCTGGGCCCCATGCACCTGGGTTTCTCCAGTAACGGAACCCGACTGGGCCGGTGACACCTGCACCACAGACCATGCAAAAACAGTAGATTAAAAACCCGATAATGGCGATGACTTTGATAGAGGCGACCCAGAATTCAAATTCACCGTAAAATTTAACGGGGAACATGTTCATTGCGGTGATTATCACCCAGAAAATACTAATCCATGCTGCTAATGGGACGGCATACGTCCAAAATTGAATGACTTGTCCAACCACACTAAGCTCCAGGGCAAAGGTGACGGCCCAAGAAAACCAATACATGTAACCGTTGGCTGCACCAAATGCAGGCGACAGAAATCTTTGCGAAAAGACTGTGAACGAAGATGTGACTGGAATGAATGTAGCCATTTCACCCAGTGATTGTGTGACAGAATAAGCCAACGAACCCATGAATAAATAGGATATTAGAGCACCCACGGGGCCGGCGTTCGTTAGAGGTGTAGATAGACCGATGAACAGACCAGTACCGATAGTACCACCGAGGGCAATCATACCGATGTGTCTTTGTTTAAGTTCTCTTTTCACTTCGGCATTCTGCACTTCGCCTTCGTCTTCGTCCTGTATATCTTCCTCCATGGAGAAAGTGTCCTGGCCATTGACTCCATTGGGAAAGGAGCGCAATGGATACAGTTCCTTGCTCTTCTCATCTTTCAGCGACAATGATCCACGTCTGTGATGAGTTTGAGAGGCTTCTACGTCATGAAAGAACGTTCCGGCCGGCTCAGTGTACATGTGTTTTTCCTCCACTTCAGAGTCTTGCTTAGGTTTCGTCATGACCTATTTATGTTTGTATGTGAAAATTTTTTGACTTGAAGTCTTAATTTGCAATGAATGGATGGAAAATTGTTCCCAGCTAGAACTACAACAATGAAAAGTTTTTTTCTTCCTTGTATATATGCGCAAAAAGAAATGGATAGATCAAGACGGTTGCAAAATCGGAATAGTTGACGTCGTATTGCCTTGCCCGAATACCACTTTTTTCTACCTTTCTTTGCTTTATCTTATCACCTATCGAAGGCTTATCTAGTTATCTCGACCTTATCGCTCTCCTCGAATTTGTCGATACACTGATAAAAAGAAAGCGCAAAAAAAGAAATTAAAAAAAAGCCGTACGGATCACCCTACCAAGGGGGTCCGTTATGCCCTACTTTTATAAGAGGGAAAACAGAGGTCATTTTGCAGAAATAGTTCATACCCTATTGTTTTTGAACCTTAGCCCTGTTGATAATTTCAGCCATTTAGGGTTACAGTTTTGCATTATTTTTGAGATCCTAACCTCTAGAGTAAGTCAATTAAGGTGATTAAATTTTACCGTGATTCAATCGTATCGGACAGTGAAATACTACAGCGATGTGTGAACCATCTGGGGACAATCTCTAGTTGTTTCTCTTTTGAGTTATCTTTTTTTCAAGTTTTCTGTTCTCCCTTTAAGAAGCTCATCAAGAACAAGGTTATTTAGCTAGTAGGTATGTAGGTAGATTTTTTTTTAATAGCAACGGATATAACGGTTCTTGAATGTTTCCTTTGTGGAGGCAGGCCACTGAAACAACGGTATCTTGAAATCATGTGTATGCGTGTGTTATTCAAAATGGGCCACGTATTGATCGATTGTTGTTGTTGTGTGTCCGAACATGATTGATAAGTGATAAAAAAAGAAAACCAAGCTAGGTTGATGTGCCTTTCTTGCATCTAAAGCGAAAAAGAGTTTCGAGTTAAAGTAGCATCAAAGTAGCACCGGTAAATGCAGAGCTATTTCCAGGGGTTTGTGCCCATACATACTATATTCTACTCTGTGTTCCATCCCACAGAAGGGTCTAAGATCAAGTACGAGTTCCCCCCAAATAATCTGAAAAGTCATGGTATCAATTTCAATACAATCAAAAATTACATCATACCGAAGCCGATACTATGCCACAAGCTGATCACTTTCAAGTATGGTACGTATAGGATTGTGTGCTATCCCGTGACCATCAACTCCCCAATATATGCTAGGAATTTCTTCAGTTTTAACTTTGTGTTTGTGTTCCCATATGACTGTGAGACGTCTCCGTACGAGCCAGCTATCACCAGACTGGGCAAAATGTTCAAGGTTCTGGAAGAGCAGAATCAATTGCTTTCTAAGTCAGAAAGAGATCCTGTTTTTTTCGACTTAAAGGCAATAGAAAACTCCTTGTTAACGCCCTCTACAGCTGGTCCTCCGGCGACGTCGAATCCCAGCAGCAACACTACACCAACGCATCCTACCTCCGACAAGGATGCAAAGGACCTAAGAGGCAACAGATTCAATGGCGAAAAGTACAATGACATCATCAAAGATTTGGGACTTCCGGAGTCCTCATTTTCCATACAAGATTTGCTGATGAGAATCTTTCAGGACCTAAATAACTACTCCGAATGTCTCATACCGATAGACGATGGCAATGCAGTGGACATAAAGATTTTCCCTCTACTAAGACCACCTACGACCTGTGTTTCTCTGGAAGACGTGCCCCTATCGTGTGTAAACTTGAAGAAAATCATCGATGTTAACTGGGATCCAACGATGATGGGCATAGTCCCATATATTGATGGTCTAAACAGCATTGCAAAAATCTCAAAATTCAGTCACAGTGATCCAAGTCTGGTAATCGAGTGTATACGACATCTCATCTACTATAAGTGTGTCACATTGTCAGATATTTTCCAGTTCTCCAACATATACGCCCCTTCTTCATTGATTAGAAATTTTTTAACCGACCCATTAATGGCCACTGACTGTCAGTCCTACGTCACATTTCCGGAGATTTCTAAACTATCAAATCTACCCTTGAGCAAAAATTTTGATTCCGTTGATCAAGATTTAACGTCGTTTTCTGTGCGAAGAAAATCCAAGTCCTCAAGTGTACCTTCAAACCCAAACTCCAGAACTACCTCATTTAGTTCGACCAGTAAAGTTTCTCAGAATTCCTCTTTGAATTCCTCCTTTTCATCGGTTTCTAAAGATTGGAGGCAATCGCAGACCTCCTGCTCGAGCACGAACGCGCATGCTATTAGCAACCGTAATCAATTCTTACCGACAAGATCATGCTTGTTTGACCTGTATAGATCTCTCTCGCAGGGCCAAACGCTGAAATCGTGGTATGAGTTGAAATTTACAACCTTGAAAGAAAACAACATCGATATAAGAAGGTTTATAACTTTTGGCTTAGAAAGAGGTATCATATACAGATGCTACTCCTTCCCTATAATGCTACATGTCGGTTCACGTGATACAAAGGAAATGACACCTGTGACCACTAAAGAACCTTCGAATGAGGATAACTCACTCAAGAAAAAAGATTATAATCATTCATTATCCCTCACTGGTTCCAAAAGCACGACGCAAACCAATGTGAAATCGGAAAGACCATCAAAGGTTTCGTTTGAGATGCAGAGAGCAAACTCTTTGGCAACTGGTAAAAATAAGATACCCAGACTCAGTGACGAAGAAAAAAAAATACTTGAAAAGTCAATAAGAAGTGCTGAAAATTTTGACAAGATATGCGTCTTACTAGGCAAATCTAAACAAGAAGTGGAGAACTATTTAAGCGAATTGGGAGAATTCAAGGTGATCAATAGCTAAAGAATAAATAAAATATAAAAGATAAGATCATTGACCATTGAATTGTTTGTTTCGTTTGTTTGTTTGTTTTTTAATATTACAACTTATTTCTGTGAACATAAAGTACATACAAATTGCTATGTATATATAGGTAGCTCTGCGAGAATTCTCGGAGGTATTTTTTTTTCAATGAATTTGGGGAGAGTAGCTGCTTCATTTCTATCTTGCAATTTGGGATGTTCTCTACACAGCTTGCTTGTACTGGTCTTAATTTCTAATACATTTTTAACTGGAGAGGAGACGGCTATTCTGTCTTTAGCATTTTCCTGGACTCTTCGCCGTCTGTTATTTCATTAGATGGTTTTTCGTCATCAATTGCATGTTTTTTTGGAGATAGTATATTTTGCGCAGAATTCCCATTTGTGTTCGATAGTCTTAACGGTATTCTCTTACTTAAGCTGGGTATTTCCTTTAGTATGTTATCAATCATCTCATTTTTGGCAGCGTTTTCCTTATTACCATAGTTCTTCATTATGTTTTCAATCGTATCGTAAATGTCATCTATATTTGTTATATGAGAGTGAGTTGAAGTGATTGAATTTTCGATATTGCCCTTTAATATGGTGTGCTTGTTAACTAGTTGTTTAAATTGATCATTGAACTTCTTATTGCTTTTAAGAAGAGATACGGCATTCTCGGATTCTTCCACTTGTCCCTTCATGACTGAAATAGATTTATTCATTGAATTTGACGATGTGTCAACTGTATTTTTAATTTGAGATAATGTGGTGGCCATGTTATTATAGAACTCGTTATTCATGGAGTCGCACTTGTTTATCAGATCAAATGAGTTTTCCCATTTAACCCTCTTTGGTTCGAATAGATCCATTTCTTGATTAATAACGGCGCTGGTTGCGTTAGTTAGATTTTGCATTATTAATTTCTTATTTTCCTCTAGGTGGTCGTTCAGAGTATTTTTGAAATTTTCGACAAACTCACTTGCTTTCTTTTCGATATTTTCATAAGTGGAGTCTATATGATGATTTAGCAGTTCTTGGTGATTATTTTTGAAGAAGTGGTTCTTCAAATACTGTTTTAGATTGTTGTTTTCTTCGCTAATGTCAGAAAGATTCTCTGCTACATTATTATAAAATCTCTGAAAATCGACTCTTATTATGTCAATTTTTTCTACGATGACATTGAAAAATTTTGGAGACTCATTTAAGATTTTCTTCACGCAGTCTTTATACATCAACTCTGCCTTTTCTTGCATGGTCTCCATTAAAGTTAATACTTCATTTTTGATTATATCAAGATTAGGCTGGATGTTAGTTTCTTGGGAGATATTGTTCTGTTCCATACCACTTAATTGTGAAAATAAGGTTGTTTTTAAACTTTTGATCTCTTTGCTAATGTGCGTTTCAAATTTCTTGTTAAGGTCAAGTTCTCTTCTTTTGTAATCTTGTAGGGCTAATTGCATTATTTCAGTTAGCTTCTGTAGTTTATTATTAAAGCCAGATATCTCTAATTCTGTTTTATGTTGTTTATCTAGCTGGGCCTTTAATTGATTGATCGTGAGCTTTAATGATTCCATTTGAGAATTTTGAGATTGGATGGTGTCTTTAGATTTCAATTTATCTTTTAATAGCAACGAATTTTTGGATGACAGACTTTCGATATCTCTTTTGCATTCTTGGACTTCATTTTTATAGCTTTCTAAATCACTATTCAGATTCTTGTAATGATCCTGGCTCATATATATTCCTTCTTTAGATTTCGTAGAAAGTAAATCGGACTTAATCTTAGCTAGTTCCATAGTAATGTTTTTAACCAGAATATCTTTCATTATGAAAGCACCCAGTTGTGGTTTGTTCTTAATGTTTTTGGCCTTCGATGCATACTCCAGTGTACTGCAAGTTTCTTCGGAAGTCACTTTTGCAGGCGATATCGTAGCGATTAATGCAGTCTTTGTATTACCACCAAGTGAGTCTTGGAGCAAACGTGTTAATTTTGATTCTCGGAATGGGATATGACCGCTTTTATCAGCAAGTGCATTAATCACTCTCCCCAGCGTTAGCAGACTTTGGTTAATTGAACCAGCTTCTTTGGCACGTTGATTTAATGCTCCAGATCGGTTAATGTTTTCTGAACCTGCTAAATCCACTAGATTCATCTTAGATATCCTAAATAATTCATCCTGGTGCTTCTTATACAAAGTGATTGTGAAAATGGTATGCGATCTACTCGAAAAGTCATTCATTTTGGTGGAAGCCACTTGCCTATGTTTCAAACCTCTTTGCAATAAGTTCAAGCCTTCCATGGCATTAGTTATGTGGAATTCTTGTAAATTTTGGATGTATATGCCGTTCGATTGGTCGTTGGGAGCCATTGAGCTTCTTTGGCTATTATTTGTGTTGACATTACCAGGAATGTTATTATTCGTAGAACCGGAATTAGAGGAAGAGTTGTTTCTAGAATTTATCGTTTGTTGTTGATGTTGTTGCTTGATGGTATTGGGCAGCGATTTTGTTCTTAATCTTTTCCTTAGTAAAGCAGCTTTAGGTGTCAAATCATTCAACGAACGTGGAGAACTATTTCTGGAATTACTTCTGGAACTGCTAGCGCTGTTACTAGTGGTGTTATTGGCCGTATTTGAGTCAAAAATCCTCAATTTTTTCATAAATGGGCCTTCAAAACCATTATTGCTGGAGTTATTGCTGTTATTATCCAACAGATCCTTTAATTCTTCATTATACAGTTCGATAAATGAGCATTTTACCACATAATCATTTTGCTGTAATTCCAGCGTGTCAAACAACTTCAAAAGAACTCTCGGTATAATCCCTGCAGCATCGCTCAATTCACCGTTATATAGTTTTTCGTCACCTGTCATGGTGTAAGTTTTCCCCGTGGATGTCATACCGTATACCAATACGGTACAATTGTAACCTTTGATGAAATCTTGGAATAAAGGGCCTGCCACTTCATCGAAAATCAAATCTTGGGAAGCGCCAGGGCCAAAAACTTTGTCGACTGTATACCTCTTGGCGTTCATTTGAGCAGTAATGCCTGTGTCCCCGGTAGTGTTGATGGAAACTTCTTCAGAACCCGTGATATCGGGGACATTTACCACTACAGAGCTTTTCATACCAATTTCCCTTTCATTTCTTCCCCTGCACCTTACTGCCACCGTGATATTCAACTCTTCATTAGGGACACCATGGCATCCAATTTGAGCGTTAACGTTGTTACTGATGTTATTGGAGCTCCTCTCTTGAATAGTATTTTGATTTTCCGCTGGCATCAAAGAAGTTTCTTTTAGTAATTTTTTTTCCGGCTGATAGGTTGTTTTTATTGTAGTTTCTCTTTTTAAAATGTTTCTTCTTTCTGCTTTGCGTCCATACAAGACACTATTGCCACGATTTAGGAGTCAGTCACAAAGCAAACCTGTAGATGATGTTGTAGTTGTGTTTTTGTTTGTTTGTTTGTTTGTTTGTTTATTTCGCGTTCCTTAAGACATCGGTCACTATGGACGAACGCCAAAACGGGTAGTAAGTACTACGTGCATGGGCATAGTCAAAGGTGATAGATAGATAGCATACAATGCGACAGCCACTGCAGACACCTGGTAAAGTTAATAGAGTAATTATTTTATTAAAAACGCAAATATTTAATAGAGTAACATATGGATATATAAATTTCGTGAATGGTTAAGACTGGCTCTGGAAAAAAAAAAGTCAGAAATCTAAATTAAAAAGTGGATATAAAATGTGGACACACAACAGTGAAAAAAAACTCCGACCTGAAATTTGAGGGGGTAATGAAAAGAAAATGAAAATTTTGGTTATCATACGGTTAGATGATATTCAATTTATCAAGAACATCTCTTACTTGGTCAAAGATCAAATCAGTCTTTGAACCAATGAACCCGTCCAAGTTCAATTCTTGTTTGAAACCGGAAGACGAGTGAGACTTTTTGGTGTCGTTCCAGAAGGCGGACAAGTCCTGGCCACCACCGTTGTAGATCAAAGCGTTTGGAGTGTCATCGGGGATGTCGAACAAGATGTCCTTAGTACTGTAATGGATCAGCTTCTTCTTTAATTGTTTAGGAGTCAAGGAGTCTTGGCCCATTTCGAAGAACTCACTGTCGGAACCTGGTTGCAACGACAAGAAGTATGTCAATAGACCAGCAACGTGAGGAGAGGCCATGGAGGTACCTGACAAGGTAGCGGTGGCCTCATCACTGCCGATGTATGTGGACAAAATGTTCAAACCGGGGGCGAAAACGTCGACACACTTACCATAGTTGGAGAAGTAGGCTCTGTCGTCGCTCAAAGTGGAGGCACCGACGGTAATGGCCTTGTCGGCAGAGGCTGGAGAGGTGTTACAGGCGTCTTGATTTTCGTTACCGGCGGCGACGGCGAAGTGGATACCGGCTTCGACAGCGGCGTTGACGGCCAGGTCCAAAGCGGGGGACTTACCACCACCAAGCGACATGTTGGCGGTGGAGCCCTTGAAGCCCTTCTTCTTTTCCTCGGCTTGCTTTTGGTGCGCCTTGGCAGCGTATTCGACACCCTTAAGGACGTCGGACATGGTACCGGACCCGTTTGATCTCAGGACTTTGACGGCGACAACGTTGGCGTTCTTGGCGACACCGTAGTGCTTGGAGGCGATGGTACCGGCACAATGGGTACCGTGACCGTTGCCGTCGAGGTCTTCGTCGTTAAGTGGGATGGTCTTACCCCAAATGGCTCTCTTTTCGAAGTCCTTGTGGTTGACGTTGACACCGGTGTCAATGACGTAGGAGGTGACGCCGCGACCGGCGTCGTCGTCGTAGAGGTACTTGTTGAAGGAGCCGAGGTTCAAGCGCTCCCTGTGGGAAACACGGGCCAGCCCCCAGGGGGCGCTGTTTTGAGTGTCGAAGTCGGTGGCTTCTACGACGGAGTCCTTCTCAACAAAGTCGACCAGAGGGTTTTGGCGGATTAGGTCGACAATCTCCTGGGTGAAGTAGCCAATGTAACCGGAAAACAAGCTGTCGATGTTGAAGGAGTCCTGGATCCCGCCAGCCTCAGAAGAAGACAAGGAGGAGTCTTTGGTGGAGATGAAAAAGGCGTCCTCGGCGGCCAAGTTCTCTACGGATTGCAATTGCGCTTGGTGGACGGTTTCCCTGTGGAAAGCGGCCTCTTCTGGAGGGACGTCCTTCTTGAAGACGATAATGTAGCGGTTAGGAATGATCTTGGAGATGGCGTCTGGATTGAACTGCTCGGTGGACACCAAGGGAGCGAGCTTGCCGCGGTGTTCCTTGCCCTTTTCAAGCTCCTTACCGTGGTGTTTCTTACCGTGGGGTTTCTTACCCTTTTCAAATTCCTTGCCGTGGTGTTTCTTGCCCTTGGCTTTCATGTCCTTCTTACCGTGGCAGCCGCCCTTGCGGTGGGGCTTATCCTCGTCGTCGGAGCTGTCGTCCTTCATGTCCATGTGGTCACCCTTGCGATGCTTCCTGGAGTGTCTGTCCTCGTCGTCCTTGGACTCCACCTCCTTTCTTTCCTTGTGGTCCTTCTTGTGTGGAGGCCTTTCGTCGTGTCTGTCGTTGTCTTCAACGAAATCAGGGTGGTCACCCTTGCGGTGCTTCCTGGAGTGTCTGTCCTCGTCGTCCTTGGACTCCACCTCCTTTCTTTCCTTGCGGTCCTTCTTGTGTGGAGGCCTTTCGTCGTGTCTGCCGTTGTCTTCAACGTAATCAGGGTGTCTAGGGCCATCATTATGGTCCTCCTTGCCCATCAGTTCGCGATGGTCGCCGGTATCCTCAAGATTGGGGATAACCAGAGCAGCAGAGATGCCTCCTAGGGCACCGAGAGTAAATAGAGTGTTTTGTAACTTCATCCTTGGTCGTTGACGTGGTGAAGTGTGTTGTTTATTGGCGATGAAGCTAATTAGCCTTCTAAGTCTACAGGAAAGAACTCTCATAATAGCCGAACGAAACCTCGGCCCCCTTTTATATCCATCGCGCGCTTTATCGCGGGTGTCTTAGCCCCCGCCACGCTGCCAGCCCTGACCCGATAAGCCACCCGGCGTGCGGCTACCCGGCACGCGCCCTTGTTTTTGAATGCGTGCCCTCGCCTTTGAAGCGCGAAACCCTGCCGAATTGGCTTTCCGGAGCGGCACCGCGTGCGGCTCGCTCCACAGCCCTAGCTTTCCCCTGGCCCGGGGCCCCGGGCGCGGGCACGCGGAAGGCACAGCCCTACCCTGCGGGTGCAGTTTAAAAAAGTCTTGGCAAAATTTTTAATTGTACTAAATAGTATATACGATGAGTTCTAGCTGTTGGTGTATGTATCCGTGACCTCGTAGTTAGTGGCCGCCTCGCCGGGTGCAGTACAGTGCTCAAAGAGCCGTCTGAAGGGTGAGCAGACGTAGTCTGCTCCCTTGAACTGGCACTCCCACTGCACGAGCTCTTTTAGGTGGCAGTGGGTGTGGGAGTCTGGTTTGGCCAGTGGTGCCAACGCCTGGTCTCTGGCGCGAATTGTGGTTGGTGGCGCCATGTGAGTTTTTGTCTTACCAGCGGTCGATGAGTCTTTCTTCTCTCCTCTCCTCTCCTCTGCACCCTCCCGCGCGCCCCTATTCCTCCTTTCTCTCTCTCTCTCTCTCTATCTTATCTCTGCATCTTTTTCTTTTTCGCTTCTCGATAAAGGCGCAAACCGCATTACGTAGCACAGCGGAACTGTGGCAGAGAGGTTCGCACCCTCTGGCACATGATCTACGTGCGCTGCTGGCCGGTGGTGAGTGTGGTGTGTATATGAATACCGAGCTCTTTACGGGCTATAAACGTGTGTGTAGAGCTTTATGTATGGTTGATCTTGTCCATGCATTCTTGTGAGGGCCAATGGCCGCGTGGCCGGGTACTCCCCATATCTGCTTCTACACAAGAACAAGAGTCTGGTGCTCGCATTGAAGCTCTGGGTGGGCAGTCTGCCTGGTACACGGAGTACGCTGACCAGAGTTATTTGTTTTGTTTTGTTTTGTTTCATGTAATGGCGCTTGCTCTATTTATATCTTTTCTCGACATTTGCGTCGCAGAAAAAATACCAGCTAAAAGGACAAAAACTTATAGGTGGTTTCAGCAGTTAGACGAAAGTGGTAAGGAACAGGGCACAAGTCGCACTGCTTTGAGATGAAGATCGATTACGACCAATTGCGCAAACTCTATGAGGAGACGTGCTGCAGTAAGAACCTGCAGTACAGCTACGGCACGGCCGGGTTCCGGACCCTAGCCAAGGATCTAGACACGGTGATGTTCACCACGGGCATTTTGGCTGTGCTCAGGTCCCTGAAGCTCGAGGGCCAGTACGTCGGGGTCATGATCACGGCTTCGCACAATCCGTACCAGGACAACGGGGTCAAGATCGTGGAGCCGGACGGATCGATGCTGCTGGCCGCTTGGGAGCCGTATGCTATGCAGTTGGCCAATGCCGCCTCGTTCGCCACCACTTTTGACGAGTTCTACGCCGAATTGGTCAAGTTGATCGAGCACGAGAAGATCGATTTGGATGCTGCGCCGCACGTCGTGGTCGGCAGGGACTCCAGGGAAAGCAGTCCCTTTTTGCTGCGTTGCTTGACCTCCACCATGGCCAGCGTCTTCCACGCGCAGGTCGTGGACCTGGGCTGTGTCACCACGCCCCAGTTGCACTATGTCACCAACTTGTCCAACAGACGCCAGCGTGAGGGCGGTTCTGCGCAAGTGGCCACGGAACAAGACTACTATTCGTTCTTCATCGACGCCTTCAACGAGCTCTTCACCACGTGCCAAATCGAGAAAAGGCTCTCCGTCCCCAAACTGTTTGTTGATACGGCTAATGGTATTGGCGGCCCGCAATTGAAGAAACTGCTGGCCTCCAAAGACTGGGCTGTGCCATCGGACGAAATCGAAATCGTCAATGACAAATCCGACGTTCCGAAATTGCTGAATTTTGAGTGCGGTGCAGATTACGTAAAGACCAACCAGAGCTTGCCCAAGGGTCTTTCTCCATCGTCCCCTGACTCGCTGTATTGCTCCTTCGACGGTGACGCTGACAGGGTCGTGTTCTATTACGTCGACCCTGAATCAAAGTTCCATCTGTTGGACGGTGACAAGATCTCCACGTTGTTTGCTAAGTTCTTGTCCCAACAACTGCAACTGGCTAATTTAACAGGTTGTCTGAAGATCGGTGTGGTGCAAACCGCATACGCAAACGGGAGCTCCACCACCTACATCGAAGACACGCTACATTGTCCCGTGTCGTGTACCAAGACAGGCGTCAAGCATCTGCATCACGAGGCTGCCACTCATTATGACATCGGTATTTATTTCGAGGCCAACGGACATGGCACAGTCATTTTTAGCGAGAAATTTCACGAAACCATCGAGTCCAAGTTGTCCAAGTCGCAGGGCAATCTGTTGGCTTTAAACACTTTAAGGTGTTTTGCCAACCTGATCAATCAGACCGTGGGTGATGCCATATCGGACATGTTGGCGGTTCTTGCCACCTTGTCCATTTTGCAAATGGCGCCAACGGACTGGGATAGAGAGTATACGGATTTGCCCAACAAGTTGGTTAAGTGCATTGTTCCTGACAGATCGATTTTCCAAACGACTGATCAAGAGAGAAAGCTGCAAAATCCAGCCGGGTTGCAAACCAAGATAGACTCCGTGATAGCTAAGTACCCAATGGGGAGAAGTTTTGTCAGGGCCAGTGGCACTGAAGATGCAGTGAGAGTTTACGCAGAATGTCAGGATCCAACCAAATTAGACCAATTCTGCAATGAAATCGTAGAACACGTTAAATCGTCTGCCTAAAGCATTACACATTATGTTCGATATAGCCATATATAAAAAAAAGACGTAAAACAAATATTTCAAAAAGCTCTTCTGTTTTAAACTTTAGTTTGATAATTGAAGTTTATAGTGGTAGAAATAAATACGATTTTCCTTTTGAATTTTTTTCGTCTTTTCATTCTACAACCCCATATCAAATAGTCTTCGTAAAGGAAATCATTTTCAATGAATGAACTTCTCACCACCACAATAGACGATTTAGTCGTCTCAAAAGCTATTCGGTTGACCAATATGGAGACCCCAAGAGACAGATCACCGAAAAAGATCCTTTTAACGATGAACGCTCCGAATTTGCTTTCCCGTTGGCAGTTTTTCTTGGAAAGATACTCGTACGTAATCTCTTTTAAAATTTTTTTGTTTTCTACATCGTCTTTATTAAGATGAACCTGTTTTAGTATGGCAACGGGGAACAGTTTGGCTTGCAGTTTCAAAACTTGGTCATGAAGCGTTGCAGCTAAATTGTCCAAAGTAGAGATTTCGTCCCTGGTGTAAATCCCTAACAGGTTTTTCAGCTGAGCACCCCAACTCCCCTTCGCCCTTCTCGTTCTGTTTATGCGTGTTTCGTGATTTGGGGGCAAAGTCTCTGAAAAATGAGGGAGAGTGTCCAATTGTTTGGTTATATTCCTTTCCAGAAACGATATTTTTTTCATGATGATGTCAATTTCCTTTGAATAAGTCCAAAACTGTACCGCTTTAG
Organism: Saccharomyces uvarum; assembly: GCA_947243795.1. Taxonomy (NCBI): domain Eukaryota; kingdom Fungi; phylum Ascomycota; class Saccharomycetes; order Saccharomycetales; family Saccharomycetaceae; genus Saccharomyces; species Saccharomyces uvarum. The sequence continues at coordinate 39,322 of OX365932.1, forward strand.
AACCTGTTGTACCGTCATTTTTCTGGATCCCACCATTTGCCATTTAACTTTCTCTATTTAATCGACTGTTAGTTCTGTTTTTCGCCTTTGATATTCCATAATAAGAGAATATGCGTCACTGGTACTCTTCAATATTTACTAAACTTCATGCAGGGCAAAAACATGTTCTGACTCACACGTTGGAGGGTATTGCTAACTTACCTCTTTATATATGTACAGACTTATAGAAAGTATTTACCCTTATTTTTACCCCACGGGGTCCAACAGTAAAAGAAAGACAAAAAAAGCCTCTATGTCAATTATAATAGCCCCACCTTATTTTTCTTTTTCTTTTACATTTTATGTTATTCAATCACGTACTCAGCTGACTGACTGGCCTTATTTTTTTTCACTATACGTTGGGGAATCAGGGATGACTACGAGCAGCCGCTGACATTATTTTTTTTTCACTTTTTTTTCTTCACTTTTCATGGCCGCATACGCTAAAAGAAATTGAGGTAAGCAGACATAACAGACTGACATTCTGGAGATAGAAACGCAAGTCGTGCCTTGCGGTTTTCTGCATTTACAACAGAAGTGAACTTTGGAGCCTCCCTGTTATATATACACATACATATGTAAAAGCACAAGTCTCTGTTATGTCCTTAACGGTTGTTCCGCGCGCGGCTTACCTCCCTGCTACAATTGATGCTCTTATAACACTGGCTATAAAGAAAGAATATCGTACGACTGGCATCGTCACCACTGACACAATGGTATATAGTAGAAGGTAAGTGCTGTTAATTACCTGCTCCTTGCTTAGAAAGCTTCGGCGGCTAATTGTGCACCGATAAAATGTTAGCAAGCTGATCAGCAAAATAAAAAAGAAAAAAGGGGAAAACCCCCTGGAAAAACCTTATTTTCCTTCCCATTTCCTCATGTTTAATTTTACATTATTTAAACGTTCGGGTTAGATGCGGCAGAACTTGCTGGGGCAGTTGTTTAGGTGCGATTGCTGGATGATTGGATGCTTGCGACACTAAATGGATGGACAGGTTGCCGTCTGAAGAGGATCATCATGTGAAGGAAATTTTCTTGTTCAACTTGCTTGCTCATTTGAGGCCCAACAATTGTAGGTTTTTCCACGTCTTTTTGACAGGTCTTTTCTATCGTTCCTTCTGCTCTCTTCTCTTCTTCCGTCACACAGCCCTTTTCATGTGTGTGCAGGCGCAGGAAACGAACGAGGAGACAGCTGCCTGACAGGATTTTCTGTACCCTGAATTTGGTTCACTTTTGCTATTATTCTTTGAAATGGAAACTTAACTACTACCCGTTGGAATAGTAAACTCTTGACACATACCTCATTTAGCACATTCGATATTGTGGTTTAGTGTGATGTACGGATGTGAACTTGGATTTTTCAACTTGACAAAGCTCGAAAAATTAATACAGAAGAAATGAAGGTTAGAGTTTGGCGTAGTTACCAGGTCTTATTCATCAATTGTGCTCAAACTAGTACCCACCAATAATACTGTATCCCTGCTCAACAATGGAAACTCAAGAAAAGCCGCTTTCTGTGGATGAGGAGTACGACTTATGGAAATCCAATGTGCCATTAATGTATGATTTTGTTAGCGAAACGCGTCTAACTTGGCCATCTTTAACCGTTCAATGGCTCCCTACACCTGTTCAAGAGCCAGAAGGGGGTTTTATCAAACAGGAACTAATTATTGGTACGCATACATCCGGTGAAGAAGAGAATTATTTGAAATTTGCAGAAATTAACCTACCAAAGGAAATCTTGAACGATGAAGATCCACGAGAAGAAGCCGGAGAGGATGATGAGGCTTCTGTACTCACTCCCAGATCGAACATCAAAATCACTGCTAAGTACAAGCACAAAGAAGAAATCACTAGAGCCCGATATATGCCTCAGAACCCTGACACTGTGGCAACCATAAACGGACAAGGTACAGTTTTCATATATTCTCGCTCAGAGGGCCTCCAATCCACACTAAAATTTCACGAAGATAACGGGTATGCCTTGTCGTTTAGTCCTCTAGTCAAAGGCCTTTTGTTATCCGGTTCAGATGATCATACCGTCGCCCTATGGGATGTGAATGGTAGTAGTAATTCAACAAGGCCAATACGAACTTGGAGTGATTTACATTCTGATATTGTTAATGACAGTAAATGGCATAATTTTAATAAAGATTTATTCGGTACTGTTTCAGAAGATTCTCTTCTGAAAATCAATGACTTGAGGGTAGAAAACACCACTACTAGTGCCGCAAAGTGTCCGGAACCTTTCAATACACTAGCGTTTAGTCACCACTCTTCAAACCTTTTGGCGGCTGCAGGTACAGACTCACATGTTTATTTATATGACTTAAGAAATATGGAAGAACCATTGCACCATATGTCAGGCCATGAAGACGCGGTGACTAACTTAGAATTTTCACCGCATGTGGATGGCGTGGTTGTTTCTAGTGGTTCAGATAATAGGTTGATCATGTGGGATCTGAAACAGATTGGTGCAGAGCAAACCCCTGACGACGCAGAGGACGGTGTTCCTGAATTAATCATGGTCCACGCAGGTCATAAAAGTGCTGTGAACGATTTTGATTTGAACGCACAAATACCCTGGTTGGTAGCAAGTACTGAAGAAGAGAATATTTTACAAGTTTGGAAGTGTTCGCATAGTTTACCAGTTGTAGGAGGTCCACCAAAAGTAAGCATGGACATGATTAGTTAAGGGATAAGTATTTTATTATTATTCTTTTAAAAAAAATATAAAGTTAAGTAAAGATCAAGTTACATAATACAACTTTTCCTTCAAGGTGAAGAGGAAATCAAAAGATGCATTTTGATCATTTTTTTTCTACACCTTCCTTTTTCGATGATAGCCAATTAATGAAATCAATGAAAATATTAGCGCCGAATTTTCCCTTTTGCGTCCACTCTTTAGTAGTGCTAGCATACAAGTCAATCAAATCATCAAATTTATCGTTACCGTCAATATCGACATATAATTTACTCAAAAATAATGAACTGGTCGAACATGCGGAAAAAAACACATTAGCATGTTGACCTGGCTTAGAAGTTAACATCTCTTTGTGTGCTGATTTTAATAAATCCAGCAGCTCAATAGTTTCATCCAGACCTTTAAATGCACCTGTTCTTATCTTGAAGATTTTTCCTTTTAATAATTTAGAAATTTTGTCAGCAAGTGGCCTATCAAGAGTCTCTTTGATACATTTGATCATGGGGATAATGAAATAGACTAAATTGCTCAATGGACCTCCTATTTCACTAGAAAGTTCACCTTTATTAGCAATAGCCAATTTTTCACAGTGTTTAACGTAAACGGTTAACATATCCACAATTCTATGCTTGAAGGAAATAACGTTTTCCCTTGATTCTTTCACTTCTACTTTTCTTTGGTTTCCGGTAGATATACTCGATAATGCTTCTTTACGACGTTTGAAGATTTCAGATAACTGGTCATCTAATTCCATCATCTTTTCATCATCCATAGATTCTTCATCTTCATCGTCGTCGGCACCATCACCATCATCAGAAATTCCTTCAAGCTGATCCATGTCCACTTCCCCTTTATCATTGACTATATTATCAGGTAAGTTTAGCGCTTTGATTAGTGCACTTGTAGCTTCCTTATCGATATTCACGACGTCTTCGTTGGCTTCGTCTTCTTCATCCCTTTCTTCTTCATCATTGCTTTCGCTGTCACTTTCACTTTCGCTTTCACTTTTTGACTCATCTTCAACAGCACTTTCTTCTTCATCAACTTCTTCAAACTCTCCCTCGCCTTCGAATAACAGAGCAAACCCTTGTTTGTTCTCTCTGGCTTTCAAAACATCCAACAATATTTGCAATTCTTTCAATCCAACATCCCCAATAAACTGTTGCCATATTATTAAACTCAACTTCTTGAGTAATGCCTTCTTTTGAGCTAGTAGTGATAACAGTATTTCAGTAATACCGACCATTGAACTGTTTTCGTCTTTAGCAAATTCACACAGCTCTTCAATCACAGAGATAGAGTCTGTTTCACCCGCATATAACTGTATTAAACACATAGATAACAAGGTGCTTAAACCCCAGGATTGACTAGTGTTCGACTTGGATATTTCGGTCAAGGATGATATAGCTTCGTTCTTAGTCTTTTCCAGTCCTTCGTCTAGTGGGTTAGTTAAATCACCTTTATGGGATTTTTCTATGTCCAAAATTAACCTCAATGTCAAAAATTGCCACGAGTTTATCTGAGGATCTTCGGAACGCATTTCTTTGTTAATAGTCAGCTCACCTAAAATAGAATATAGTCTTTCCTTTGCTAGTTCATGTAACTGCTCGGACTCCTTGTCATCTGTAGAATTCTTGAAAAACGCCATATAGACAATTGGCGACAACACAGGTTTGATAATCTCGACATCATTAATCTCTGCTTTGTGAGCACGAATTATATGAAGTAAGGAATCAAGGACGAAATGTGTATGGGGTAGATCGTCTTTCTTCTCCTGTAATTGCAGTACAAATAAATTGAATAATTGGGTAAGAACAGTGGCAGGTAATTCCTTAATTGCAATAAGTTTGGAGGTAATGCTAGATTTCGTTAGCTTATCAAAGTTTATAGAACCATGAGGTCCAAATAACATCGCATTTAAACAAGGAACTAACTTATTGATGGGATCTTCTTCACAGGCCTTGATGATAGAGTCTACAGTTATCTGAGCAATCTTATTCAAAATTCTTTGTGAATCTATAGATTGGTTGATTAAAGTTCTCATAACATTTCGGCTAAAGCAATAACCGATGCAGGAGCCAGGCACTGTCTTGAAAGTTGCATCTATGATTAAGAAACCTAAATATTTTCTTTCACTTGACGCTTTTTCATTGAAAAATGATTCATCTACAGCCATTTGCCAAAACTCTGGAAATTGGATCGAACTTGCGACCTTTTTGCTGCTGGTTTTCTTTCTTTTCTTAGAGATGTGCTCTGCGTTCTCTAGTTTCCCACTACCGAATAATGGCAATAAAATATTCCAAACAAAATGAAGTCTTGGATTCCAATTTGCGTTTTTTTGCTTTTTGGTATTATCGTGTGCCTTTCCATTGGTATCTGGAGCGACAGCGGAATCCCTCAAAACTTTCGTTAAAAGAGGTAAGTTTCCTCTTGCTAAAGGATCGTTATTTTTCCAGCCCAAGTTCTTCAAATCTAGTGTCGAAGGAACTAGGTCTTTATCACTTTCATACTTCAATAACAAGTAGGTTGATAGTCCTTCATTTGTTAGGGTCAAGTCATATTTATCATACGTTAAAAGAATTTCCGCGGCAGTGCTTTCGTTCATACTTGGTAGTAGCATTTTTATTGTCTGGAAAAGACCATAAAGGCATGGTTCCTTAATCCAGTTTTTTCTCAAGGCTAAGTCTATCAACTGTTCCATAAAGCGTATAATAAATTCAGTATTACCCCTCTTTAAATCTTCTACAAAGATTCCTGAGAACAAAGGTTCATTCAATAGTGATTTCAAACCAAATAGTTTCCCAAATAAAATCCCACGTTCGTCTTTACCCTTGACGGGCTTCTTACCGCTTTCATTAACATTTATGTCTAGAATGAATGACAATGTGTCTAAAAAGTCATTCATCGATTCCAAACCTTTCGGACGCTGACCCGATGGCATATTCATAGCCAGATTGATTACTTCTGTTAAACATAAAGAAAATCCTAATCTTGCACTATTTCTATCAGATGCCAAACCCTTAATCAAACGATTCAACACATATGACCATTCTTCTGAATCACTGGGCAATTCTAAAGCAGATAAGTCCTTGATCAAAGCGACAGCTGCATGTAGGCGTTCTTCTTGAAGATCAGAAGCTAATTTGAAGAATAGGTCTCTATTGACTTTCCCGGTCATTTTTCAAATAGCAAAAGAGATGTTCGTGGAAATCTCCGCCTTTGTTTTAATAGATGTTCAACTCAAATCTATAAGTCAAAGAGAAATTGTAGGTTCAAGATAGTGTTTAAATGGTTGTTAGAGTAACACTGGTCATCGCAGTAAAATTTTTCGTGTTATTCTACACGTGATACTCCGGGTAAAATGTTCAGTACATTTTGTCACATTTATTTAAGAATGGATAACGTATATTACACTCTTTTAGTGCAAAAAGACAGCCAGTGAGCCGTCCTGTTGCCCGTTTGCGGACTAAATTGTAACAATGATCATCTGTGTTTCACTCTTGGGTTTTGGAACCGAAAATGCTAATTAGGAGAGATTTATTATTTTTTTTCACGCATTTGCAGCACCCTAGAATAAGGTTGGCGAAAGTTTAATATGCTTTAACTTTCCCAAGATTTGCTATAGAATCATAAAATGTATCATTCTAATAGATGTCGGCCAGAAATCTTCTCAGCTCATCTTCTGATGAGATATGAAGATAACAAGTGCTTACGTGCCAAATGAATTACTTGTCTCAAGAATATAAGTGTAAGGAGAAAATGTAAGGCTGTGAAATGGACTAATATAACCATGGTAGAAAAAGGTATATCTTAGTGAGTAGTCGCCTAAAATAAATCTTGTTTGCAATATAAATTGGAACTAAGTACAGTGAAAGGTATTGATGGAAACTTAAAAAGTCACCATCAAAACTTGGTCCCAGAGTGATGTCAAACGTTCAAGAGGGTTCTTCCTGATATGAAGAATCAAATCAAAAAAGCTACAGCTCCACAAGTTAGTAGTGGTAAGTGGCAAAGATAAAAATAAAAAACAAAAACAAAAAGAAAGAAAAAAACAGAAGATATAATCACATGCAGATATAATTTTCGGAATTACATTATAAATATAATGCGTCACATATTCCCCCTTCGTAATTGGTTTCCCAGAGAGGAAAAGAGGAGACAAAACAGATAGAAAAAGTATAACCCTAGAATTGGAAACAAAAAAATACAGAAAATAAACGTATTGGAATTTTGTGGAATTAATATATTAAAATACAAAAAAAATAAAAAAAATACTAAAGATTTTTTTAATTTTCTTTTATTCTTTTTTTCTCTAATTTTCTGGAATTTCGATTTCACCAGCATTGATGCCTTCAATGATATCGTGAGGATTCTTGAAGTCAACACGACAGCCGACGGATTGAGCAGTACCTAAGATTTCCTTAGTAACAGAAGCCAAAGTTCTACCGAAAGATTTGTCCTTCATTTGTCTAGCAATTTCAATGATGTCATCCAATTGGATGTTACCACTGTGCTTAACGTTCTTATCCTTCTTTCTGTCTCTTGGTGGTTCCTTCAAGGCGGTGATGACCAAAGAGGAAGCAGATGGGACAACAGAGGCGGCAGCTTGTCTGTTTTGAATCTTCAATTGGACGGTAACCTTGATACCTTTGAATTCCTTGGTGGCCTTGGCGATATCTTCACCGACCTTCTTTGGAGATAGACCTAAAGGACCGATCTTTGGAGCCAAAGCAGCGGAAGCACCAACTTCACCACCAACGGCTCTTAGGTATAAGTATTTAACTTCATTAGGATCAAACTTTGGAGGCATTTTTGAATATCCTTTGTTCTTGTTGTCAACTTTCTAGACCCCAAAAGAAAGCTTATTCTAAGAACTAACCGTAATAAAACATTATACAAAGAAGCCTTGAAATTTACTAAAATCCTATAGTCTCTGAATATTTTTTTCAGTAGTAGAAGATGGCTCTTCCAACTAGGGTGAATGAGATTCGAAATTTCGCCCGGCGTCCTACTGTCGCGCCCAGAGAGAGAGTCCTTCTAGAGCTAGAAGGAGTGAGGCTAAGGTTGTACTAGATTCCAGTTGGTCCAGGCAGAACGGGAGGACCACGCGAGCCTACCTGCCCGCCTAACAAAATCTGTTTTCTGCAAGCGACCCGCCCAGGCATCCAATGCAATATTTTGTCGCTGCAGAAAGCTGGAAAGGAAAACTGGCATTATTCGCTTATGTTGTCAAATTATTGAAATCATGTTTTTCGGACTTGCTTTACTTTTTTAAAAACATTATTTGCACCCATTCATCTTTGTTGTGTACGGATGTTCGTTAGGAAACTATCTAAATGCCATTCTATGTAGTCAACTGTTTATTTGGCTTACAGATGGCCGTGGATCTTTTATGCTATGTAAATGGTGTGTATATAGTTTTAAATAGTTACGTGTGCGGTTGCTTCTCTTTTGGTTTCTATTTAGGATCATTTGCGGCGGTTTTCCTTTACCTTTAAAGTTTGTATAGGGTAGTAATTCCAACCTTTCGTTGCGTGAACTAATTCCACCTTGTAGTCCTTGTGTTCAGTGTTCTTTTTCAAAGTACTGATGATGACTTTTGAGTTGACTGCGATAGCTTTAGAAGTAAGCTTTAACTTGGAATAGTACTCAAGGGATAACTCTTGAACCAATCTTGTCCCCGTCACTAACACACCGTTGTTATCTCCTGCCTTGATGCATGAGATTATCTCATCAATAGAATTGTTGACATTTTGCACCTCTTCTTCTATAAAGGATGTAAGGGCCTTCAACTTCGTATCAAATGAAGGTCCCTCTTGATCGATAGTAAAATCTTTCAAAGACTTTTGAAAGGCATCATGTCCCGGCAACTCAGGAACACCTATTGAATTGAATGGTTTGAATCTCAGCTCATGGATTAACCTTTCGTCAGAGAACTTCAGGGGGGTGTCGTTTTTATTATCAATTATATGAAATGACTTTAAAATCCCAAATTGGAAGACTTCTATCAAGCATAATGACTTAGTAATATTAGCTTCTTTCAAAAGATAATTCAGAAACTGTTTAGTGGTCTGCAATTGATACATTTCATTATCCATGGCGAACCTGTACTTGAATCTTAATTGGTCCTTCTTCTCACCAGCTTTTAATTTCTTTAGTTTTTTATTCATAGAATGGATCGCAGAAATATTTGAATCGATCTCTTTCTGACACTCATTCAGTAAGTCCACCAAATGGCAACTTAAGTAATAGACATACCAAAACATAGAATATGCTTCAAAAGGCTTATAAATTTCTAAGTCAAACCCCTTTAGGGAAAACTCGATCATGATTGATAATTTCATGAAATACGTCCAGAAACAATGAATTTTTGAACTGACGCTTTCGAACTGGGCTTGAAGAGAATCCCATAGTATTAATTGACGGTTGAATCCCTGTCTATATCTACACGTATTTTGGGACGAATTTTGGTACCATTCCAAGAGGATATTGGAACTTTCTTGAATGAGTTCGCCGCCTAGGGTAGATAAAGGTTCTGAAGGGGTTTGCGCTGAAAATTCTTTAATATGTAACGAGTAAAAGTCAGTGAACGAAAATTTACCCAAGATGGTTCTGTCGTCTCTGATGAAAATTAACGGAAACAAGATCCTTGCAATAACATGTCTTTGTTTCAACTTATTGAAGAGATTAGCAAATTGGTAAGTTTCCAACGCAGACTTAGCTTCGTTTACAAGAAGCACTGTTTTGATATCTTCTGCCAGAATAATAAAACCGCCGTAATCTGTGGGCGGTTCCGTGATTTGTCTTGGGGGGAATTGATTAGATCTGTGTTTTTGTATGTATGTAGAGAATGAACCACTTGGTGGAGACAACTGTAATTGAGGAAGTATGCTATTGACGAAATTAGCGTTTTCGATTAACTCATCCAAATACATTGTTTCTGTGGAATATTTTGTCAAATGGTCTTCTAAATGGACTAAGCAAAGTGTGATCTTTAATGTACGTTTCAACATAACTAGGTGTAAGCCTTCATCCGAGTATGTCTCCAATAGTTGGAGGCTGTCTATGAGACTTTTAATGACAACATCTTGTTCTGGTAAATTATTGAATGCGTTCAACCCCATGCTGTTGAAATTCAAATCCTCCTCTTCAAAAACAATGCCAGCGCTCAAGAGCCTGTGTACAAACTTAGCTAAGTAACAGACCCCAAGCACACAGCTCTCAAGCACTTTATCATACAGGGCGTCCCCTGTATTCCAAAATGGACCCGAACTTGTTCCCTTTATCAATGACGATAACAAGATTTCCGTATATCTACAGCTCAATACAGTCGTGGGTAAGGTTTGATACTCGTTTAACCATGAGATAACACATCTGAGCAATCTGTCTGCTATAGCTGTCACACTTGCCAATGGTGATTCATGTGCGACATTCCAATCGAATTTTAGTTCTTCAGTAGTCAATTCTATTAAGCTAGAGTCCAACTTGGAGTTGTCAACCTCCAAAGAGTGTGTTCCTTCAAACAGATCGAACCGGGGGTCCTTTACAATAGTTTCCGGCTTTAATTTAGAGCACAATTCATCGAAAAGGCACGTCACGTCAACCAATTGATCAAAATCATCGGTTATGCTCAGGGAACCCAATATCCTATCTACTTCCATCCTCAGAAAAGTACCAATTACTACCACAGTTTCTTCGTTCTCCACCGTCAATGCCGCTCTTCTTCGATTATTGACTTGTCATTGTTTTGTCCACATCTATATGTAAAATTTCACCACACAATTATTACCCGAAAGCATAACAACGTGAAATAATCATATTACGTGAATACAGGTTATCATATCAACAATCAAGACAGTACCATGCTTGCGTGCGTTGCTTGTGTTTCTTATCTATCAATGATGTCGGCGAACAACGTGCATCGGATTCTTGCTGTATCCTTTGTATAGTCTTTTACATCTTATTTGATAAACATATTTTGTTATGGAACAGTAATACGGAGATCTCCGGATTTACTTAAGCTGGGAAGCACAAGACCTTTTCTTTTGATTAGTTGACGTTCAAGAAGAAGAAAAGACAAGCGGGTAGAGCAGTGAGACCTGCTAACTAGAATGATGATTTCTTTAAACCCAAATGTTGTTCGAATTGCTAGACAAGTGCAGCATTGCAGCATCCGCATTTGTCGGTATCAATCTACGAATCTGAAGAAGTCCCTGACGCCCTTGCAAGAATATGACAAGCTAGTAAAAATGGGGAAGCTGCAGGATGATACATACCAACGTGGTATTATCTCCTCCTTGGGGGAACTTTATGATTCTTTGGTCCGATACGTACCTCCGGCCGTCAAAACGCCCAACCCTGTGGACCAGCTGGGTGGTTGGTGGAAAGGCCTCAAATCTGTCTTCGGTCGTGGCAGATCTAAAAACCTTGGAGCAGACGTGGACGTATCCAGGATTGGCAATTCGATACCTCGAGGGATTTATTTATATGGAGATGTCGGTTGTGGTAAGACGATGCTGATGGATCTTTTCTACACTACAGTCCCCAAGCATTTATCGAAAAAGAGAATACATTTCCATCAGTTCATGCAGTATGTTCATAAAAGGTCCCATGAGATTGTCAAAGAGCAGAACTTAAAGGAATTCAGCGATGCAAAAGGTAAAGAGATTGATACAGTTCCATTTTTGGCTGCGGAGATTGCTAATAGTGCACATGTTCTTTGTTTTGATGAATTTCAAGTCACTGACGTAGCAGATGCTATGATACTGAGGAGATTAATGACAGCTTTATTATCCGATGACTATGGTGTGGTACTCTTTGCTACTTCAAATAGACATCCGGATGAATTGTATATTAACGGGGTACAAAGGCAATCGTTTATTCCATGTATCGAGTTAATAAAGCATAGAACCAAAGTCATATTTTTGAACTCACCAACAGACTACCGTAGGATTCGAAGACCGATCTCATCCGTTTACTATTTCCCATTAGGTAGCAGCATAAAATATTCATCAAAAGAGTGTAAAAATATTCGGGAAACCCATATCAAGGAATGGTACAACTATTTTGCTCAGGCTTCCCATACCGATGACTCCACAGATTCACATTCTGTTCATAAGACATTTTATGATTATCCATTGACCATTTGGGGGAGAGAATTTAAAGTGCCTAAATGTACACCTCCTCGAGTAGCACAGTTCACCTTCAAGCAACTATGCGGTGAACCGCTGGCAGCAGGAGATTATTTGACGTTGGCCAAGAATTTTGAAGCCTTTATAGTGACGGATATTCCTTATTTATCTATCTATGTCCGTGATGAAGTGAGAAGATTTATCACCTTTTTAGATGCAGTGTATGACAGTGGTGGGAAACTAGCAACCACAGGTGCAGCAGATTTCACTTCATTGTTTGTGGAACCTGAACAAGTACTAAATGAATTTGAATTACGATCAGCAGTTAAGGAAAACGATGCAGTCGACAATGGCCTCGTAGATGAGATGGTCGAAAAGCACGGATTTTCGAAAGAGATTGCCAAGAAATCACAGATGTTTGCCCTCGATGAAGAAAGGTTTGCCTTCGCTCGTGCCTTGAGTAGACTGTCACAGATGAGCTCCACCGATTGGGTTACCAAGCCCAAATACTGAACTTTTATTTAACGAAAAGTGTTTATTTATATTCCTGTACTTAATCTAAACAAAGCTCTTATGATCATTATCCGACAGTGCCAGTATTGGAATCTGTATGACCATTTACCGATGTTCGTAGTGCGTTATACAACTCTATTGTTACTGATCTGGGTTTTTTTTTTCTTACCCGAAGGAAAAGACTGATTAAGAACGGGGATAATTAAAAAGACAATGGCGTACAGATAAAGGTTAGATGAAGCAACAACAGAGCACATTAGTAGTTGCAGGGTTTAGGTTGCTAACAGGCGTTGCGAAAAAGTTAAAAAAATGTCCGGTAACAGAGAGCAAGTCTTTCCCACACGTATGACGTTGGGGTTGATGAAGACCAAGTTAAAAGGTGCTACCCAAGGTTATTCTTTATTAAAACGTAAGTCTGAAGCGCTAACAAAGAGGTTCAGAGACATTACCAAAAGAATTGATGATGCCAAACAAAAGATGGGGAGAGTCATGCAAACTGCTGCGTTCTCATTAGCTGAAGTTTCCTATGCAACAGGTGAAAACATTGGATATCAAGTCCAAGAAAGTGTTTCCACCGCAAGATTCAAAGTGAGAGCGCGCCAGGAAAATGTGAGTGGTGTTTACTTGTCCCAATTTGAATCTTACATTGACCCTGAAATCAATGATTTCAGATTGACTGGGTTAGGTAGAGGTGGTCAACAAGTCCAACGAGCCAAGGAAATTTATTCAAGAGCCGTTGAAACTTTAGTTGAATTAGCTTCTCTTCAGACTGCGTTCATCATTTTGGATGAAGTCATTAAAGTGACGAACAGAAGAGTCAATGCTATCGAACATGTTATCATTCCAAGAACTGAAAACACAATTGCTTACATTAACAGTGAATTGGATGAATTAGATAGAGAAGAATTTTATAGATTGAAGAAGGTTCAGGAAAAGAAGCAAAATGAGACTGCAAGACTAGATGCTGAGATGAAATTGAAAAGAGAGAAGGCAGAACAGGAAGGCTCAGAGGAAGCTAGTGAAAATATAGCCGATGAAGAGGCTCAAGGTGAAACATTGGTTGCTGATCAAGAAGACGATGTTATATTCTGATATCTCAGATGAAACAAGACCCTTTTTTAAAAGATTATGTAAAAAACATCATTGGAAGAAAAAGGATTTTTGTATAATTGTTTAATAAAATAAAACCTTGTTAAACAACCACAAGTCATATTTCTCATTAAATAACCATAAGTATTACCGGCTTAAAAAAGTGGCCTGTTAATACAAAGGAAGACGACAGTTTCTTTTTTTTTTTGTTTCAATCTTGGTTGTGTTTTTTTCTATTTCATTTTTTCCTTTTTGGTAAAACTAATAAGTGTGACTAATATACCTCTCTTAGCGCAAAATGTAAATATTAGGCAGAAAAACAATAGAAGAAAAAAAATCTACCATAAATATGTTGGAAAATATTCATTCAGATATATATTTACACGAGTAATAAGTTGACAATATCCTCTTTAAGAAGGAGGCTACGGAGGGAATATTTAATATAGATAGATGAAAACGAAGTAACGATGGAAAGTACTGGTTTTAGTTCCCTAGTTTTATTGGCGTTAGCTCATTTATAATCTTTTGTCTTTTCCTCTTGGTCTGTCTTTCACTTTCATTCTATTTTGATTCTTACCTCTTCTAGTCTTGTACCCCTTTGCCAATTGTCCCCAGGGAGACATTGACAATTTATTAGACTTAGATTTACCACGACCACCACCATGAGGATGGTCACACTTGTTCATGGCAACACCTCTGACAGTGGGTCTTATTCCTAACCATCTTGATCTACCAGCTTTACCAAGAGACCTGTTTTGGTGGTCAATGTTGGAGACCACACCAACGGTAGCGATGGCTTCCAAAGAGACGTAACGATGCTCACCACTTTGTAGCCTAACAATGGCTTTACTTTTCTCAGGCAGTTTCGCAAGAACTCTAGCATATGTACCTGCTGAACGGCAGAATTTAGCAGGTCCAACGGGAGTTATACCAACATTATGAACAATAGTACCTATGGGGATCATAGAGATAGGTAAACAGTTACCTCTCTGGGTAGTTTTAACACTCAAGATAGCAGGATCTACCTTCCCACCCATTTCATTTAACAAACTTTGAGGAATACCTTTTCTGTACGATTCAACAACATCGTCTGGACGTAAACCATCACAAGCAATAATATAAGATAATTCGCCAGTGGCACTATGTTTCAATAGCGCGATATGAGAAGATCTGCCTGGATCGTATTCAATTCGTTGTACTGTTTGAGAACCACTTTCCCATCTGTTGAAATCTACCAACCTCGTTCTATTTTTATGGCCACCACCTTGATGGCGGACGGTGATTTTCCCTGAATTATTCCTACCACCATGCTTCTTTCGAACAACAGTCAGAGCTCTCACAGGACGACCTTTATACAAGTATGGATAGATGGGGGAACGATACCACCTTAAACCAGGTGAAACCGGTTTTAGTTTCTTCATTTGAGTGACTTCTTTCGAAAGTTTACGACGTCTTTTAATTAATTCATCCTGCTTCTCAAGGGTCACGATATCCGTATCATTAGGAACAATCTTCAACAGCCGTGGGGTAAGATTCAAGTTGGAGTCGTCCTTCGACACATTTTGTTGCCACGTTTTAACACTTTGAGAGAAACCTCGGTATAAAATACCATATCTATAACAAGGGCTCCTCTTCCCAATAAGCGACGCCGTGGAACTGGTCCATAGCACCGACCTAAGAGACCCTAGCACCAACATTTTTCCATAAACAAGTTCGATCTCGTGCTCTCTGATGGTGACTGTACTTCTTAATATGTCTCTATCTTTACTCAAAGCTCATTCTATTTTACACATGTTCCCTTTCTCTTTCAGTTATAGGCTCAAGCCCTAACTTTCCACGCGTTGTCGGTTTTTTTACACTGAAAATTTTTTTACCAGTATTTAAAGAAGAGTATCATTCCAAAATACTTTTCTCACCCGATTAACACATCTAATTCTAAATTCTGGGTAAAAAATACCAATATTATATGAAGAAATAGCATATGAAAATGCCTATGAGATGCGCTCAGGAACAGGAGTTCCTGGCAAATAAAAATAGATCGTACTGATATGTTTTTTTCCAACCATGCTGTTTCCATATACGCATGGAGCTAAAAGTGAACCGTTAATGTATTTTATTATTTTTCTTTACCGCATTGCAGTTTCTCTACAGTTGATAACGACAACTTGCAAGTATAGTTTATAGTTTATCTCATTAACATGATGACTAGTTGTCGCCCCAAGCGGATCTTTGAAATGACTGATTTAACAAAACAACAAACACTGAAAATTCTGAAAGTTAATGAGATATATACACTTTAAACTTTTATCCTTAGAGAGCAAGAATTGCAACGCAAGAAAGGAAAGATACCAAATAACTAAAACTTTTTTTCATTTTTATCTCCATTTGTATGATGTCACAGTGCGGTTAGAGCTGAAAAATGTTCATCCGACCTAGTTTTTTTTGTTAAGCACCTACCACTTGAAATCGACTCTTTAATTATGTAACGTTATCTTGGCTGTTTTTATTGAGGTAGCACTCTTCTTTTTTTTGATGATGATTACACTCCATGCTAATCATGAATGTGTTCAATATATATATTTGAATACGATGATTATAATTGTTGTTTACGCTTTCTGAAATCTAAATTAAAAAAGAAAAGAAGCTATTGAAGAACTGAACTCTTGACATAGAAGTCGGTAGATCAAGTTCATCCCATTAAACAGTTTTCAAAAAATGATTAAAAAAATACAACTGCGCAAGCCCGGAATCGAACCGGGGGCCCAACGATGGCAACGTTGGATTTTACCACTAAACCACTTGCGCTTTATTTCATGCATTAAATAGATGCCAATAGAAACCACCCTCTAAATGCCTAGGTCTGACCTATTTGAGCAGCTTTCGAAGAACATATGCTTACTAACTTGAGAGCGATAGTATCAGTATTCAACAAAACTCAACAAAACTCAACAAAACTCATAGAATAGAAACGAAGCCTGCATCAGCATATGCAGATGTTTATTCGTTTACAGACAGGGACTCAAAACCCTCCCATTTTTCTGCATCTTCAATCATTCCACCTTTGTTAAAACCTTTAACACGTTGGATACACATTCTTCCATGTCTATACAAAGCCGGCCCCCTCGATGTTGCGCGAAGGGCTACGCGTTTCAAGACAAGCTGTCATCGATAGCTCTTGCTCTTGCTCGTCGTATGGTCTATTTCTGGCTTCTAGTGTACATGTTTCTTACTCTATGTGATACCCCTGGATCATACGAATCCCACATTAATTAATATCGTACATGTTTCTAATTTGGGAAAAAAGAGCCAAGCTCCGATTTCCCGTTTAGCGCCAGTGCCTGGGCAATGGCTTCTGAACGAGGGTCCAAACCAATTTCGGGTCGGACTTTATTACTCTACTGCTCTATTCTTTGGCCAGTCATTGCAGCACTACATGCACATCAAAGGACTGTTTCGAGGTGCGTCCCCTATAGAAAGCATTCTTGCGTTCTGCACATATGAAATAAAAAAACTATGCAGAAACGTGCCTTCATATACGAAACTCACTATGATGCATCGTTCATGGACAGGAGCATCGCCATAGTGACAAGAAGTCCAGCATGCAAGAGTTATGTGGTGAAAGGTAAGAGGTAAGAAATTTGAGATGGGCGTCCAGTAATTTGTTGGAACAATGGTTGGCCATAAAAATTCATATAAATAGAGCAGCTTTGATCAGCTATCTTTGGGAGTATGCCTTCATTCTTTTCTTTCCATTTAGTCTAATATCACCACTAAAGCAATCACAAAAAAACAAACAAATACAATGGTCAAATTAACTTCAATCGCTGCTGGTGTCGCCGCCATCGCTGCCGGTGTCGCCGCTGCCCCAGCCACCACCACTCTATCTCCATCCGACGAAAGAGTTAACTTGGTTGAATTGGGTGTCTACGTTTCTGATATCAGAGCTCACATGGCTCAATATTACGCTTTCCAAGCCGCCCACCCTACCGACACGTACCCAATTGAAGTTGCTGAAGCTGTTTTCAACTACGGCGATTTCACCACCATGTTGACCGGTATTTCTCCAGACCAAGTCACCAGAATGATCACTGGTGTCCCATGGTACTCTACCAGATTGAGACCAGCCATCTCTAGTGCTCTATCCAGTGACGGTATCTACACCGCTGTCCCAAACTAGAGCACCCTACCCTCACGAATTGAATCCTTATAGACATTAGGAAGTTTTATGAAAAAATAAAAAAATTAGTTTGATGGTATAAGTAACTATATGAACATATATGTATGTATGAATAATTGCCTTATTTCTGTCAATTGCAGTCTTCCTCTTCTTCTTTTGAATGATGAACAATTTCAATTCATCAATTGTTTCCACTCCGCGGAAACCGCCTTTGTCAGCGCTTTTAAAAGACTCCCATTATCTACGTCATCTCATACATACCTCAATGCTGAGTTTATGATGGTTAGTTTCTTTCTACATTTTAAGGCAATTGAAAAAAATATGTGCTTCGAAGTAATATATCATGCATTCATTTGCATATATTATAACAAATATATCATGAGGGCTGAAACAAGAATGCTCGTCTATATACGTTTGTATCTTTTTTTTACGAATAACATGATATAATAATTGTCATCTATATGAGACAACATGCGAATGTCAGGTGTAAGCCTGGAAATCCATTACCTGTATATAGTAAAAGACACGTTGTCACTGAATTAGCTGGGCTGCTATTGAAAACCATTAGATGACTGAGAATTTGTGTCATGCACACATGCGCAAACCGCAATGGCTTATATGAGCAGTTCTCTTTTCTGGAAAGAGATGGTTGTATATTCTTGATATAAAAAACGAAGTGTACCACGGTAGCCAACGAAAACAATAACGCATTGTCCTTTACTGTTAAACTTACAGTTTTTGGGCCGTTAAAGACCGCCGTATTCTTACTTTTAGACCAGGCCCTTCGTGAATTACCGCGAAGAGTCCACTAATAATCATCATTCATAAGTCAACTTCAGTTGAGATGAATAGTTCATCGAATTTCCTCTCCAGACTATCCACGGTAGAGATTTCGTCACCATTTGCAATTAATGGATTACACTTAACCCGTACGTAAATTCTTCTTACGGATTCGAAGATTTGGTCAATTTCTTTCAATTCATCATCGGCTCCGTTCAAGGTATTCTGTTCAAATCCAATGACGATCTTTAACCCCGTCTGTTTGATTAACATGCCAAATACAGAGACTCCTTCCAATTGGAAAATTGATTTCAACAAAGGTTTGGAATCCTGAGAAGTCCAGGTAATTAGAGGGCTCTCAAAATAGTCCAATGATATATTAGAAAGGACGTTATACTTCAGAACATCATTCAACTCATTTTCGGTCTCATTGGGAACATAAATCAGTATAGGTTTATCGAGTTCATCTATCAATGATACGAAGCAGGGAACTAGACTCATAGTGTTAGGTGTATATATGTGTGTTCTTGCAGAATGAGCTGATTTCTATGACATAGCTTCCGTGTAATATCACTTCCGTTTCTTAGCCGTGGATGAGCTCTTTCCGGCAAGATCTCAAGTATGCAAAAAAAAAAACCAATATTATTTCTATATATTTTTAAACGGTTAGTAGATAGTTCTTGTATAAATTCATTATTTAACGATCATTAGCAATGGATTCTGCAGCGATTCTACCGAAGACCACACATTCCAACAAACTTGAACCACCCAGTCTATTGGCGCCATGGACACCACCAGAAACTTCACCAGCGGCGTACAGACCCTTTAGTAGCGGTTTGTCGTTCTTGCCAATGACTTGAGCCTTGACATTGATCTTAGCACCACCCATGGTGAAATGGACCACTGGTGTTACTTCACCAATGAACACCGTGGTTTCTGGGGTCACTTCGGTCCCAAATTCGTTGAGAATCACGGTACGTCCCAATGGATCAGCCTTAGTGACGAAAGAAGAGTATGTTTGTAATTCTTGGGACAGTTGTGCGGCAGTAATTGGCAGTTTGTATTCAGAAACTACTTGGGATAATGGCAATTTCTGTACAAGCTTCTTGAACATGTAAAAGTCCAAATTATTTTTCAAATCCTTGTACATATTTTCACCCATGACCAAAAGGGCCCTGTTATCGTCCTGGGGACATTGTTTTTGAACAGCTTCAGTGACGATGTCTCTTGTAGTCAATTCGTTGACAAATCTTTTACCCGTGGCAGGGTTCAATAGAATACCACCGAGACCTCTGAGGGCTTCCGCAGCTAAGAATTTCCAGCTGGAGTTACGGTCACTTGGATCAATGAACCCGGTGGGGTGAACTTGAATTTGGTTCATATCGATCATATCAGCACCGAGTTTCTGTAAGAGTCTTTGACCGTCCCCGGTAGTTTGTTGGCCATTTGTTGTTGGCAGGTCCACCAAATCAGGCGCATATTGCTTAAGCATTTCCTTGGAAAAGCCAAATCCTCCGGAACAGAAAACAACGTTGGAAGCGATTATCGAGTGCTCTTGGCCATCTTTATCTTCGTAAACTATGGCGGAAATAGAGTTGTCCTTTTCTTGGATGTCTACGACTTTACTATCTAGATGAATCTTAACTAGTTCAGGTTTAGTCTCGGCCAATTTTTTCAAATTGTTGGACAAAGCAGAAACTATTTCGAAACCTGGAGGCAGCTTTCCTGATGATCTGTGGGTTCTTGCCACGGAATGACCACCCAGTTGGGACAATAAATCCAACTTCAAGTCGAATTCATTTTTCAGCCACTCAATGGCCAAGGGAGAGTCAATAGCCAGCTTGCCCATTAATGCTTGGACACCTTTACCCTTGGCAGACTTGACGGTGTCATCCTCGAACAAACGTGGCGAGTCCTCGATGTGGAAGTGGCGTTGGGTCTCAGTGGAGGCACCATTGATACCACTGGAGGCCTTGATGGAGTTCCCACCAATGGAAGATGCCTTTTCAAGGATAGTCACAGGAATGTTATATTTATTAACCAATTCGTTGGCAGTGGCCAACCCGGCCAAACCGGTACCGATAACAACAACAGGAGTAGAAGACATTTGCAGTTGCGGATGTGTGATTATAGAAAGAGAGGGAAAATGGGGTGCTGGAGTGCATATTGTTCTTATCTTTTATATGTGCAATAATGCAGACTGTTCAGGAACGGGACGCGTTGCCCCTGTTACCGTTTGAAAAAAAAATTTTCTTTTTTCACCTCTATTGTTCTAGTCATTCATTGCATGATGACAAACAAAAAAAGAAAACACAATGGAAGGGAAAGAAGCAGAAAGGAAACTAAAGTAAACTTTTTTGAACGTACATGTATACGGATATAAATATATATATATATATATATATATGTATACAGTATATAAAGGTGTACGCGAACAAACCAATGAAGAAACCCTGAGGGAGTGTACACGGGGACACTCGATCTTGAGAACGTAAAAACGTAAAACTAAAATGTGCTTCTTCACCTGGGTGCGTACGGTTGTAAACTTTAATTAAGTACCAAAAAAACCAAACATATTCAGTCGATCTTCCGACAAAAGAAAAGAAAACAGTGTTGTTAGCAGTGTTTTTTTTTACTTTTCGCCGAGAAGACCACCTTCGTCCCTCCATAATAGGGTGGTTAGATGCTAAGTGCGCTGGGAGCTAACCATTGGTTCTCAAATGTGCCGACATAATTAATCTTAAACAAAAAAATTATGGTCTGAGAGTTAGAAATCATTGAATAACCAAAGCAGAAAAAGAAAAAACCCATTTGAATATAAAATCATTGATGCAAAAAAAGCCGTTAAATCTACAATGCCACGAACTTATTGTAATGTATGAAAGGGGGGGGGGGGAGGGAAATCAAAAAAAAACCCGAGAGCGTCCGATGCGAGGGAGCATCAGTACTTGTAGGTTTTTATTTCGCGAATGGCATTGCCATCCACGTCGATTTCGGTGGACTCACTACGGTAAATCTTGGTAGGACCGTTGGAATCGAAGGGGTGCTCCTTTGCATAGTCGAAGGCCTCTGAGATGGCCAGCTTAGCTTTTTCTAGGGTGTCCCTAGTGATTTGGTAGTGGAAGGACACTCTACCACCCATGAGCTTGACGTTGTACTTTAGACCCTTCTTGACAAGGACGTCAGGGTCCATTCTGGCGGACTTTAGGTCAAGAAAGACGAAGTTGGTGTCTGCGGGGGACTCTAGCGGGATGCCTTTGTCGGAGCAGAAACGGGCCAGCTCGTGAGCCAGCGAGTGCGAGTACAGCAATTGGGCCTTCCAGTCACCTTCGATTTTGTAGAGGGCCATTCTGGCCATCATACCGGACTGTCTGATACCACCACCTTGTTGTTTTCTGAAGTGAGTGGCCTTTTTGATGAACTTGAGGTTCCCGACCAGGACGGACCCGATTGGGGCACCCATGGACTTGGACAGACAGATGGAGATGGAGTCGAAGATCTCCCCGTACTGCTTCAATGGGACGCCGGCTTGCGCAGCGGCGTTCCAGATTCTGGCACCGTCACAGTGCAGCTTGAGACCGTTCTCCATACACCAGGCTTTGATGCGGACCAGCTCTTCCAATGGGTAGACGATCCCGTGCAGGGTGTTTTCCAAAGAGATCAGTCTGGTGGGGGCACCGTGGATGTCACCGTCGTCAGGAACGTAGTGCGACTTGATGTCGTCCAAGGTCATGTAGTCGCCGTTGGAGGGGATCACGGGGACGACCATGGCTTGAGACAGGATGGCGAGACCCGCGGCCTCGTGCGTGTAGACGTGGGCCCTGTAGTCGCACAGAACGGAGTATGGGGGCTGCATCAAGTGAGTTCTGATACCGATCTGGTTGGACAAGGTACCGGAGACGCAGAACAGGCCTGCTTCCTTGCCGGCGAGGCGGGCAACGGTCTGCTCGAGCCTGACGGTGTCAACGTCTTCACCGTAGACGGCGTCCCCGACGGACGCCTCTAGGGCAGCTTGCATCATCTCTGGCGTTGGAGTGGTGAAAGTGTCCGACCGCAAGTCGTTGGCGGCGGAAGAATAGGTGGGAGGCAATTCGAATTCAGTCATGTGTGTGTGCGGGAGTAAGTGAGCGTGGAGGGAAGCAATTACGAACTAACCAGCGATGGGAGGAAAGACAATGTATGTATGTATATATCTACTACACTACACCAGACCAAGAGAGACGGAAGAACACACACTCTGGCTGGCAGGCAAGCTGTACACTGGCTCCTATATATACCTATAAATACCATTACAAATGCAGAAATGCACATATTCAGTAAAGAAAAAGACGAAAAAAGAAGAAAAGAAAAAGGAAAAACCGGTGAACGATGTGAGTGGAAAAGTGCGCAATGAGTAACACAAAGGGCGAAGCTGCGAAAAAAGAAACGGCGCTGTCGCTGGAAATCGGAAGCGAATGGTGCGGGGTGTGGGTGGCGCCTCGGCTGTTTCCCGATCGGGAAACAGCCGTCCGGCGCCGAGGCCGGGCGGGGCGTCGTGGCATGTGACATGTGCCATGCCACGGCGAGTCACGTGCCGCGGGAGCCACTTGGCGTGCGCTTTGTCAGCACTCTGACTGGCAAGAGGAGTTTGCGTCTATTATAAACGAGTGCCCCGCCTGCCTGTATCGTCCAGGCCGTGCCGCCGCACGGGTGTCGATGACGAGTGACGGACGATAAACCGATTGGCGTCTTGCTTGTTATTGATAATGTGCCAGGTGAGGCCATGTCAGCTAGCTTAGTTTAGCTCAGCTTAGCATCGCGTTTTCCCGCCCTTCGTCCTATCTTGTCCGGTGATGAAAAATAGGCCTGTAAATAAGCGAGCGAGAAAATGCTGTGATCACTCCGTAGGGGAAGGGCTTTGCTAGCATCATAGAAAGAGTGCAAGCAATGAGTGGTGGCAGGGATAGTAACAACAACAACAACGACGGCAATGACGAGCGGTTGCTGTTTCTGAGGGGTGTAGGCGAGCGCAACGAGATCGGGGCCGCTTCCTGGTTCAAGCCGGCACACTACAAGAAGCCCGCCAGGAGGCACAAGTCTGCCAGGCAGCTGGTGTCGGACGAGAACAAGCGGATCAACGCCTTGCTGAGCAAGGCTAACAAGACAACGGACGTCTCCCCGGCCGTCAAGCGGCTCGTGCCCAGGGCGACGTACTTCAGCGTGGAGGCGCCGCCCTCCATCAGGCCCGCCAAGAAGTACTGCGACGTCACGGGCCTCAAGGGCGTGTACAAGTCTCCCACGAACAACATCCGGTACCACAACGCGGAGATCTACCAACTGATCGTGAAGCCGATGGCCCCCGGCGTGGATCAGGAGTACCTGAAGCTGAGAGGCGCCAACTTCGTCTTGAAATAGACCAATATGTATGTATATAGTGCAACAGTTACATAGGAAATGCGTTCTCGGTCACGTGCGCGCTTCGTGTGAAAAATACATAATGTAGAAAGTAAAAGAAGTGAAAAAAAAAATAAATAACCATTATCTGGCAGAAACGTACAGAGACATACGCCTAGCTGCCCCTCCCACCACCACCACCTCCACGACGAACACATGCATGGATGTCAGTCTCTGTAATAACCACGGTTTTAGCATGTCTGTGGCTGTCTTATAGACTCTACAAGTTTCTCACCATACCCGTGGCCAGCATCGTCTCCACTCTGAAGATCAAGACTCCGCCGGCGACAAAGGTCTCTATCGACAAGATCGCCACGGATTCGCTGACCATTCACTGGGAAAACGAGCCCGTCAAGGCGGAGAACCACGGGATCGGAGCCCGAAACTTCATCTCCCACTACCTGCTGTACTTGAACAACACACAGCTGGCCATCTTCCCGAACAACCCGAACTCGCTCTACACATGCTGCTCCATCACGGGGCTGGAGGCAGAAACGCAGTACCAACTGGACTTCATCACCATCAACAACAAGGGTTTCATCAACAAGCTGCCCTCCATCTACTGCATGACCAAGGCGAGAGAGGCCAATGAGACGCTAAAGACAAGAAAATGGAGGAGAAACACGGTTACCGCGTCCACGGCTATCCAACCCCTCAACTTAAAGGCCGACTTGTCCTCGTTGACATCACACTGCTCCTCCGTGTCTCTTTCCGCTTTCGCGTCCAACAACACCACTAGCAACACGAACAACGGCTCGGCCCTGCCCGCCTACACATCCTTGACCACACTAAAAGACTTGGACTCGTTTTCCATTGACGATTTGAAAAAAATCTTGATTTGTGCCCAGGAAGATCTGCATGATGTGTTGTCCCAGCAAAATTCGCTCTTGCAGGACTTCCAGGAGTCCAAGGTCGAGCTGGAGCTAGAACTGGATAACCTGAAGACCCACTGGTCGCATGAGATCGATTTGAGGAAGTCCTTGAAGTCCAACATCAAGTCGCTGGAAAACTCTAAGCTCTTAACAGATTTGAAAATTGAAAAACTAAGCAAGAAAATCGATAAATCCAGGGAAAAAATATCAAAAATGCGCATCGACATGCAAAATTGGTCTCGAGAAGACGCCGAACTTTTGTCGAAAGACACTGTAAAGGAGAAATACCTCAAACTGCTAAACGACTCGAATGCCTCCGTGGCCAAGATCAACCAACAGGTTGTGTCCTTACAAAAAGAAATTTTCAACATGGAGGAGTCTAATAAGAAATTGAACGCCACTCGTAAATCGCTGGTCACGTCATTAGTAGTCAACGCCAGTGTCGAAAACGACAAACCTATTGCTAGTGGAGAACTATCTGCTGTATTGAAGAAACTCCTTGATTTTACTCAAGAGAAAAATGGGTTTGCAAGTACTGCTGGTGAAGAGTTCTTATCCAAATTAAATGCGGACTCGTCATTGATTAGGCTGATCAAACAAGAATTAAGAATTGACCAAGATTCGGAAACAAACTGGAAATCACAAAGGTCAAATTTCCTGAAGAAGATTAGTATCTTGGAAAACCAATTCAATGAAATGAGCCTCAGCAACAGGACACTGAAAACAAAACTGATGGTTCAGC
Organism: Saccharomyces uvarum; assembly: GCA_947243795.1. Lineage (NCBI taxonomy): Eukaryota > Fungi > Ascomycota > Saccharomycetes > Saccharomycetales > Saccharomycetaceae > Saccharomyces > Saccharomyces uvarum. The sequence continues at coordinate 64,802 of OX365932.1, forward strand.
CATACAACAGTAACAGCGATCCGCTTGTGGCGACCAATTCAAATAATTCTGCCGAAAACAACAGAAGTTCCGTGTCGGCCAAACTGCCATTATCCAACAGCATGTCAAGAACTGGATCAATCGATTTAATATCCAATAATAACATTAGCAACGGAGATGCGGCCCCGAAATTGAGATTGCACAATCCAGCGTCCTACCCACCTTCAAACGAACCTATACAACCTTCAGGTAGTCTACTGAGCCAATTGACACAGGACGCTGGAAACAGATCAATGCTTTCGAACCAGATCTCACCAAATAGCGAAAACCAACAACCCTCTTCCTTTTCACATGCTTTACCCACCACGGCTACCGTTACTGCCAATGCAACTGCAACGAACGGTAACCCCGAGTCAAATTTGTGGAATAGCACACAGTTCGCCCAACCATCCCATCAACAAGAATCCGCGGAACTTGATCGAGCTTTCGAGTACGATAATGCAAATCATTTGATCAGTGGGCTGCAGAATATGATCTACGATGAAGCAGACTATCCCGATAACATAAGCAATTATTCCAGGGGGTTCACCACCGACGAACTGGACAATTACTGGACTAAACAGCAACCGCAAACTCGCAACACAAGGGAGAACTCATTCTCCGCATCGGGAACACCCAGGTCATCATACAAGACCAATCCTGTCATGTCGCCATATCCAAACTCACACCTAAGGCAAAACTCCAACGCCACTAACTCGACGCACCCACAGAGTCTATTGGCCGCAACATTAAATGAAGCTTCACTGCGAAGTTTTGTACGCGGTGGCTCTTTTTACAATGCTCCTCAACCAGGAACCCCATTGCATAACAATGTGAATGGTAATGAAGCGGGAAACCTCAGTCCGAGGGTCTCAACCGATTTCAGTATGTTGGTACCAAATCTCAGTCCAAGACTCTCACACGACGTACCCATCATTCCAGGAAACAACAACTCAACACCTTCTCATTCGAACATTTTAACAATGAACCATCAAACAACGGCAGACAGCAACACGTTGTTGAGCAGATTGAACGGAGCAGATGACCAGACCGATCCAAGCTCGGTGTCTGCAGAGCACACCGCAGGAAGATCGTTCCATGCCTCATCGCCTACGTTTAACTCCATTTGGAACCCAACTACAAATCAGCCCTCACTATCACTGGAAGAGGAACACCACTTCGATGCGCCCGTAACCCCAAAGGTGCCAACAAGAGACTCTCCCAAACCTTCGCACAAGAGAAATCAAAGCAATAGCAGTATCTCGTCAGCCTGGTCTAAGTTCAAGCACAAGTCAGCATCCTCTTCCGGTAATACCGATGCCGATATCCTAGATTCATCAACTCCGCCAACCAGTCCAACTGGCAGAAGAATGTCGAAACTACTCTCTAAAAGTGGCATGAATAACCTGTTTAAACCACACAGTCACGACTCATGAACAATATTCTGTACTTTTACAATGTGTATATATATAAAAGGAAATATAATTTATTAATGGCGGTTTGAGCTTAATATTTCACGAGGAGAGGGTAATTGCGTTTTTCCTTTTTCTACCCTTTCTTTTGTCGCGTCGTTTCGATACCATTTTTTCTATCTTTTTTGCAACTTTTTGCTAATATGAAAAATTAAAACAAAAAAATAGTCGTAAACACTGGTGCCATTCTGTACTTTAGAACTGTAGCGCTTCGATTTTCTCATTGACTTGTCTTCCCAAGGGCTTGCTTTATATTGATCAAAAAAGAATAAAAAAACACGATTAAGGCAATAACCAAGCATCTTTATTGGCTAAGAAGTAAAGGGTCCTCTCGAGAAGAAATATAAACGCATCATCATTCGACAATATGGCACCAATCTTCCGGAACTACCGGTTTGCTATTACCGCGTTTGCTGTCATCATGTTTATTTTACTGATCAAAACATCTACAACGAATATTGATATTGCTCGTAAAGTTTCACCCACTGCCAGTATTCCTAAGACACCAGAAGATGTTTCTATTTTGCCCATTAGTGATAAACCAGGACACATTGAGGATACAAAGACAGAACAAAACAATCCTGAGCTGGCCGATGCTGTGAAGTCGCAAACTAGTAGCACATGTAAGGAAGACCATAAATATGTTATCATGATTGATGGTGGTTCTTCTGGTTCCAGAATCCACGTATACGAATTCGACATATGCACTTCTCCACCTACACTAGTTAAGGAAACGTTTGAGATGTTAGAACCCGGTTTATCCTCGTTTGACAATGATTCTGCCGGTGCCGCTAAATCGCTGGATCCATTATTGACTGAGGCCATGAATGCTGTTCCTGCCAAGGCAAGAAGCTGTACTCCAGTTAGTGTGAAAGCTACTGCAGGGCTAAGACTCTTGGGTGAAGCCAAATCTGCGAAGATTTTGAAGGCTGTAAGGGATCATTTGGAGAGGGACTATCCTTTTCCAGTTGTAGAAGGTGATGGTATTTCTATCATGGGTGGTGACGAAGAAGGTGTCTTTGCTTGGATTACGACAAACTACCTCTTGGGTAACATTGGCACTGATGGTTCCAAATTGCCTACTAGTGCCGTCTTTGACTTGGGTGGTGGCTCTACACAAATTGTATTTGAGCCTACTTTCCCACCGAATGAAAAAATGGTTGAGGGCGAACACAAGTTTGATTTAAGTTTTGGTGGTGAAAAGTATACGCTTTACCAGTTCTCTCATCTAGGTTATGGTTTGAACCAAGTCAGAAATAAGATCAATTCTGTTCTTGTAGAAAGCGCCTTGAAGGAAGGTACCATCTTGAAAGGTGACGTTGCGACAACTCATAAATTACATTCTCCATGCCTGCCACCTAAAGTCAACGCCCTCAAGAAGAAAGTTAAACTAGCGTCGGGCGAAACCTATATCATTGACTTTATAGGACCTGAGGTACCGAGTGGTCCGCAATGTAGATTTTTGGCCGACTCAATTTTGAATAAAGACGCTGAATGTAAAAACCCACCCTGCTCTTTCAACGGTGCCCACCAGCCTTCTCTGGTTCGTACTTTCAAAGAAACAAATGATCTCTACATTTTCTCTTACTTTTACGACAGAACTCACTCCTTAGGAATGCCGCTATCATTTACTTTAAATGAATTAATGGACTTGGCAAGAACGGTATGTAATGGCGAAGAAATCTGGAAGAGTGTTTTTACTGGGATCGAGGGATCCTTGGATAACTTGAGAAGCGACCCATACTTCTGTTTGGATTTGTCCTTCCAAGTATCTTTACTACATACAGGGTACGACATCCCATTAAATAGGGAATTAAAGACTGCCAAGCAATTAGCCAAGAACGAAATTGGTTGGTGTTTAGGTGCGTCATTACCGCTGTTAGAATCTGAAAATTGGAAATGTAAAGTCAACCAAATTGAATAAGAGCACGGACATGGCCTCCTTGGCCTAATGTATAATAATTGAAAGGGCATTGCATAGCGGTGATACGTGCTTTTTGCTATATGTCCTATTTTATATAACCTCAAACAATATATAGACGATTTTTACATCGAAGATCGCTATTATGCCCCCACAATAATATCTTATTATAACACCGCCAACACAGGGGTTGAATAAGGCTTGCGGATGTTCGAGCACTTTCGGTGAAAGCCCGCCATACCCTCAGGAATGATTCGGAATAAATCATTTGTAGGATCTATTCTCGAGTACAGCGTAAAATAATTCGGTGTGAGCTTCGCCCAGAAGAACGGTCTTATTGTAAGATGATATTGCTTTGTTTTTGTCCTTTGATGCTCGAGGATATTGCACCGGTCCTTAAGAAAAGCGAAAACAAAAGACTAATCGGACTTATCTGTCGATGAAAGGAAACCGTACTTAAAGTCGTTTAAATCGGGCACTATATACAATCGGTTTAGTGTGTTGTACTTATCTCTATATGATTGTGTAAGAGAATTGAAAAGAGTTCCAGTGCAGCTTTAGTAATTTGGTTTAAGTGTCATTTCTACTGAACAACAACATGAAAGATAATAAAATATTGATAAGTGCTTCTGCCAAATCCTGCGCCAATGTTAATCGCGAGGAGGATGCTATGGATAGATTGGGCCCGGTTAAGTTTTTAACGGAAGGTAAGCTTTTGAGCGAGTTTGAAGAGCCAGGTCTAATGAGATGTGGTTATAATGATGCTAAGAATTTGGTCAGAAGGTTGTCGAGCGAGACAATTGTGGGTGAAGATACAAATAACCTTTACCCATTTTATGTGGATACTGCGTATGACGTTCGGTGTTTGAATAAAGACATCATAAACGCAAAAATTGAATTACATGTGGAAAATTTAATCATCATTTGTAATATCAATGACGTTTCCACAGTCTTTCTTATGAGGGAAGTTGTGGAATGGACTCTATGCAATTTTCCATCAATAACAGTATATGTGCAAGATATTTTCGAAAAATCAACACATTTTGCGGCTGGTGATCTATGCAAGGATAGTCATTGTAAGCAAAGTAGAATAAAGTATTGGTCAAAGGAATTTGTCCAAAATCATGATTCATTTTTCGATTTGGTTATAACTTTAGGAGGTGATGGGACTGTCCTTTTTGCTTCATCTATATTTCCTAAAAACGTACCACCTATCGTCCCATTTGCCCTCGGTTCATTAGGGTTTTTAACTAATTTTGAATTCCAAGGATTCAAGGAGACATTACTGCATGTCTTGACGAATAAAGTCCGCATCAACTTACGAATGCGCTTGCAATGTAAAGTTTTTCATAGAAACGAACCGGAAATTGATGCTGCCACCGGAAAACAGGTATGTTTTATGGATTTTGTTTCTGAACATCACGTCCTCAATGAAATAACCATAGATAGAGGTCCAACTCCTTGCTTGTCCTTATTGGAACTTTATGGACACAATTCATTGATGACTAAGGTCCAAGGCGATGGATTGATTGTAGCTACACCTACGGGGTCCACGGCATACTCGTTAAGTGCAGGTGGGTCTTTGATATCGCCGAGTGTGAACGCTATAGCGGTAACGCCAATCTGTCCTCATACTTTGAGTTTTAGACCTATAATTTTACCAGACAGTATGGAATTAAAAGTTAGAGTGGATTTGAATTCAAGAGGAACGTCGTGGGTAAACTTTGACGGAAAAGATAGAATTGAATTAAAACAAGGTGATTATGTGGTAGTAACTGCAAGTCAATATGCAGTGCCAACCATTGAATCATCTCCTAGTGAGTTTATCGAAAGCATAAGTAAAAATCTCAACTGGAATGAGCGCGAGGAACAAAAACCCTTTACTCATATTCTCTCGCCCAAAAATCAAGAAAAGTATAAAATAGATTCAACAAGAAATGGAGAAAATATTGAAGAGATACTAGGAGATATGAATGAAAACACAAGCAACAACAGTTCATCTGTAAGTACAAGTTCACAAGACGAGGAAAAGTGGTGTGAAACGGAATCAAAAGCAGTTGTCGGACGGACTCGTCAAGCGCATTTCGCAATTTAGCTTTGCACGTCATTATTTGACTTTTCACATTCAATGGCTCATCAAAAAGTGGGTCACGTAGAAGGCAATGATAATGTATCTTTGCATTATAAAATTGGGTTTATCTCATTGACCTAATCGAGAAAGAGTCACACGAACGCATACAAAGTAGCTGTGTTGGGCTAGCATTCTGCGCTCTACAGAAATTTTTCTTTCTTTTTCTCATGCGTCTGTGTTTAATATCACCATTTCGTTTGATAATATTGCCTATTTTGCAGTTCTTGCAAGACTATTTCCGAAAATAGTAATTTCTATTTTTGTGTGGACCCGTTTGGGAACTTTAATTATGCTAAAGAATGCCCGATTGGGCGAAAACGCGAAACTTTTGAAAAACCTTTTTTTTCATCCTCGAAGAAAATTAAGTTTCTACGAAAATTTAGCAGAAATCTGCAACATCGGATTGTTTTGAAGTTGAAAAAAACTTTTTAGAGGCGTTTAGAGCAGGTTTAGTATATAAAAAGAATTACATTCCCGGCAATTATGTTTTCGGTCAAGGGTCCTTTTCTTCTGTAAAGTCTTTTCTACTTTTTTGACACATAGACTAAAAATAAATACCACTTTAAAAATGGCTATCGCTCGTAATTGGCTATTTGGTTTAGTCAGTGTTTTTTCCTTTGCGTTACGTGTAGAGGCCAGCACTTTTTGTAACGCTACTCAAGCATGTCCTCAAGATAAGCCATGTTGTTCACAATTCGGTGAATGTGGTACCGGTCAATACTGTTTAAATAATTGTGATGTGAGATATTCGTTTAGTATCGATTCATGTATGCCAGTGCCAATATGTAAGAGCTCATCCATCAAGTTCAATGATTATTCTTCCAAGATGGGAAATGCTGATGTTTTCTTAGGTAATGTCAGCGAGGCTGATTGGTTGTATTCTGGTAGAGTCTTAGATTATGATGACGAAGAGAGTTTGATTTTGGCTATGCCTAAAAACAGTGGTGGTACCATTATTTCTTCTACAAGGGCTGTGTGGTATGGTAAAGTCAGTGCTAGAATCAAGACATCGCATCTTGGTGGTGTTATCACTGCGTTTATCTTATATTCCGGTGCAGGCGATGAAATTGATTACGAATTTGTTGGTGCTGATCTAAAAACTGCTCAAACCAACTACTATTGGGAAAGTGTTTTGAATTACACTAATACTGCCAATATTTCCACCTCCGATACCTTTGAAAACTTCCATACTTATGAGATGGATTGGCATGAAGACTACGTGACATGGTCTATTGACAACGTTGTTGGTAGAACTTTATTCAAAAACGAAACCTATAACTCCACCACTAAAAGTTATCACTTCCCACAAACCCCATCAAAGGTGGATATTTCTATTTGGCCAGGTGGTAACTCTACTAACGCTCCAGGTACCATTGCATGGTCCGGTGGTGAAATCAATTGGGACGCATCAGACATCAGTGATCCAGGTTATTATTATGCGATTGTCAATGAAATTAATATTACGTGTTACGATCCTCCAAGTTCTGTTAAGAAAAACGGTACTTCTGCCTATATTTACACTTCATCAGACCAATTTTTGGACAGCGACATTGCTATCACCGATGATGAAGTCATGATGGACACTGATGAAGGATCTGGTTTGGACCCTCATAAGGGAGCCACCACGTCTTCTGCCCAAAAATCTTCGTCTTCAACTTCAGCATCTTCGAAGAGTTCCTCCGAAACTTCTTCCAGCCACAGCACCTCATCTAAGAAGGATAGCAAGACCACTTCCACAGCCTCTTCATCATCGTCTTCTTCTTCTTCTACAAAGAAGGGAGATAAGGATATCTCGGCTTCAACCTCTGTTGTATCTTCTTCGAGTAGATCCGCATCTAGCAGCACTGGCTCGACAAGTAGTGCTGGCATGGGTGCTGGCATTGCTACAAACTGGGGTCTGACCGCCGCATGTGTCCTCCTAGGTTATATTATATAAAAAGATTCGCATCTGAGAAGAAAAAACAAAAGAAACTCAAAAATAGACATTTTTTATTTGCATGCATATAAAATAAATAATAATAAATAATAAAAATAACCATTAATCAACAATAATAGTAAAACTGAAATATTAAGTATCCCGTCTGGTGACACCGGCCTATTTGGCGGCTTTCGTCATATAAGTAATCAGATCATTTCTGTCTTTTTCCTTTTTCAACCCGGCAAAGGCCATCTTGGTACCAGGAATATACTTCTTTGGGTTAGTCAAGTACTCGGACATATTATTCTCGTCCCATTGAACGTTCTTTTTTATGTTTGCATCTGTGTAGGAGTAGCCCTTCACTTGACCAGAGTGTCTGCCAAAGATACCATGCAGATTAGGCCCCACTTTATTGGGACCTCCCTCTTCTATTGTGTGGCACTGTTGACATCTGGTTTTAAACAGCGTAGCACCTTTCTTTCCAGAACCTGGTTTGAACTCTGTACTTTCTTTAGCCATATTTTATTTGTGATGTAGGGTAGTGTGTTGATATGCGTATATGTATATGCGTAGATGGGTCTCCGATTATGTTTCAGTTCAGCAAAACAGGCTCCTACCAAGACACTTGTGCTCGAGCTGCACTGATCTGTATATATATGTTTTTTCTTTTCCCCCCTGTGACCACTTGCAGTTGTTCAAACATGAGAAAATGCCCTCGCTATTATCGCTATTTGCTTTTGAAAGGTCAGGAAAAGACCCCTCGACTGTGCGCTGCAGGATCTTCTACGCGAAGGCACGAAGGAACGCTTTCTATTAAGGGGCCCTGTCACCCGGCCGCGGATTCGTTTCTTTTTCCGCATTTTTTCCAGGCTGAAATGACAATGATAATACCAATGATGGAGGAGCGAGATGAGTTAGCGTCGAGTGTTCATTGGGCAAGAGGTCTTGGCAGCTCGTATAATGACAATGGGAGGCGATTATTCAACTTATTTGCTGGATATTGAGGGGACCGTGTGTCCGATCTCGTTTGTGAAGGACACTTTGTTTCCATATTTTACAAAGCAAGTGTCGCAGTTGGTGTTGCAGCAGGATTCAGGGGACTCCCCGATTTCTGAGATCCTGTCCCAATTCTACATTGAGGATAAACAGCAGTTGCAGGCGCACATCTTGGAGTTGGTGGCGAACGATGTGAAGGACCCCATCTTGAAGCAGTTGCAGGGCTACGTTTGGGCTCAGGGCTACGAAGCCGGCCAGATCAAAGCACCTGTTTATGCAGACGCTATTGATTTCATCAAGAGAAAGGACCGTGTGTTCATCTACTCCAGTGGGTCTGTAAAGGCGCAGAAGTTGTTGTTTGGATACGTTCTGGACCCCAATGTGGCTACGCACGATTCGTTGAATTTGAACGCTTATATAGACGGGTATTTCGACATTAACACGTCTGGGAAGAAAACCGACGCGCAATCGTATGCTAGTATCTTGCGGGATATTGGCGTGGGTGCTGGCGAGGTCTTGTTCTTGAGCGACAATCTGTTGGAGTTAGACGCGGCTGCTGCTGTGGGCATGGCTACTGGGTTGGCTGTACGACCCGGTAATGCACATGTGCCCGATGCGCAAAAGTACCAAATTTACAAGACTTTTGAAGATCTTTAAGTAGGCACATGTGAAAGAAATATTATTATTATTACTATTATCAAGATCACTATCTCTCTGTTTTATTCCCTTCTAGCATATATAGATACACGTACATTATTGATCCTTAAGTAAGTTTATTCCTTGCCTAAAAAATATGGTATAACAAAGACGAGTTAAAAGCGGAGACATATAATGCGGACTAGAACACCTGCAATCTCAATCGGCATGATCACTGAATAGAATGTTAGCTGCAGCTTCTTCATTTTTATCGCATGCGAAATACACTTGGATGACTAGATCTCTTTCAAACCCCAATTCGCATAGGCGCGAAATGGCTTGATCGTCTTCAGGGGTATAGTTTACTTGGAAAGAGCCTTCGCCCTCACCTTCTCCTTCTCCTTCACCTTGTCCTAGCCCTAATCCCGCAGCATCACCTTCTCCCGCACTCTCGATGTCTTCTCCCTCCACCATGTCGTTTGTGCCCTCCATAACGTCTTGCATATTATCACCAACGGCTTCCAACAACATAGAAACAAACACCTCTGGGTTCGCCATGATATGTTCGCGTAATTGCGGATATCTTGCGCTTATGTTTTCTAATAATGGGGCCAAAGCTTCTGGGTTACCTGAAACGACCTGTCTTAACGATAATAAATCTTCTACGGTTAAGCCGATGGAACCTGGTGGGCCGCCCTGTGCGGCACCGGCAGCGCCACCTGCTGGACCAAGCCCGCCAGTTGAAGCATTGTCACCTTGAGCAGCTTGTGCGAATAGGTCATCTTCGGCTGGTAGTTCTGAGGTGGCGGTGGTAGCAGCGGCCGATGATTCTTCGGTGACGGCCGCAGGTTGTTGCTGTGGTTCCGGTTGGCGTAGGTTCTCTGGGATTCCCATCAGTAAGTATTCCACAGCTCTGTCTGGGTTGTTGAAGGCAGCTCTTAGGGCACGCTCGACTTCTTCTCTTGGATATCCCATTTCCATGATTCTCTCTATGGTTTCGGTTCTCTGGGTCCCCACAACGAACCCCGGTGTAGAAGCAGATCCGGCTGGTTCTGTAGTAGAGGATTGCTCTTCTTGTGGTTGCGAGCCTTCGGTGGCAGCGGTGGCGGTTTCGGTGGCGGGTGCGTCCGTACTGGCGGATGCGGGTTCTGTAGATTCGTCTCTGGCAGGGGTGGTAGTCTCCGGAACGACTGGAGGCTCTGTTACCTTGGTCTTTGTTGATTTTTTTTGAGAAATCATGAAAACGACTTGATCACCATCTTTTAGCCCGCATTCTGACACGGTTTTGGAATCTTGAAGTACTTTACCTGAGTAGATCAGTTTTATTTGAGATTCTTCGCACGAGCTCGTTTGAGCCAGTTTCGTCTTGGCCTCGAAAATTGTGTTTGAAGGTTCCAAATCCAGAGGGACTTTTTCCTTTTTGAAATTCTTGAAAGTTAAACTAACCATTCTTATGTTTGATGTGGTTTGTGGTAGGAAGGGAAGTTGAATGCCTTTTTTCTAATTGTTGGAGGTAAAAAAAATTGAATGGTAGCAACTTTGTCTTCAAACGGTCTCGGTTAATGGCTTGGACTGGGAAACGGGGAAAAAACAACGAACTTCCAACTTTTCCTTTGGGCAAATACTGGGTAGCAAGTAGTTTCATCACTTTTTCTTAAGTTTTGCTGTCGCTCTTTCTCTGCCCTGCCATAATGAAAGAGAGAGAGAGAGAAAAAAAAAAAAATTTCCATTTCGCCACCGAGCCGTACAGAGTGACGGTAATACCACCGGCGCGGTAATTCACTCAAAAGAAAGAAGGTCAATTATAAATATTATTATCAGTATATGTATAACCATAGTAATGCGTATACAGTGTGTAGGCCACCAAAAAGTTGGGCCTAGTTTCTATCAGGGTCGAAGTCCAATGGAACCTCTTTAGGAAGCATTTTCTTGTTCTTATCGTTGCCGTCAAGAAGTTTCCCCTGCGGGTTGCTGTCTTGCTGTTTCTTTTGCTGCTGCTGTTGTTGCTGCTGCTGTTGTTGTTGCTCGTTGTTTGGGGAGACAAATTCGCCCTTCGCGTCCACTAGTTCCGAGCCATCGCCATCTTCAGACCAGTCCACGGTAACTTTGCTATTCAGGGTAGAGTCGATGTTTTTCAAGATGGAGTCTCTTTCTTCGGTCCATTGGTACCTGACGTCTTCGAACCCAATGTCCCAGATCTTGTCGTAGAACTCGCGGATTCTTTCCTCTTCCAGTTTCCGCTTCTCTTCCTCCGCCATCCAGGCCATGTGTTTCAAGTCATCACTGGAGGGTTCGTAAATATGCCAGATGACATAGTGGGGCAGGCCGATGACATTGTAGTTCATTCTACGGGACAATCTGCCGAATGCTTCGGTCTCTGCGTGCTTTTCGAAGGAGAAAGCCGGGAAGTGCGAGCCTGTTCTAAAGACCTTGGCCTTTGCCAGGATGGAGACACCTCCGATACCGTCCAGTTCCATTTCGTCTTCCGGATTGCCGTTTGGATCTCTCATGTAGGCCAGATGCGGTCTCCAAGTGGCGTATTCAGGGTACCCCTCGACGATGACGGCGTCTTCGTCGAGAGCGTCTGCGAGTTGGAGGCCACCTTCGGACTCCTTCCACGAGTTCAGATCGTAGGGCTGAATGTTCCCCAGCCAGTCCGGAAGCGGTCTCCAGACGTTGGGGACGATGACATCCTTGTCGTGATGCATTAGGTCTTCCATGATGGTGGCGGGGATGGTTTCGACGTCCACGTCTCTCCAGTAGACCCAGGAGTGGTACGGCTTCAGAGCCACGGACCCGAGCCAGTTACGGGCCCTGGCCATGAGTTTCCTTCTGGGGCCCTGAGCGCCGAACCCGTGACGGTCGGAAAAGGACTGGCCGATGATTTGGCCAAAGTCCTTCTCGTAGATCTCGATGTTGCCGAACCTCTTGGTTTTGTCCTGCTGCGACTGCGCCATCTGCAGTTTGGACAGCAGCACGCCCATGGTGTTGTCGGACGAGTCGCTGACCAGGAAGGACAGGTCAATGAGGTTGTGCGGATATGACATGGTGTTGAGATGGTCGAAGAACATGGGCAGATGCTCCGAGGCATCTCTCAACGGCACACAGAACAGGATACGGTCACCCTGCTGCCAGCCGTCCTGGTTGCCCTGGTAATTTCGCAGGTCGTAAAACTCCACGCCGGGAGTGTTTTTGAAATCGGGCACGTAGGGCTTGAAGACGCCCTGGAAGGACAGCAGCTGGAATAGCGATATGGAGAAGAACGAGAGCACGAGTCTCGTGAGGAAGAACACAGTAAGCAGCGTTCCAGCGATGCTTACGGTGGTAGGGTTGAAACTGAGATTTCTTTTACTGTACTTCATTCTGGTGTGCTTGCATAAAAGCTACAAGGAATCTGTAGGCTGTCTAAAAAAAAAAGCCAAATGAGAAAAAAGGGAGAAAGAGAGAAAGAGAGCAATAATTGCACCAGCGGTTTGCGTAGTATCTCCTTGGGAATAGTAATGTGCTGCCTGTTGCCTTGTGTTAACTATGAATCTCGTGTGCTGAATAGTGTTTATATTTTTTTTTCATGTTTTCATGATTTCATGTTTTCATGATTTCATCTTCCACAACTTTTTCACGATGAGACGAGGCGGGCAAGAGAATGCGAAAAGAAAAAGAACAGAATGGGGGGGGTAAGGGGGGGACCACGAACCACGGAATCGCGTAAATATGTAGTGAAACGAGACAAGACAAGACAACAACGACAAAGCGAAAAGGAACGGAAGTTTGCCTCCCACCGGCCACTGAGTCAGCAACATCGATTCGATTCCACTTTACATCGCTCGGGCTCGTTTGGCTTGTAATAGAGCACAGCACAGCACAGCACAGCAGATATATCCGGCTCAACAGTATAAGCTACGATAAGTCCTGGCTATTGGCCTCGTTCTGGAGGCATCCTTTCTGAGGGGAACAGCAAGAACGGGAGCGGCGCCATGGCCGCAGAAGAACGCTGCAGCCAGGCTGCGAGGGGCCAAGAGCCGGTAACTACGCAGCACCCATGCCCCGCAGCCACAGGAGTGCAGCACCCAGACCCCGGCACGTGGTGGGAGCGATATATCGGCTCCGTGTGACACGACGCGGACCCTCTTGCACCGCACGCACCGCAGGAGCAAAACAAAACGCCGTCGCCCGAAAAAAAGTTTCGAATGCGAAGGAACAGTGGAAATAAAAAATTTTCGTCGTCGTCGTCGTCGATCGGCTTTTGGCCGCGGTGATCGTCGTGTTCCACGATTATATAATGCAGATGGTTTTTACCACATCTTAGCAATTGGATCCCTCATTTCCTGGTTTTCTTTCCCATTTCTACTTTCGTTTCCCTTTCTGTCTAGTTCTATAGCCAATTATCCATAGACTCCCTCATATACCACACACACAAACTCTTACACAATGTCTGACGAAGAACACACCTTTGAAACCGCCGATGCCGGTACCTCCACCACCTACCCAATGCAATGTTCCGCCTTGAGAAAGAGTGGTTTCGTTGTCATCAAGGGCAGACCATGTAAGATTGTCGACATGTCCACCTCCAAGACCGGTAAGCACGGTCACGCCAAGGTCCACATGGTGGCCATTGACATTTTCACCGGTAAGAAGTTGGAAGATTTGTCTCCATCTACTCACAACATGGAAGTCCCAGTTGTCAAGAGAAACGAATACCAATTGTTGGACATCGATGACGGTTTCTTGTCTTTGATGAACATGGACGGTGACACCAAGGACGATGTCAAGTCTCCAGAAGGTGAATTGGGTGACACCATGCAAGCCGCTTTCGATGAAGGCAAGGACTTGATGGTCACTATCATCTCCGCCATGGGTGAAGAAGCCGCCATCTCCTTCAAGGAAGCTGCTAGATCCGATTAGAATCTCTCCGCCATGACATGGGATACAAATGACCGATGAAAGAAAACTCCGACCCCTTTCCATCACATCATGCACTCTCTGCTGAACCGGGGTTTTTTCTCTGTATTTTTTTTTCGTTCTCCTAAAGCATTCACAAATAAATCCTTTTTTTTATTTTTCTATTTATTTTGTTATTTATCATCTATATAGCAACAATATATTTTGTTTTTAATCGTATTCTTCCTTTCTTCTTCATTCATTCATTCATTAGATTATGCATTGTAAAACACACACCTGTCTGATATGATTTCCATGTGTGCGCGTCCTTGCCGCTTGAAGCAGCCGGGCGGGGACGGTGGCAAATCCCCAAGGTTAAAAGCCGAGGGCTCCGGGAAACAGGCGCGCCCCCTTTTTTTTTCTATATCTGTGGAGCCACTTCGCGGGCCTCAATTTTTATAATAACAAGGCAACTTGGCCGAGTGGTTAAGGCGAAAGATTAGAAATCTTTTGGGCTCTGCCCGCGCAGGTTCAAATCCTGCAGTTGTCGTTATTTTTTTTATTTTGTTAATTTTTTCTTCGAGTCGCGGCGGTAAAATAAAATAATCACAATTACTTTTCCTAAAAGGGTAAAATCTCGTGCGCAAGGAAGAACGAGAAAAAATTGGTCAAGAATCGTCTCATTCTAGTTCTTGACCTGCTTCCTGGCTGAAAAGGCAGAACATCCTGGGAAGCGCTTTCGTACAATTGCATACTCCAAGAACACTACAACACACACGCAAGACAACTATGGACAGCTCCACGGGTTTCAATGGAGACGCTACCACTTTCTTCGCTCCAGATGCTGTGTTTGGTGACAGGGTGCGTAGATTCCAAGAGTTTTTGGACACGTTCACCTCGTACAGGGATTCTGTAAGGTCCATCCAGATCTACAACCACAACAACGGGACAAACTACAGCGAGGAGCAGGACGATGCTGACGAGCAGGATCTGCCCGGCGATGAGGACGGTGACGACCTGGAGAAGGAGAAGAAAACCGCGTCCTCCACTGCATTGAACATACTCCCCCACAGAATCATCATTTCCCTGGATGACCTGAGGGAGTTCGACAGGGCCTTCTGGTCTGGCATCCTGACCGAACCGGCGTACTTCATCCCACCTGCCGAGAAGGCGCTCACCGATCTGGCGGATTCCATGGACGATGTCCCGCACGCAAATGCCTCTGCGGTATCGTCTCACCATCCCTGGAGACTTTCGTTCAAGGGTTCGTTTGGTGCGCACGCATTGTCCCCCCGTACCATGACGGCCCAGCACTTGAACAAGCTGGTCTCTGTCGAAGGTATCGTCACTAAGACCTCGCTGGTCAGGCCAAAGCTTATCAGGTCCGTCCACTATGCGGCCAAGACCGGTAGATTCCACTACAGAGACTACACGGATGCCACCACAACCCTCACCACGCGTATCCCCACACCCGCCATCTACCCAACAGAAGACACAGAGGGCAACAAACTAACCACGGAATACGGGTACAGTACTTTTATAGACCACCAGCGTATCACCGTGCAGGAAATGCCCGAAATGGCGCCCGCAGGCCAACTCCCTAGATCCATAGATGTCATTCTCGATGACGATCTTGTGGACAAGACCAAGCCCGGTGACAGAGTCAACGTCGTGGGTGTATTTAAGTCGCTTGGTGCCGGAGGCATGAATCAGTCCAACTCGAATACGCTGATTGGGTTCAAGACGCTGATCCTAGGTAACACCGTATACCCCATGCATGCAAGATCTACGGGTGTCGCCGCAAGGCAAACCTTGACCGATTTCGACATCAGAAACATCAACAAATTGTCCAAAAAGAAAGACATCTTTGACCTTTTGTCTCAGTCCTTGGCACCCTCAATTTATGGGCACGACCATATCAAGAAGGCCATCCTACTGATGCTCATGGGTGGTGTGGAGAAAAATTTAGAAAACGGTTCCCATTTGAGAGGTGACATCAACATCCTGATGGTGGGTGATCCCTCGACCGCCAAGTCTCAATTGTTGAGGTTTGTGTTGAATACAGCATCTTTGGCTATTGCCACAACCGGTAGGGGTTCCTCCGGTGTGGGTTTGACCGCGGCAGTGACCACTGATAGAGAAACTGGTGAAAGAAGATTGGAGGCCGGTGCCATGGTTTTGGCCGATCGTGGTGTGGTGTGTATCGATGAGTTCGACAAGATGACCGATGTAGACAGAGTCGCCATCCATGAAGTTATGGAACAACAGACCGTGACAATTGCCAAAGCGGGTATTCATACAACCTTGAATGCTCGTTGTAGTGTCATTGCTGCAGCCAATCCTGTATTTGGTCAATATGACGTCAATAGAGATCCTCACCAAAATATCGCGCTGCCAGATTCGCTTTTGTCTCGTTTTGATTTATTATTTGTGGTCACAGACGATATTAATGAAATCAGAGATAGGTCCATTAGTGAACACGTTCTAAGAACACATAGATACTTACCCCCAGGTTACTTGGAAGGTGAACCAATGAGGGAACGTTTGAATCTATCATTAGCCGTTGGCGATGACGCCGATATCAATCCTGAAGAACATTCCACTTTCGGAACTGGTGGGGAAAATGAAGGAGAAGATGAGGAAGACCATGTTTTTGAAAAATTCAACCCACTATTGCAAGCGGGTGCTAAATTGGCCAAAAACAAAGGTGATTATAACGGTACCGAAATTCCTAAACTAGTCACTATTCCATTCTTAAGAAAGTACGTTCAATATGCCAAGGAAAGAGTAATCCCGCAATTAACACAAGAGGCAGTCAATGTCATTGTGAAAAATTACACGGAGTTAAGAAATGACGAGAACACTAAAAAATCACCTATCACTGCAAGAACTTTAGAGACTTTGATTAGATTAGCCACAGCTCATGCCAAAGTCAGATTGTCCAAAACGGTCAACAAGACTGATGCCAAAGTGGCTGCCAATTTACTAAGGTTTGCCTTGCTGGGTGAAGATATTGGTAACGACATCGATCAAGAGGAAAGCGAATATGAAGAAGCCTTGTCTAAGAGATCGCCACACAAATCGCCTAAAAAGAGACAAAGAGTCAGACAACCGGCAAGTAATTCAGGATCACCAATCAAAGCTACCCCAAGAAGATCAGCGGCATCGACATCGTCCGTCAACGCTACACCATCATCGGCGCGTAGAATACTACGTTTCCAAGGTGATGAAGAACAAGGTGATGAAGATGATAACGACATCATGTCGCCACTTCCCGCAGATGAAGAAGCCGAATTACAAAGAAGACTTCAATTGGGGCTGAGAGTATCTCCAAGACGCAAAGAGCATCTCCATACATCAGATGAAGGTGCACCAGGACCTCTTACCGAGATGGGTACCCCAAGGTTACCCAACGTATCTTCTGCAGGCCAGGACGATGAGCAGCAACAGTACCAACAGCAACAACAGTCGGTGATATCTTTCGAAAACGTGGAACCAGGTACCATCTCTACTGGTAGATTGTCATTGATCTCGGGTATAATTGCACGTTTGATGCAAACAGAAATATTCGAAGAAGAATCGTATCCTGTGGCCTCTCTGTTTGAAAGAATCAATGAGGAACTACCGGAGGAAGAGAAATTTTCTGCCCAGGAATACCTGGCGGGATTGAAGATCATGTCCGACAGAAATAACCTAATGGTTGCTGATGATAAAGTTTGGAGAGTATGAAGCCACCTGAAGGTTTCTATCTATCTGCACTTTTTTTTCTTCTCTATTCTCCACATTTTCAATTCATTCCCCGATTATTTAGTTCATTAATTTCTATTTATGTATTAAACTTTATGTATTAAAACGCCTGTTTCTTTCTGTACTTGATTTCTCACAAATACTCTTTATGAGCATGCCTAGTGATGATGAGACCGCAATGCCAGTATATCTACAGTCTATTGGCTTATTTTACCTTCCCATTATGGTGCCTTGTCACGCTGTACGTTACGCGGTGCTTTTTCTCTTCGTGTTCTCAGTGAAGCGAGTGGCAATGTCTCTCATCATATATATCGTGGAGCTTTGGCGAGCTTTTTGGCTTTAAATGTTCTTCGACACATCAAGTCTGCAGGAAAGAAGAAAGCGGTAAATGACAGAGAAATCATTTGTGAGCAGTCCTATTGTTAGGGACTCGAAACTATTGGTGCCAAAGTCGTTAGCTTTCAAGCCATACGTACTACCGTTTTTCCCATTATACGCTACCTTTGCTCAACTATATTTTCAACAATATGATCGTTACATCAAGGGACCTGAATGGACATTTGTTTATTTGGGGACACTGGTCTCTTTGAATATCCTGGTAATGTTGATGCCTGCTTGGAATGTAAAGATCAAAGCAAACTTCAACTACAGCACTACTAAAAATGTTACTGAAGCTACTCACATAATCGTCTACACCACTCCAAACAATGGTTCTGACGATATTGTGGAAATCCAAAGGGTCACAGAAGCAGGATCTTTGCAAACTTTCTTCCAATTCCAAAAGAAAAGATTCTTGTGGCATGAAAATGAACAAGTCTTTTCTTCACCTAAGTTCCTTGTTGATGAATCTCCAAAAATTGGCGATTTCCAAAAATGTAAAGGACATTCTGGCGACTTGACTCATTTGAGAAGATTGTATGGTGAAAACAGCTTTGATATTCCTATTCCAACTTTTATGGAACTGTTTAAGGAACATGCCGTTGCACCATTATTCGTTTTCCAAGTATTCTGTGTCGCATTATGGTTATTAGATGAGTTCTGGTATTACTCTTTGTTTAACTTGTTTATGATTATTTCCATGGAAGCTGCTGCAGTATTCCAAAGATTGACCGCATTAAAGGAATTCAGAACCATGGGTATTAAGCCATACACTATCAACGTGTTTAGAAACAAAAAGTGGGTGGCCTTACCAAGTAATGAATTGTTACCTATGGATTTGGTCTCTGTAACAAGAACTGCTGAAGATAGTGCAATGCCATGCGATTTGATTTTGGTTGATGGTTCCTGTATTGTCAATGAAGCAATGCTTTCAGGTGAATCTACTCCATTATTAAAGGAGTCCATCAAATTGCGCCCTAGTGAAGACAGTCTACAATTGGACGGTGTTGACAAGATTGCCGTACTACACGGTGGTACAAAGGCTTTGCAAGTTACTCCTCCTGAACACAAATCCGATGTCCCACCACCACCTGATGGAGGTGCTTTAGCTATTGTCACTAAAACTGGGTTTGAAACATCTCAAGGTTCTTTAGTTCGTGTTATGATTTATTCTGCAGAACGTGTTTCTGTTGACAATAAGGAAGCGTTGATGTTCATTCTGTTCTTGCTAATCTTCGCTGTTGTTGCATCCTGGTACGTTTGGGTTGAAGGTACAAAAATGGGTAGAATCCAATCCAAATTGATCTTGGACTGTATTTTAATTATTACGTCTGTTGTTCCTCCTGAATTACCAATGGAATTGACCATGGCCGTTAATAGTTCCTTAGCTGCCCTTTCCAAATTTTATGTCTATTGTACTGAACCATTTAGAATTCCATTCGCTGGTAGAATTGATGTATGTTGTTTCGATAAGACTGGTACTTTGACCGGTGAAGATCTTGTTTTTGAAGGTTTAGCTGGCATTTCTGAAGACGCTGAAAATATTCGTCACTTATATAGCGCAGCTGAAGCACCAGAAAGTACAATCCTCGTTATTGGTGCTGCTCATGCTTTAGTTAAATTAGATGATGGTGACGTTGTTGGTGATCCAATGGAAAAGGCTACTTTGAAGGCCATCGGTTGGGCTGTTGAAAAAAAAAATACTACCTTCAGAAAAGGTAATGGTAAGTTGAATGTCATCCGTAGATTCCAATTTTCTTCTGCTTTGAAAAGATCAGCTTCTATTGCCTCTCATAATGACACTTTGTTTGCTGCTGTTAAAGGTGCACCTGAAACTATTCGTGAAAGGCTTTCCAACATTCCTAAGAATTACGATGACATTTACAAGTCCTTTACACGTTCTGGTTCAAGAGTTTTGGCTTTGGCTTCTAAACAATTACCAAAAGTATCTCAATCTAAAATTGATGACTTGACCCGTGATGAAATTGAATCAGACTTAATCTTCAATGGGTTCTTGATTTTCCACTGCCCCTTGAAAGATGATGCTATTGAGACAATTAAAATGTTGAATGAATCTTCCCACCGTTCTGTTATGATTACCGGTGATAATCCACTGACCGCTGTTCATGTAGCTAAGGAAGTTGGAATTGTTTTCGGTGAAACTTTGATTTTAGACAGAGCAGGGAAATCTGATGATGGTCAATTGTTGTTCCGTGATGTTGAAGAAACAATCACTATTCCATTTGATCCATCAAAGGATACTTTTGATCATTCTCAAATATTTGATAGATACGATATTGCTGTTACTGGTTATGCTCTAAGTGCCTTAGAGGGACACTCTCAATTAAGGGACTTGTTACGTCACGCCTGGGTCTATGCACGTGTATCACCATCTCAAAAGGAATTTTTGTTGAATACACTTAAGGATATGGGTTATCAAACTTTAATGTGTGGTGATGGTACTAACGATGTTGGTGCCTTGAAACAAGCTCACGTTGGTATCGCATTGTTAAACGGTACTGAAGAAGGTTTGAATAAATTGGGTGAACAACGTAGAATGGAAACTATGAAAATGATGTACACGAAACAAACTGAATTCATGGCTAGATGGAACCAACCACAGCCACCTGTTCCTGAACCGATTGCGCACTTATTCCCACCTGGTCTAAAGAACCCTCATTATTTGAAAACTTTAGAAAGTAAAGGTACTATTATCACTCCAGAAATCAGAAAACTAGTTGAAGAAGCAAATTCTAAACCCGTTGAAGTTATCAAACCAAACGAATTAACCGAGAAGAAGCCTACCGATTTGGCTTCTATGTTGTTAGATTCTGCCGGTGATGCTCAAGGTGATGAGGCCCCAGCTCTAAAGTTAGGTGATGCATCTTGCGCCGCTCCGTTTACTTCAAAACTTGCTAATGTTTCTGCTGTTACTAATATTATACGTCAAGGTCGTTGTGCTTTAGTTAACACCATTCAAATGTACAAAATCTTAGCTTTGAATTGTCTAATTAGTGCCTATTCCTTGTCTATCATTTACATGGCTGGTGTCAAGTTCGGTGATGGTCAAGCTACAGTTTCTGGTCTATTGTTATCGGTTTGTTTCTTGAGTATTTCCCGTGGTAAGCCTTTAGAAAAATTATCAAAGCAAAGACCTCAAGCTGGAATATTCAATGTTTATATCATGGGATCTATTCTATCTCAATTTGCTGTTCACATTGCTACTTTGATTTACATCACGACAGAAATATATAAATTGGAACCTAGAGAGCCACAAGTTGATCTCGAAAAGAAATTTGCTCCATCTCTATTAAACACAGGTATTTTCATTATTCAATTGGTGCAACAAGTCTCTACATTCGCTGTTAACTATCAAGGTGAACCATTTAGAGAAAACATTAGAAGTAACAAGGGTATGTATTACGGTTTAGTAGGTGTGACAGGTTTGGCACTTGCAAGTGCAACTGAATTTTTCCCTGAACTGAACGAGGCCATGAAGTTTGTGCCAATGAGCGACGACTTCAAGATAAAATTGACTTTAACATTGTTACTTGATTTCTTTGGTAGTTGGGGTGTTGAACATGTTTTCAAATTCTTCTTTATGGATGACAAGCCATCTGACATTTCTATTCAAAAGGTCAAGATTGCCTCTCAATGATAAAGCTTTTTGTGCAGTACGACATTTTTATTTTTACATATCTATAGTACCCACTCATATAGATCTTTTTTCATTGGGTAAATATTGTTAAGCTTATAAATATATTGTTATAAAGAATATGTGTTATATAAAATTTGCTTTTGGAAAGAATACGGAAAAACCTATTTTTGAGTTTATGTTTTGTTTTTACTATTTTGTTTTTTAATTTACGGCAAACGCTAAGTACTAATTCATTCCCCTGCGTAAAAATAAACAAATAAATGGTTCGCAAACAATGTCGATGGGAAAAACAGATTAGCGTGGTTGGTCACGAATCCAGCCTTATGGAGCTTTTTATAATCGAAGTTATCATCCAGTATGTCCAATTCAATTGCGTTGTGGTAGCCTAGAACCAGAGATGCTTAAAAATTGTTTGAGAAAACAAGACAGCTACAAGCTTATATAAGTGGGATTACTAACTCTCCTATCAACAATCGACAAAAATTTGCAAAAGTAGAAGTTCCCATCAGCGTAATATGAAGTGAATTTGAAAAATTCCAGTTTGGTGTCCGGAAGGGAAATGCTTAGCCAGGTAGTAAGTACCCTTTAAAGGGTCGGATGTGTGGCATCGAAAAAAAAACTACTAATTCCCAATAATGATTATATTGGCAGAAGATTAATATAACTTCTAGTTGAAATCCGTCAACGACAGCATAACTCTTTACTTTCCATATTTTCATTTAGTGTTTTCTTCAATCATTCCTGTAAGCGCTATTAGATAAGTTCAAGTTTAAGTTTAATCAACATGTTACTAGCTAGGCGTACCCTACGGGCACATAATCCACTTTGTACTATAGCTCGTTTACAGTCAACAAAGGTTCAAGGAGCAGTTATCGGTATTGATTTAGGTACCACTAATTCTGCGGTGGCTATTATGGAAGGTAAAGCTCCAAAGATCATCGAAAACGCGGAAGGTTCAAGAACTACCCCATCTGTGGTGGCTTTCACTAAGGATGGCGAACGTTTGGTTGGTACTCCAGCAAAACGTCAATCCGTTATAAACCCAGAAAACACTTTATTTGCTACTAAGCGTTTGATCGGTCGCCGTTTTGAAGATGCTGAAGTTCAAAGGGACATTAAACAAGTTCCATTCAAGATTGTAAAGCATTCTAATGGGGATGCCTGGGTAAGGGCAAGAGGCCAAACATACTCCCCTGCACAAATAGGTGGTTTTGTCTTGAATAAAATGAAGGAAACGGCTGACGCTTATTTGGGTAAAAGCGTGAAAAATGCGGTTGTTACTGTTCCTGCTTACTTTAACGATGCTCAAAGGCAGGCAACCAAAGATGCCGGGCAAATTATTGGGCTAAACGTATTGCGTGTTGTTAATGAACCCACAGCTGCCGCCTTAGCTTATGGTTTGGATAAATCCGAGTCAAAAGTCGTTGCTGTTTTTGACTTAGGTGGAGGTACTTTTGACATCTCCATCTTGGACATCGATAATGGAGTTTTTGAAGTCAAGTCTACTAATGGTGACACTCATTTGGGTGGTGAGGATTTCGATATCTATTTGTTGAGAGAAATAGTTTCTCGTTTTAAGACTGAAACCGGTATTGATTTAGAGAACGACAGTATGGCCATTCAAAGAATAAGAGAGGCTGCTGAAAAGGCCAAGATCGAGTTATCGTCCACTGTTTCTACCGAAATCAACTTGCCTTTCATCACTGCCGATGCTACAGGCCCAAAGCATATTAATATGTCTTTTTCTAGGGCCCAACTTGAAAGTTTAACCGCTCCCTTAATCAACAGAACGATTGATCCAGTCAAAAAAGCTTTGAAAGACGCAAAGCTCACGTTTTCCGATATATCAGATGTTTTATTAGTCGGCGGTATGTCAAGAATGCCCAAGGTTGTAGAAACTGTAAAAAAGTTATTCGGCAAGGATGCTTCCAAAGCCATTAACCCTGACGAAGCGGTAGCGCTGGGCGCTGCTATTCAAGGCGCTGTCTTGTCCGGTGAAGTTACTGATGTTTTGTTATTGGACGTTACTCCTTTATCGTTAGGAATTGAAACCCTAGGAGGTGTTTTCACTAGATTAATTCCAAGAAATTCCACGATTCCCACCAAAAAATCCCAAATTTTTTCCACTGCCGCAGCAGGTCAAACAACAGTAGAAGTTAAAGTTTTCCAGGGTGAGAGAGAGTTAGTCCAGGATAATAAATTAATTGGTAATTTTTCTCTAGAAGGAATTCCGCCAGCACCAAAAGGTGTTCCCCAAATTGAAGTCACTTTTGATATTGATGCCAATGGAATAATTAACGTTTCAGCAAAGGATCATGCCAGTAACAAAGACTCCTCTATTACTGTTGCTGGAGCATCAGGACTTTCTGAAGCTGAAATCGAACAAATGGTTAACGAGGCCGAAAAATATAAAGGCCAAGATGCGGCTAGAAGAAAAGCTATCGAAACTGCCAATAAAGCTGATCAACTAGCCAACGACACTGAGAACTCCTTGAAGGAATTTGAAGAGAGGTTGGATAAAACTGACTCTCAACTCCTTAAAGACCAGATTTCGTCATTAAGAGAATTAATATCCCGAGTTCAAGCTGGCGATGAAGTCAATGGTGAGGACTTAGCAAGCAAAATTGATAAATTACAAACGTCATCGTTAAAACTCTTTGAACAGCTCTACAAGAATGATAGCAATTCTCAATCCAAGACTAAGAATGGGGACCCATAAAATAGTATGACTAGCTCTTATTTATCCCTCGCGAATACCGCTTGCTTTCGAAATACAACGCCAAATATATATACGCTTGTTGCTCTATGTAACCAGTATTATTTATGGTACTTTGTTTACAAAAAAAATAACAAATCTTCAACAAACATCAGACAAACGGGCAATAGTATGTAACGGAATCTATGCATTTGAACATACATAAATTATTTACTATTATACAAGTACTTGGCATTACTTTTTTTTTTACCTTTTTTTTTACCTTTTTTTTTACCTTTCTTTTTACCTTTTTTTTTACCTTTTTTAGTTCTTTTAAAGACTATGACTGTATAATGATTGTGTCACAGTCTGGTATAAATATAATCCTTTTCATTAATGTTGATAGTTTCGTATATATCTCTTGATTCAACAATTCGCAATTCCATTTCTTTCATCTCCAAAGCAGAGCCCATTTTGGCATTAATTTTCCCCGAAGTATAACTTCGAGTGACGTTCAAAACTTTTTGAATAACATTTAGCACATTATTAACTTGATCTTCAAATTTCAAAATTGTTGTTGGGTCTGACAAGATTTTATAGACTCGATCCAATAGCAAAGCAGAGAACAAGTCACCGACCCCAGTGAAATATGAATCAATGAACGGTACTCTATAAACAACAGGTGTCTTACCTTTCATAGAAGCTACACAATAGATGAACTCTTGATCATCAAACATCTTACAATCGCAGGATGTAACGATTATTACTGGGATGGTACGATGTAGTTTTTCTAGTGCCTTTTTCAACTGTTCTTTAGTCTTAATCTCTTCTCCATATAATATTTCTAACTCAAATTGATTTGGAGTAATTATATCAACCAGCTGTTTGGGAGACAATGCTATTTTCCGGTATTCCGGTATAACATCTTCACTAACATATAGTTGTCCTTCATCTCCCATCACAGGATCCATAAGCCATATCATTTTAGGATTTTCTTCTTTAAATTTAGCATAATACGTCCCCATACATCGAACTGAGTTCTTATTGGGCAAGTAACCTGAAAGTAAAGCTTGGTAGTCTCGAGGAAAATTATCGAATAGGCCTGATAAGAGTTGCTTTAGATCAGTTTCATCTGTTATAGTTCCAAATACTTTGTCTAAACCATATCCGGTATGGTTGGAAAACTGGACACTGTTGCAACAGTCTACATCCCAACCTAAACATTGCAAGGGAAACGTAGCAGCTTTGTTTCCCACGTAGCCGTGCACTACATGAGATTGCGTTGCCAAGAGCCGAGGCATTTTCGTCGTGGTAGTTCAGTGGATATAAAAGACGAATAAAATCAGGAACTTTGTCTTATCGGCACAGTGTAAAACCCTTCAAACCCTTCCAATCTTGAGCGACTAGCTTTTCCTGATCGATAATGAAGTAAATATGGTCACTATCACGATCTTTGCTTATTTTTGAAATATTTCAGTCATCGGACAATAGCGGGAATAAACTTTTTTCATTTCCGTTACTGAAACAAAATGGGCTGCAAAGAGTCATATCCTAAAAGACAACCATAATTAGAACGGTACACAATTGAACGCAACCATACCACCAATTCTGCGCCTTACTGTTCAATGCAAATTTGCAAGCAGCACAGCCAAAAATTACCAATTAATTAAAGCCCACGTCTTCCAATTAGTGTGTAAGCATATTTGGGCTTCTAGCTAGGCCTCTCAAGTTTGTGGTACATCCTAAAGTCGTTCACTATGATATCCACCGTTCTGCTTATTTACTACTAATCCGAAGCTTTATGAATAGTTTCGATAGTAAGCATGAGCACAGAATGGAATATATATAGAAATTTGAAAGATCACAAAGTTCTAGGGGGTATAGGCGTTCACAATATGCAACCAAAAATATAGTTTTTGCACTCCAGCTCGTTTCGGAAAGCAGTTTTCAATTAAACTAGCTGGTCATAAGAAATTTTAACATGTATAAATATCAAATTAGCTGAGCGCCGTGGCGCAGTGGAAGCGCGCAGGGCTCATAACCCTGATGTCCTCGGATCGAAACCGAGCGGCGCTAATTTATTTTTTTATTTTTTCCAATTTATTTTTCAAAAATTTACAAAACTTGCTGTTACGAGTGTTTCACGAATCGACGCAACTCTAATAGTGCATTTAGAAAACACGAGAGAAATTAAGATCTGTTCTAGTGGTGGAAACAGCAGCTTTTTGGCTTTGTTTACTTTTAAAAAAAAGGTGACCGTATAAAGGTATATTACCCGGAAAAGAAACTCAATTTTATAAAAAATTCAGAAAAAGTGGTTAAGTGATTGACTGACCCTTGATAGTGTTGTACAAGTTAATTCATTTCTGATTAACTACTTATTTTTGAAAAAGTTTTTAAAGAATTAAAAAGATCGTGTTTATTGCTTTCTCAAAAAGACTAATCGAATAGAATAACAAAAGAAATATATACATATAATGACTGAATTGTGTCCTGTCTACGCCCCTTTCTTTGGTGCCATTGGTTGTGCCTCTGCCATTATCTTCACTTCCTTAGGTGCTGCTTATGGTACTGCTAAATCTGGTGTTGGTATCTGTGCCACCTGTGTGTTGAGACCAGACTTGCTGTTCAAGAACATTGTTCCTGTTATTATGGCTGGTATCATTGCTATTTATGGGCTGGTTGTTTCCGTCTTGGTCTGTTATTCATTGGGCCAAAAGCAAGCTTTGTACACTGGTTTCATCCAATTGGGTGCCGGTTTATCTGTCGGTTTAAGTGGTCTAGCTGCAGGTTTCGCTATTGGTATCGTCGGTGATGCAGGTGTTAGAGGTTCCTCTCAACAACCAAGATTATTCGTCGGTATGATTTTAATTTTGATTTTTGCTGAAGTTTTAGGTTTGTACGGTTTGATTGTTGCTTTGTTGTTGAACTCCAGAGCTACTCAAGACGTTGTTTGTTAAGGCAGCTTCTGAATCACTAAAGTAGAAATAGAGAATAAAAGTAAAGCCTTTATTTGAGAATCTATGAATAGTATCATTTTTTTTTACTTTCGCTTTTGCTTTTAGCCCCTATTTCTACTTCACATCCTTACTACCTCATTTTCAAGCTTCCTTTTTATTTTTACCATTATTATTGTTTAAAAGAGTATTACAAGCTAAATATGTATATCTTAATTTTTAATGTGTATAAATTAGAAAATTTGAATATCAAGGAGCAACAAATAGCACTCTGTGCGTTTTTCAAGCTACATGATGAGGAAAATGGGCATGTAAAGCTCACATCCTTCTTACTAGTTTTACCTTATCGACTGCTATTGTTAGTTATTACCACTGCGTCGTTTCTTTTTCTTATCAGGTAATTATCCGGGTGACATAATCATTTCATGAAAAAAATTTTCTTTGCTTTCTTTTCTTTTTTTTCTTCTTTCCTTTTTTCTCAATTTTTTTTTTTTTTTTATTTTTTCGATGACAGAATGAGATGAGTTAGAAAATTTTTCACTTTTAAAATGTGATTTTGTTATAGTGGTGATTAAAAGACACTTTTACTTACAAGTTTTCTTTCCATCTTTTAATTCTGTTTAAAATCGTCATTCGAGCGAGCTTTCTATACCAGCACCATACTGATTATTGCAAGGAACTTGAATAAACCAGATTTCATATCATTAACACCTATATTACTCTAAGATGTCCGCTCCAAACCCAAAGGCTTTCCCATTAGCTGATGCTGCATTAACCCAACAAATCTTGGATGTTGTCCAACAGGCTGCCAATTTGAGACAATTGAAGAAGGGTGCCAACGAAGCTACCAAGACTTTAAACCGTGGTATCTCTGAATTCATCATCATGGCTGCTGACTGTGAACCTATTGAAATCTTATTGCATTTGCCATTACTATGTGAAGATAAGAACGTTCCATACGTCTTTGTCCCATCTAGAGTTGCTTTAGGTAGAGCTTGTGGTGTTTCTAGACCAGTTATTGCTGCTTCTATTACCACTAACGATGCTTCTGCTATCAAGACCCAAATCTACGCCGTTAAGGACAAGATTGAGACTTTGTTAATTTAAATAGATTAGTTATTTATCTATCTACATTATTTTCTGTACTATCTAAATACGATAAAAGAAAAGTTTTGCTTTTTACATTAGTACAACCTGTTTCAATACTTAGCCTTGTCTATTCCATTTTTATTAGTACAGGACAGCTGCCGTCCATTCATCCCCGTGCATATCAAGCTTATTGTTAGGTCCGTATATATATTCTTGATCTAAAGGAATTTTTCCGTCATCTTTCGTAGTATCACAGGATCAAAAAAATCTATAGTCTTATATGGTAAATGATTAACACGTCTTCTCTTCAAGTTCCTCTCAAGCTCATCGAACCCACTATTATTTATCCCAGGTTCATCTTTCACTGTGTAGTGTCCACTAACATTTCGCATATTGGTTCCTGAATCTAGGGCTTTTCTTTCATCATTGAGCTTGATTTTCTGGTAATGACGCAACGACCTCATCCACGATTCACTAAATAATTCCGATACAATATAAATTTGACCCTTTGTACCGCAAATCATAAAGAGAGGCAAGACTCCCTCCAATCTTCCATTGTCCAAGCCTGAACATATTTGGAGATTTTGAAATCCGTCCGGAATGGGTGCCAACGAGATTATTGTATCAGGTAATCGAATTTTGAGATAGGGCATAATTAGCCCGTTCTCATTAACCAATGATTTGTTAGAATCGTCATAAATTGCAAGTGTGTTATCAGAATCAATAGTAGCGACATAAGATATGCCAGAGTACACCCTTTCAATTTGAGAAAGACCTGATAATCGGCTTAATGAGGAGTGCTTTCCATTTTCCGAATAATCGTTATCAGGCTCCATTGGTTTCCTGGAAATCCTTTTAGTCGCCACATGCGTAATGCCTGCAAAATCTATAAAATTCAT
This sequence comes from Saccharomyces uvarum, assembly GCA_947243795.1. NCBI lineage: Eukaryota > Fungi > Ascomycota > Saccharomycetes > Saccharomycetales > Saccharomycetaceae > Saccharomyces > Saccharomyces uvarum. The sequence continues at coordinate 94,195 of OX365932.1, forward strand.
GCAAACGTTGTCTGAGTACTCTAACGGACATTCTATGGCTTCCCTGGTCGAAAGATTGGTCCTTACGAAGCCTTTTATAGTATTCAGTTGAACCAAGTCATCGCCATTCATATATGCTAGAAATCCCGTAGATTCAATCGACTCAAGTATTGAGAAAGAATGAGCTTCGAGCACTTCGGAAGTATCTTTCAGTATGTGTATCTTGTATGTTGATATGCCACTATCGCCTGAAAATAAAACAACGCTACCTTCGTAGTAAATGAAAACAGAGCATATACGATCTTCCAAGCAATCTGCATATAGCTGGACAATCTTGCTGTTTCTGATTTCAAATAACCAGAATTTTGTACGCTTATCATCAGTGCCTAAACACACGATAAATTTATTACCGTAAAAATATCTAAGTGATGAGTAAATTGAATCATCTTCCGACCAAAATGGCTTCAAAATTGCATGCGAATACTTCCCTTTGGGAAGACTAAACGTAGAAATTGGTTTCATTAAAAGGTAATCGAATAGCATTAGCTCATACTGCCCACTATTAGTGTCAAGTATGCATATCACAGCCTGATTAGCATTATTTGGCATAGTGCATAGATGTAAGGGAACACTAGAAAGATGGTACATAAAATTCTTCACGCGCGGTTTCAATGAAACCATGTGCTTGGTAAGGTCCTCATGATCGAACGTCGTAGCAAAATTAAATACATTTATTTGAGATTCGATGTCCAAAACGCAAAGAGAGAACCACGCTTTTTTTGGAAGTATTCTCATTTTTCTTGGAATTATGCCCAATTGTATGAATCCGTAAGTTAAGCTATCCAAATTTAGTAAGATTATTTCTTTTTCGTTATAAAGAAAAATCAATGGTGCCTCGGTAAGCGTATCTAATATTTCTAATTTTTGGCTATGAGAGGAATGAATTTCTAAAGCCACTTCTAGGGAATTCAAATCTGATTTGTAGACTCTCACACAGCCAACGTATGATGATGCAATAACGAAAGTAGATTCATTTTTGGCGTTATTATTAAACCAGGATCTTTTTAACAATATGTCAAAGACTATAAAGGAATAATCTGGGCGAGATGTTGCTAGTTTATTTTGGCTTGTATCCCATACGAAAATTTCACCTTCTGAATATACGGCCAAATAAAATATGTCATCTCCATCCCAGCAAGAACTTATGATGCTGTTTCTTGAATCAACACCATCAATGAAGACATCCTTTACTTTATGTAAAGAATTAGATTGGGGTTGAAGTGTTGAAATTCTGACTGTAGAGTTTTCGATAGGATAGCAAAACATATCAGAAGAGTTGCGGTCAAATCGTAAAGTGCCAACTTGCTTAATTTCTCCGGTAGAACCATCCGCACTGTTTTCCAAAATCATTCCCGTTCTTGTAACTAATACGCCGTAATTATATGATTCGTCCATTAATAACGCTCCATTTCTGTGAATTGATCCCATTGATTCGTACGTAAAATGGTTCTCATCTCCAGTTATTAAGTCTGTAATCCAAAAATCAGTTACGTTCTCTAGTGGCAGCTTAGTGGAAGTGGATAACCTAAAAATATTTTCATCGTATACCAAAGATTTCTTTTCTAAAAACCCCCTTTTCGAGTTAAAACTTCCACTCATAAGCAATGAGTCTATATCTGTTCCATTGTTTCTAACTATCTGAGATGCGAGATAAACTTTGTTCCTATAAGCAGGACCCCCTTTCACCTTCTCTGTTCTAGGGCCGCGGTGGTTGTTCGATATAAAGTGTATTCCATTCATTCTTGTGAGAGTTATATATTTCATTCCTGGAAGCTGTAGCACATAGTCACATATATCATGTTTAGAAAGCTTGAATAGCTTTTCTCTTAACCACTGTAGATCCTTCTGCACCTTTCGTTTTTCTAGTAAACTTTGATCTAATTTGGCAGTATATTTATTGGCGTGCGTATCATAAAGTGTTAAAGAGATGCCTGACTTTTCATATACCAAATCAAATGAGTCTCTTAGGAATTGAAAGTCCTCTTCTTTCGGAAGGCCTATATTATTTAAAAAGGATGTTCTTTCGAACCCCTGTTTTCCTAGTTTAACAATCTGGGTATATGTATTAGTCAATACTATGACGGTATGACCGCAAATTATTTTCATGTAACAAAACTCACCATCAGATATCGGTAAAAGGTTGTAAATGCGACATCCCCCACTGAAGTTAGACTTTAGGCCCTTATGGGGAATATGATTCTTGGCACAGCCATACTCCTCTAAAATCATATTTTCACTGTATTCACTCTTAATTAAACAAATAAAAGAGACATCCAACTTCCCTGGGTCTTTCTTACCGTGAATCAATCGTTCTCTGCTTATAAAGTCGAACGAAATAATCTCTTCATCGGCTGCATAAAACGTTTCCACTATTTTGTTCGCAAAGTCAAAGGAATAAATTTTGGCACTTGACGTACGGGTATGACTATCATATGACATGTTGTTATTACAAGTATACAGTACACCATCTAGAGAGGCATTTAAACAGTTGGAGATAGGCGAAGAAGTGGTATCTAGTTTTGGAACCACGTTGGAATCGTACACGGTCACAACATTGCTATTTTTGAATTTAAAGCCTTTAATAGAACCATCATTAAACATAAACAAATGGCAGGAAGAAATTGCGTCCACCTTTGAAGACGATTTGAATTTCGGTATAATGGTATAGTTTACAATGAAAGGTCCGTCTAGGGAAAACTCAATTTTCCTATTCAATTCATCGGATGTTCCCGAATACAACCCATAGCTAAAACATAGATAGTAGATTTCCTTGTGATAGAGATGTTTTACCAATTTTCCAGTCTCATCTCTCGTTTTGTATGATGTTATAGACAGGGGTGAAAGCGATGACTTGTTATCCAGTTGTTCTTCATTCTTCGCTTCATCTGGTCTTCGCATTTTACATAAAACTGGTCCCTGTACAGCAAAAGTGCAATGCGCTCAACATCAATAGTCTAGTCCAGTATCTCACTGTCTTCCCTTTCGCTCAGCTGCGATGAGAACGTTTATTTTCCAAATTTACATTATTTTCCGCCTTGAGCATTCTAAACAAACGCGCAATTTGGAACCCTAAATGGAAGATAATTAAACAATGAACAGTTCCTTAAAAATAGATAGAAAAAAAAGGATGAAGAAAACAGCAGATATCAAAATTAGTACTAAATCACCAAAATGAAAAGCTACCAATATTTCTTCCTTTATTCAAAACAGGCTCTCGTCTTGTTGGGGATAACTTCGTGTTTGGTTAAAAGGCTATACATGAAACAAGTAATCAATGGGCCTTACACAGCGCAGCGAAAAAAGCCGTACATGTGATGGAATATTCATATCTCGAAGGATTACACTAGTGAAAATGCTTGATAATGATCGATTTGAACCTCGTAGCCCATACTATCCTTTGTCTGATACTTGCTATACTGAACACGTTCCTCAACCGAGAGCTGAATCGTTCTTGCAGCATTCCATATTTAGCTGTCCAGCGAGAATATAGTAGCAGCCATACCAGAGCACCAAATCAATCATGAATATTCTCCCCAATTCGGTTTACACGTGTCAAAAATTGGTTACCACGTCCAATTGGCTTGGGCGGCTATTCATCTACCGAATAGTTCTGTCCGCATACTACCTCTTGCTAACGCTCAAATTGACCACTCGAAAACCCTGCAATAGCAAACTGTATCCAGTTGTTCCGCTCCCGTAACCTCATCTTCTCTTGCCGTATTTATTCTGTCTCTAGTGTCTTCCTCGCTAAGATTTCTGTTGCTTGATTCTACTAGTTTTGGTCAAACCACCATCGCTTTTTAGGCGCTCTAGAACGGACCAATCAGCGCTTTGCGCCTTTTATCGGTCTTGGGTCACGTGCGGCAGCGCGGAGGCTCCCTTATAAGGATTGAAAAAAAAAGACTTACAAGGACGATATTGATTAGTCGGCTTTTGAACATCGAGTAGTATATTGGCTCTGTTTTATAACTCTCTGTTGCTTATTAGTACATCATCTTTTTAAAACCAAGATATTTATTATTTGCAAGGTTATACTACACTAAAATTATTTAAGGAAAATCGAAGAAGCAATAACGAACAAACAAAAACAAAACAATGTTAGGAATAAGATCGTCTGCTAAATCCTGCTTCAAGCCAATGTCTTTGACTTATAAAAGATTGATCTCTCAGTCTTTGGTGGCGAACAAATCTACATACAGAACGCCCAACTTCGATGACGTTCTGAAAGAGAACAACGACCCTGATAAAGGCCGTTCTTACGCTTATTTCATGGTCGGAGCTATGGGTCTCTTGTCTTCTGCCGGTGCAAAGTCGACTGTTGAAACATTTATTTCATCCATGACTGCCACAGCCGATGTCTTAGCTATGGCTAAAGTTGAAGTCAACTTGGCAGCCATTCCATTAGGTAAAAATGTCGTCGTCAAATGGCAAGGTAAGCCCGTGTTCATTAGACACAGAACTCCTCATGAGATCCAAGAGGCTAATAGTGTGGATATGTCCGCTTTGAAGGACCCACAGACTGATGCTGACAGAGTTAAAGACCCTCAATGGTTGATCATGCTGGGTATCTGTACTCATTTGGGTTGTGTTCCAATTGGTGAAGCTGGTGATTTCGGTGGTTGGTTCTGTCCTTGTCACGGTTCACATTATGATATTTCTGGTAGAATCAGAAAGGGTCCTGCTCCTTTGAATCTGGAAATTCCTTCCTACGAATTTGAAGGTGAAAAGGTAATTGTCGGTTAAGTTTTTTACCTTTCGAAACTACTTCTTTATTGTCTATTTGTTTCGCCCTTATTTTGATTTTTCACTTACTATTCTTCATTATGATTTGAATGAGAACTATATAAACGAATCTACTAATTTTGAAATTACAAACAAACAAAAACAACACACAATCCCAGAAAAAATTAAACACCAAACAGGAAACGAGACTCACTATTACTGTATTCCTTGTTGAATTTCTTTTTAAGAATATATTCTTATACAGTATGGAGAAAACAAAAGGGATAAGAAAAGAAAGGGGAAATAAAGAAGAATTTGACCTATTTATTACTACTTTTTTGTCTCACCATCTTTTTTCTATTCATTATATTTGATATTCCTTTATTTATCTGCATGTATTTATAATTAACAAAACTATTTATCTCCCCCACTTTTTTTTACTGCTTTATCCTTTTTTCTTTCTCCAGTAATGAATGTACTGCATAGTCAAGGGTTTCATATGTTGTGTAAACTGAAGAAAAGTCGTCTAAAAAGCTATTGTATTATTTATATATGTATATGTGTATGTATATGTATATATGTATGTGCATATACCAAATTTTTTTGAAGTCGGCTATCAGACTTGGGTTTTCTTTTTTATATTATAGGGATACGTCATGTTTCAAGTGTATTTCTAAATCATCTGGAATTTCGCCCCAAGAACTGCCAGCCCAATCCAAAAATTTCTTTTTTAAATGTGAATATTTGGTGTCAAATAACCTTACGTTAGAAATGGTAGCAAAATAGCTTGCTTTTTGTCCTAAACGGAGCTGCGATTCTTCATCATCGGGAAGTCCTTCGTCGATCCTAGTCTCCTCACCTCGAACTTGCCTGTTATTTTTATCTTTAATTTTATTAGTTTTTAAATCAATACCCTCGAAATCTTGGAACAGTTGCCTGACATATTCCGGCAAATTATTTGGTCTGTACTCACGATCAAGTTTAATTCTCCAGTATACTGACCAATGCAAACTAACGTACTCTGGTACATAACGGGATCTCCCAAGATTGGGCACATGAAAGTTTTGCCATTTCCCTTGTTTATTTTCCATCCTTATGCCAATGGGAAGCATCTCTAATATCCACCATACCAATCTTATAATCTTATTTGCGTGTCCGCATTTGAGGGTAAACGCATCCTTTATTTTTTCTTCCTCGTCTTTCAGACTCAATCGAGTCTCTTTTATTTGGTTTAGAGAATCTTCCATTTTCTTGATCCTGTCAAACTCCTCATGATGAGTTTCACCATTATTGTTGTTCATCACACTTAACTTAGAACTTTTCCTCGGTGAACCGAAATCAAGATAGTCATGAGCGTCCGCAAACAGAGATCCAATTGAAGTATGTTTAGCGGCATACTCATGTATCGAACCAGGTTTGAACTTGACTCCAAATTCGATTGCCTCCGCTAAGATCCATCGTAGTGGTAAGTTAGATAAATTTTCTTCTGTGTCACAATCAGGAGCCCAACCTCCGCCAACATCAGAGTGGTCACCTGGGAACCATTTTTCAACCAGATCTGGTGTCATAGTCATTCTGCTCGAGGTTCCACTACCCTGGATAGATCGAAGTTGGAAAATAGCCTCAATACCTCTAGTCGAACACCCAGTATCTCTTGAATATGAATTGTTTTCTAGAAATGTGTTTAAGTCCAGCAACAGCTCTGTAGTTTCCTCACTTTTACTCGATAGTACCTTCCCATGATTATTTGGAGCGAGTGGTGATATTTCGTTAATGGAATGCGAACTACTTTTTACGGTGTATCTGATCAAAGGATTTTCTTGGGCCAAATCATGCTTTGATGAATCCGAGAATGGTATTGGTAAACATTGGTCAGATAAATTGGTACCATATGACAATGAGAGTAGTTTTGGAATGTAAGGCATCGGTGTGAAACACAATTGTTTAAATTTCCCGCGTCTTTCATCTAGGGATACACAATGACGAACATGTTCCACAATATTGCTTCTTTGAGTACAAGGAAACAAACGGTCCCTTAATATTCCCACTGAGTTTACAGAATCAAACAAACCCTGGAAGTATATCTTCACCTCATAGTCTCTTGAAAATGTCTTCTTAAATTCTTCGGCCAAAGTACCTGTGTATTGTAGTTGGTTTGGCTGTGAGTCGTATTCCCATCTCTCATAAATTTGCCAGGCCATTTTGACCATTTCTTCTAACCCTTTCTTCAAGAGGCCAACCCTTTCAATCATTCCAGCAAGTACCCTAGCAATAAAAGCCCCCCTAGAAAAACCGAACATATAAATTTTATCCCCTAGTTCATAATACTTCATCAAGAAAAGGTATGCAGAACATATGTGATTGTCTAAACTAAAAGCAAACATAGAATCCAACAAGTTCTGTAAATGCGAAAAAGTTAACCGTCTTCTTACATCAACAACAGCGTCAAATCCAACTGAACCAATTCCAGGTTGATAATAGCAAATTTGTTCGGAATCATCACTGTTTTCGAGGAGGCGGTATAACTTTAAAATATTAGTGAAGGGCTGAGGCCCAAAATTTTCTCTTGTTCCATCAAAGCAAAGAATAATATTTTTTCCAAACGATGAACGTGATGATGAATCTACATTACTGTCACTCCCTGTTTCACTTTTGTTATATTGTTTATGGACATATCTGAAATCATCCATTTGACAGATATTGTTTTCGTCGATTCTTTTATAAATTTCGTCATCTGGATGCTATTATCTCTTACTGAGCTGTCTTTAGTGTGATAATTTGTGGCGCATTAATATAACGAAATGTCTCAAACACACCCAAACACCTCACACAACCATCACAATAGCATTTACCTCTTCATTACTTGCATCTTACGGTATAACTGCTTTTAAAGGAAACTAAAAAACTAAAGTCGGATTTTGAAAACTGTCCATCATCGCATTCCCTCAATTCTCGATATTTAGGAGTTCACCTAAGTGGACTCTCTGGTAGCAGCAGCCCCGCAGGGGGCGCTCTTGCTCGTATTTTTCTGATCAGCCCAAAACCAACCCGTATTTGTAGTTCTATTGGTCGCTCTGTGCGTTTCTGTGTTCTGGATTAGGAACAATCTCTTTTTGATCGTCGCTTTTAAGGACGAGAAAGATTTGATTACTCCCCATTAGTTTTTCCGGAGAGGTGGGTAGAGAGGTGGGTAGAGAGGACTAAATGAAAAGAAAAAAAAGCCATCAGCATAAGAGACTACCAACTCATGCATAAACTTTTATGTACCCAGACACATCATAGGTCCTATTGATCTAAAAAAGTAAAGGTTAAATAATTGACTATATAAAAGGCAAAACTGTGTTAAAGTATTTCAAGTGTTACCCGTATTGAAAAACATTACGCGGTTCATTGCGAGGGTCTACAATAGGTGTCGAAAGAGCACCTATTGGCATTAAATCATTGAACAAAATACGTTGAATCAAAATATTTGTTTACCGAAAAACAGTGAACAATAATACTTGATTAACTTAATATTTGAAATTGCTTATAAAGGAAAAGGGAAGGAGAATAAAGCATGGATAGTAAGGGATCCACGACGGTAGATCCTGTCACTATTATAATTAAAGAATGCATTAATTTATCAACAGCAATGAGGAAATACTCCAAATTCACCTCCCAATCTGGAGTGGCTGCTTTATTGGGAGGAGGGAGCGAAATATTCAGCAACCAAGATGATTATTTGGCTCACACATTCAACAATTTGAATACTAACAAGCATAATGATCCATTTTTGTCAGGCTTCATTCAATTAAGACTCATGTTAAACAAGTTGAAAAATCTAGATAACATTGATTCGTTGACCATTTTACAGCCATTTTTATTGATTGTGAGTACAAGTTCTATCTCTGGTTACATCACCTCTTTGGCCCTTGATTCTTTACAAAAGTTCTTCACTTTGAATATTATCAATGAATCATCCAAAAACTATATTGGAGCACATAGAGCAACTGTGAACGCTTTAACACACTGCAGATTTGAAGGCTCTCAACAACTTTCTGACGATTCAGTTCTGTTGAAAGTCGTGTTTTTGCTTCGCTCAATCGTCGATTCACCATACGGGGATTTATTATCAAACTCAATCATATATGATGTGTTACAAACAATTCTTTCACTGGCCTGTAATAATAGAAGAAGCGAAGTTCTCAGGAATGCAGCCCAATCAACGATGATTTCTGTGACTGTAAAGATTTTTGCGAAATTAAAGGTTATTGAGCCCATCGATGTCAATCAGGTATACATTAATGACGAAAGCTACACAAATGACGTACTGAAGGCTGATACGATTGGTACAAATGTTCATTCAATAGAAGCTGAAATCCAAAAAGATATCATCGCCTCAGAAGTAAATGACGAGGAAGCTATTAGCGAAGATGATGGCAATGAGGAATCGCATGGGCATATAGAGAAGAACGTAGATGAGATTGAACAGTTAGAAATTGTACATAAAACAACAAGATCAAATTCCAGAATCCAAGCGTACGCAGATGATAACTATGGGTTGCCAGTGGCTAGGCAATATCTGAACTTACTATTATCGTTGATTGCACCAGAAAATGAGCTAAAACACTCTTATTCAACTAGAATTTTTGGTTTAGAGTTAATCCAAACAGCATTAGAAATATCAGGCGACAGATTACAGCTATACCCCCGCCTGTTCACATTAATATCAGATCCTATTTTCAAAAGTATTTTGTTTATTATTCAGAACACTACAAAACTTTCGCTCTTACAGGCTACTTTGCAGTTATTTACTACACTAGTTGTCATACTGGGCAATAATTTACAATTGCAAATTGAGCTAACCTTAACAAGAATATTCTCCATTCTTTTGGACGATGGTACTGCAAGTAGTTCAAACTCTGAAAACAAGAACAAACCGTCAATAATAAAAGAGCTTTTGATTGAGCAAATTTCTATTTTATGGACTAGGTCGCCATCTTTCTTCACTTCCACTTTCATCAATTTCGACTGTAACCTTGATAGAGCAGATGTTTCCATAAATTTTCTAAAAGCCCTGACTAGACTGGCCTTACCTGAATCTGCTTTGACCAGCACAGAGAGTGTACCACCTATTTGCCTTGAAGGCTTAGTATCTTTAGTCGATGATATGTTCGATCATATGAAGGACATTGACAGAGAAGAATTTGCAGGACAAGAGAATGAAATGGAAATTTTAAAGAAAAGGGATCGTAAGACGGAGTTTATTGAATGTACCAATGCATTTAACGAAAAACCAAAAAATGGTATACCTATGTTAATAGAAAAAGGCTTCATTGCTTCTGAATCTGACAAAGATATTGCTGAGTTTCTTTTCAAGAACAACAATCGTATGAATAAGAAAACGATAGGTTTACTGCTGTGCCATCCAGATAAGGTAAGTTTGCTCACCGAATACATCCGTTTGTTTGATTTTGCCGGATTGAGGGTTGATGAAGCTATTAGAATTTTGTTGACGAAATTTAGGTTACCTGGTGAATCTCAACAGATCGAAAGAATCATTGAGGCTTTTTCATCCACATACTGTGAAAACCAAAACTATGATCCATCCAAAATCAGTGACAACGTTGAGGATGACATCTCTACAGTTCAACCGGATGCTGATTCCGTTTTCATTTTAAGTTATTCAATTATTATGCTAAACACGGACTTGCATAATCCTCAAGTGAAGGAACATATGTCATTCGAAGATTATTCCGGTAACTTAAGAGGATGCTGTAATCATAAAGATTTTCCATTTTGGTACCTGGATAGAATTTATTGTTCAATCAGGGATAAGGAAATTGTTATGCCAGAAGAGCACCATGGTAATGAGAAGTGGTTTGAAGATGCTTGGAATAACTTAATTTCTTCTACTACGGTGATAACTGAGATAAAAAAAGATACGAAATCCGTTATGGATAAACTGACACCTTTGGAGCTTTTGAATTTTGATAGAACAATTTTCAAACAAGTTGGGCCAAGCATTGTGAGTACGCTATTCAACATTTACGTAGTTGCGTCAGATGATCATATATCGACCAGAATGATAACAAGTTTGGATAAATGTTCGTACATTGCAGCCTTTTTTGACTTCAAAGATCTCTTTAATGATATACTGAACTCTATTGCTAAGGGAACTACTTTAGTAAGTTCAAGCCATGATGATGAACTTTCGACTCTAGCATTTGAATACGGCCCAATGCCATTAGTACAAATTACATTTGAAGACACCAATACTGTGATTCCGGTTAGTACAGATGCCGTTAGATTTGGTAGGTCATTTAAGGGTCAACTAAACACAGTAGTGCTTTTCCGCATAATTCGTAGGAATAAAGACCCCAAGATATTTTCTAAGGAGTTATGGTCAAATATTGTGAACATCATTTTAACGCTATTCGAAGACTTAATTCTACCTCCTGATATTTTCCCAGATTTGCAAAAAAGACTAAAATTGGGTAACTTACCCAAGCCATCTCCTGAAGTTTCTATTAATAAGAGAAAAGAAAGTAAGGGTTTTCTGTCGACTTTTGCTTCATATTTGAAAGGTGATGAAGAACCCACGGAAGAAGAAATCAAATCTTCTAAAAAAGCAATGGAATGCATCAAATCTAGTAATATTGCCGCTTCGGTATTCGGGAATGAATCGAATGTAACCGCGGATTTAATAAAAACTCTACTTGAATCTGCAAAGACAGAGAAAAACGCTGATAATTCCAGATATTTTGAAGCAGAGCTTTTATTTATTGTCGAATTGACAATCGCATTGTTTTTGTTTTGCAAGAAAGAAAGGGATTTAGGAAAGTTCATACTACAAAAGGTTTTTCAGCTTTCTCATACAAAAGGCCTCACAAAAAGGACTGTTCGTAGAATGCTAACATACAAAGTTTTATTGATTTCATTGTGTGTGGATCAAAGTGAATATTTATCCAAATTAATAAGCGATGAACTGTTAAAGAAAAGCGAAATTTTCACCCAGAAATTTTTTGCCACTAATCAAGGTAGAGATTTCTTGAAAAGGTTATTTTCATTAACTGAATCAGAGTTTTATAGAGAGTATCTATTAGGACATGAGAATTTTTGGAAATTTTTAAGGAAGGTTACAGCAATGAAAGAGCAAAGTGAAAGTGTTTTTGAATATCTAAATGAATCGATAAAAACGGATACAAATATTTTGACGAATGAGAATTTCATGTGGGTACTAGGACTATTAGATGAAATCTCATCAATGGGAGCCGTTGGTAACCATTGGGAAAAAGAATACAAGAAGTTGACGGAGAGTGGACATAAAGTGGATAAAGAGAACCCTTACAAAAAATCAATTGATCTGTCATTGAAATCTATTAAACTAACATCACACTTGCTAGAAGATAATGATAATTTGAATAAAAACGAGATATTTGCTATCATCCAAGCTTTGGCACATCAATGCATCAACCCATGTAAGCAGGTAAGTGAATTTGCCGTTGAAACATTACAAAATACTCTTATCAACAAAATCGAAGTCCCGTCTGATGAGATGGAATCCGTGGAAGAGTTAATCGAGGGCGGATTATTACCACTATTGAATTCCAGTGAAACACAACAAGATCAAAAAATCCCCATTTCATCCATATTAACAATAATATCGAACGTTTACTTACACTATTTGAAAACGGGAAAGACAAGTAACGAAACGTTTTTGAAAATCCTAGGTATATTCAACAAATTCGTAGAAGACTCAGAAATTGAAAGGCAATTACAGCAATTGATTCTGGATAAGAAGAGTATTGAAAAGGAGGCTAGCGCAACGTCGTCCCATCTATCCACACGCGATCAAACACCCGCATCCAGCGATACCCAAGAGGTGGCTGCGGTATCGATTGATGAGACCAAGGTTGATGAGACCACAATAGATGACAATAAACCGGAGGTTTCAAATGATGATGATATAGAAAATAAAGGAGAAAAAGATATCGCGGAATAACGATAGCGTTTACAGATGCTGTAGCCTTATATATGTTAACTTGCTTCTTTTATTTTTTCGATGTGTACTTGTAAGAATAATAATTTCTGACTACTAAGAGAGATTAGTGTGTATAGTTTCAAACCCACCTTGAAATCAAAGCTTTTTCATTTATGTCTTTTTTCGTTTCGCTTAGCTAAAAGGCAGGCAGTACCTGGTGCAAGACTAGTTTAGAAGAGAAGTTTATCTCTCTCCGCCCCTCATAAGAGAAGTGATACACGATTTGATTCTTTCCAACTCGTTGCACGCCATGACGCACTCGTTCGAAAGTCTTCCATTACTGACTGGATAAAACTGTGCTTTATTTTCACTGTTGGGTTAAACAATGCAGACACAATGAAACGCTGTTTTACATACATTGGCTGTCGATTCACCTATCTTGCGACGAATCCATTTTTGCCCTTCTGATGTGTATTTGTTACATGAGTAGCTTGAGGCGGATGGAAAACAACCCTCCTCTATTCAAGAGTGGCAGTAATCTATTCTTACAATTCGCTCTCGCATGGGGTCATATGCATTTATGCGTCTATGGTAAGACTAACTAACTGCTCGGAAACTCTTTCCCCAAATGACCATATTGCACTGCACGCCTTCTGTTCGCACTTGTTTCCCATTTGTTGCCCGTTCCTATCCCATTATATTATTCATTGCAGACTTTTTTTTCATAATTTTTGGAAGCGACTTCCAGTAACGAACGGGTGTGTATGTTACATTACCCGTGCACCATGCACATATAGATTGAGATATCTTTTGAGACAGGTGTAATTTATTCTAAAATGAGAAACCATAAAACTGAGGATTTTTGTTTATTGCATTCAATTGGTACATTGTTGTTGTAAGAGATTGCTTGACGTTCTTGGTGTGTCTTCGAGAAGTTTCAGGTTTGGACGATAGCCGCCCATGGCGCATTTAAATAATGTGCGGATAGAATTACATCCCTTAAAAACCTAAAGGGCTTACTTAGGGTGCACTAATAATTTTGGAAAGCATTCAACCAATGCATGAATCCATTTTAGTTCAATATTCTTGCCCCTATTGTTGTCCCGATATCTATAATTGGTACGCCAATGCTTCCGCTGCGTATTACGGTAAAGAGTTTAGAAGCAAAGAGATTGATTGTGCCAACTTTATTTTGTTCACAAACTAAAAACTTATTTAGGATAACACTGTAAGTAGAAAAGGTTCGAGAAACTAACAAGAACAATCCCAACTTACCTGTCCTGTCTTCGAGAGATATATACCTTCTTATTAACGTAGTGCGTTTCGATTCAGGTATGATCTCTAAGCCAAACCTTTGATCAAAGTATCGCCTCTACTATCCCGTTCCTTGCCCTTTACTGTACTTAACTCTCCCAATTTAAGAAAGTTACTATTTATTTTTTCATATAAGCAATTACGATTTAATTTTGCCTTCGTGCCTTCAACTCTTTAGACTTTATTTCATTCAAAACCTCAATTGAAAATATTCAAGGCCGCCGTTTCTTGTATTATTTGAAGTACACATATATTTCTCTTAGTTGCCATATGGCGCATTCAAAAAGAGTCCTATGGGTTGCATATAGTATCATGAAACTAAAAAGACTAGATACGAACGTACATACGAGGATAACGAAAACGTTTTTTAGACATATGATGTTAATTAACAAATTTGCAATGGGAAGATTGGGAACGATTTTTAATATTTACAGGTTACCATTGTTGAATAAGAATCATCTATCATCCAATTTAACAGACCATTACATATAGGGTACAACATCGCTGCATCCAAAATTATCTCATGCTAGGGTAGCCAGAGTAGGTCGTACCCATAAACGCTCGACCAGTAGCCTTGAGAACAAAACTCCAAGCTGAAGAGAAATTTTAGACTAAGCAGTTACTGAATGTTACCCTTTAATGCTTCAAGGAGATCGTTTGATTATCCCATACGGTTTAGAAAGATTATTCTTTTTCGATGAACCCTTCTAGTTTGGTGACTTTCTTCAACAAATTAGCCTTGTTGGCGCAATCGGTAGCGCGTATGACTCTTAATCATAAGGTTAGGGGTTCGAGCCCCCTACAGGGCTTATTTTTTTGTGTTTTCAAGAAAACACTGCTGACGTTTCATATATAAGATCATACTGTTATTTGTGGGAATTGATTTGAATATCAAATGTCGGTTTGTTTATTTTTTGTTACATACGCTTGAGTACATAATTATATATGAAAAGAAAGGAAGCAAAAAAGAAGATAAAGTCACTGATTGATTTTACCAATCTCAAACCATAAAGAATTAGCAATGGGTGATCAATGTTCATTCTTTCAAAGCAAGAACCAAACAAACTCTGCTGGGAATGTAGACCTGAATAAAGTTTCTCCTATTATTCCATTCCAAGTCAGTAGTAAAGAATTCAGAGGTTTCGTCGATTCTGTTATGGCCGCCAAATTCAGCGCGATCAGAGTTTAATACGATGTGATAAGTACCTGCTTTTTCGACACCGACTCTATAATCACTGTAGCTGTTTGTTGGATGGAAGTTGAAAATAAATAATAAATTATTTCTTTCAAACACAATCATTTTGTCTCCTTCATGCTTTAATGAGACATATGCTTGTTCTGTGTTCAACCACTTATGTTTTTTCTCACATAACTGCATTGATCTATCAAATTCATTCAAATTCTGGTAGCGTAACAAAGGATCATCTGCCAAATTAAATTGTCTTCGAGCGTACTTATAACTGTCACCATTGTTAGCATTGGGGAAATCCAGCCACTCTGGGTGGCCAAACTCGTTACCTTCGAAGTTCAAATAAGCTTCACCACCCAATGAATGAGTAATCAACCTAATCATCTTGTGTAGGGCAATACCACGATCAATGACAATGGTAGGTTCTTTCAATACAGTCATATCGGTATACATTGCGGCATCCATCAACCAAAATGCTAAAGTCTTGTCACCAACCAAAGCTTGATCGTGAGATTCACAATAAGCAACGACTTTTTCACCATGACGTCTATTAGTCAAAGTGTAAACGATAACGCCCATTTCCCATTCATCATCAGCTTTCTCCTTGATTAGCTTAATCCACATATCAGGTAAAGCCATTGCCAATCTATAGTCGAAACCACTCCCACCAATGGAACGGGGTAGACATAGAGTTGGATAACCAGACACATCTTCTGCGATAGTGACAGCCGACTGAGGTAGTAACTCGTGAACTAGATCATTGGCTAACATCAAATAAGCTAAAGCTTCATGGTCGACAGAGGATCTATCACGAGAAAGGTATTCGTTGTAGTCACCACTAAAGGAACCACCTGCACCAACACCATGATGGACATATAGCATAGAAGTGACACCGTCAAACCTAAAACCATCGAACTGATAAACGTCGACATAAAAAGCCAGGTTTGCCAATAGAAATCGCTGTACTTCAAATTTACCGTAGTTGAAAAGACGAGAATCCCATAATGGATGTTCACCTCTACCGGAACTTATAGAATGGAAATATTGATGATCGGAGCCATCGAACATGTTCAGCCCATCTTCTACATTTTTAGAAGCATGACTATGAACAACATCCAATAAGACTACGATACCCATTGCATGTGCGGTATCGACCAGCTCTTTCAATTCTTCAGGGGTACCGAAACGAGAGCTTGCGGCAAAGAAATTAGTCACTTGATAACCAAATGATGCATAGTACGCATGCTCCATAATAGCCATTAATTGAATGGCATCATAACCGAGGTATTTAATCCTGGGTAAAACCTTCTCAGTAAATTCCTTATATGTAGTGACCTTTGGTTCAGGACTTGAAATACCTACGTGCGCTTCATATATTCTTAAAGAGTCTACAGATCCGTTAAACTTTGGTCTTGGATTAACAAATTTGTAAGAGGTTTGTGGGTTCCAAAATCTTCCTTCATAAACAGGTCCGAATTGTTTGGCAGTTTCCTTAGAAGGTTGGGTGGCTCTTGTAATCCATGCAGGCAAACGGAAGATCTCAGAACCATCTGGCAAAACAAACATCACTTTAATCTTAGAATCATGAGGAATGGCAAATTCACCATTCGATAAGGGAGGGATAGTAATGGTGAAATTTCCGAATTCGTCCTTGTCCTTAAGCTCATGGGACTTGTCCCAATTGTTGAACTCCCCCACTAAAAATGCGCGTTGAGCGTTGGG
The DNA here is from genome assembly GCA_947243795.1 of Saccharomyces uvarum. Classification (NCBI taxonomy): domain Eukaryota; kingdom Fungi; phylum Ascomycota; class Saccharomycetes; order Saccharomycetales; family Saccharomycetaceae; genus Saccharomyces; species Saccharomyces uvarum. The sequence continues at coordinate 111,144 of OX365932.1, forward strand.
TGCCCATTCTTTGTAGGTGATTTCCTTGGTATCCGGATTGGCATGCAACCCGTACGACTTATATGAATCTCTGGAAAATTTACTCAGCGACTGGTACGAACCATCAGGCGTAGCATGAGTGATATCGTAAGACCACTTGTCTGCCAGGTATCTTCTCTCGGATAGTACATCCGCAAAGGGTTTTAACCACGGGTCAAATTCGACTGCACCTTTGACATTATCAGGAACGTTGTACATTGTGTTTTTAAAGTTTATTTATATTCCAATATAAGCTTGATGTTCTTAACCACAATGTTATGAAGGTGAACAAAGGTCGAAAAAGCCCATTGCTTTATATACCTTAGTTACATTCCCCTTCGGAGGAGACTGGAAAGCCTTCCTTGCTTCCCTGTTTGTTGGTGCCAATTACCTCGACGACCATAACAGTTGCAACAGCCCCTTGAACAAACCTTATTTGCCCACCCCACGTTAACGCGGGGAAAGAAGATGCCGTAATATAGGCAAAAAGGGGAGGTGCGAAAAGAGTAATGGAACTCATTAACATACAAAACACTATTACTGGCATGGCGTAGTATTGTCGCCACGGTCCCTTCCCCTGGATGACAGGCTAAGGGAGCACACGGTTTCAGGAACCCGAGTGACACTCACGTCGCAGAATACTTGCGGTGCTACTGATGTATACGGATTGTTGCTGGTATTGTTTCTATTTATAGTTGTACTTGTAATATACTTCCAGATTTATATATATATATATATATATATGTATATATTCTTGTGCATTCTAGACGTCTACTTCCTCCTCATCGTCATCACTGACATCGATGTCACTTAGGTCTTCACTTAACTCGTCCATGCTATCGTCGCCACTGGACATTCCAGTGTCCTCCATGTCGTCATCCGAATCAGTGTCATCCTGTGCGTCCCCGTCGCCATCGGTATCGTCATTGCCATCATGTTCACCGAACATCTGCTCGTATTTTTCCTTTGTGGCATACTTATCTATATATTCTTTGATTTTTTCCTCATACAGTTTTTTATCTCGTAATTGTAGTGTGGCAGCTTCGTTATTTAAGGGATCGCTCCCGTTGGGTTCTTTTAATAACCCCGGTATCATCCACTCCACAATATTTATCAAATCGTATAAAGGTGACCATGTAGAATTAATCACGTCCAAACATATCGATCCCGATGCGATGTCGATGTTTGGATGGAATATCTTGTTAACAAACCCTATGCTTGGGGACTTGTACGGATAGTTGTCGGGCAACTCAACATGCAATCTCCATACACCGTTTTCATATGGTGTGTCCTTAGGACCCAAGAACTTCACATGGAACTCCTGCATGCTATCATTGACTAAATCTACCTCATGATCACTCATCAAAAGTTTCATTACATCTGTCTCAATCCTTCTCTTAGAACTACTGTTTGCATTTAAAGTGGTGCCATATTATTGGCGTTTTTTGTTAGTGATTCTCGTTCCATCTCATGCTCTTTCGAAGCTAGTGATGTATACACATCTTATCAAACATACCTCATCTTAATTATTTAGCTTATCTTCTAATATGACTTATCAAATAACTTTGCTTTAACTGTTGTTTTATAAACCGTTTAAAAAATATACTTTATAACCACTTACAAATAACTATCGAATGCAGCCAAACTGAGAAACCCACTAAAGCCTTACTTCAGTAATGCTTGATTTGAATAGATATTTCTCTCGGTGCTCACCCTTTTTTTAGTTCCACTGCTCCGGGGATGGTTACCCGAGAAATGAGGCCTAGATGACAGCTATTCAACAAGAATATTCATATATGAGGATGCTCAGTAGTTGCAAAGTGATTATTCAAGTCGTAATTTATTGAGTTTTAAAGTTGTATGATGATCTTTGGGATTCCATTAATTCTTAATGTTATAATATTACGTATATAGATTATACTAGAGATTCTCCTCATGGATTTAGAAATCTACAAAAAGGAATCTGCAATTTTGCATAATAATATAAATGATTCTTTTCCTCTTTTTATATGTTATCATTCATTGATCCTATTACAATATCAATCCTTGCGCTTCAGCTTCCATTAATTTCGACGACAGTTTGAATCTTAATTTACTGGTCTTGTAATTTATGTCATCTTTTAACACCGTATATAATAGTAATAGATGGACGATAGTTGAATCTTGTTCCAACATAATTAAAGATCTATTGATTGATAAAACATCTATGAATTTATATATGAGGAGACGAGTTATATATGATACCTCACAAATCAATCCTGCACTATGCTTTTATCATTCGATTTCATATTACCAATCAGTATTGTTTTATATACCTCCTGTTGTAATATAAATCAACTATCATCTACTAACTAGTATTTACGTTACTAGTATATTATCATATACGGTGTTAGAAGATGACGCAAATGATGAGAGATAGTCATCGAAATTAGTGGAAGCTGAAACGCAAGGATTGATAATGTAGTAGGATCAATGAATGATAACATATAAAACGATGATAATAATATCTATAGAATTGTGTAGAATTGCAGATTCCCTTTTATGGATTCCTAAATCCCCGAGGAGAACTTCTAGTATATCTACATACCTAATATTATTGCCTTACCAAAAATGGAATCCCAACAATTACATCAAAATCCACAACAATCTCATGGTAGCGCCTATGCTTCGGTTACTTCTAAGGAAGTCCCATCAAATCAAGATCCGTTAGCCGTTCCAGCTTCCAATTTACCGGAATTTGATAGAGATTCCACTAAGGTTAATTCTCAACAAGAGACAACACCTGGGACATCAGCTGTTCCAGAGAACCATCATCATGTCTCTCCTCAACCTGCTTCAGTACCACTTCCACAGAATGGACAGTACCAACAGCACGGCATGATGACCCCGAACAAAGCTATGGCTTCTAACTGGGCACATTACCAACGACCACCTATGATGACGTATTCACCCTATCAAACGTCACCTGCGTATTATCAACCTGACCCACACTATCCGCTGCCACAGTATATCCCACCATTAAGTACTTCCTCACCTGATCCAATCGATTTACAAAATCAACACTCTGAAATGCCTCAAGCTAAGACAAAGATGAGAAATAACGTCTTACCACCACACACTTTAACATCAGAAGAAAACTTTTCTACATGGGTTAAATTTTACATCAGATTTTTGAAAAACTCTAATCTCGGTGACATAATTCCAAATGAACAGGGTGCAATCAAAAGACAAATGACTTATGAAGAAAATACGTATATTTACAACACCTTCCAAACATTTGCCCCATTTCATTTATTACCAACATGGGTAAAACAAATTTTAGAAATTAATTATGCTGATATCCTTACAGTCCTTTGTAAAAGTGTGTTCAAAATGCAGACTAACAATCAAGAATTACAGGATTGGATAGCTCTTGCCAACCTTGAGTACAACGGAAGTACATCTGCTGATACATTTGAGATTACAGTCAGCACGATTATTCAAAGGCTAAAAGAAAACAATATAAATGTTAGCGACAGATTGGGCTGTCAACTAATACTTAAAGGTCTATCCGGTGACTACAAATACCTACGTAATCAATATCGTACCAAAACGAACATGAAACTTTCCCAATTATTCGCTGAAATTCAATTAATATATGACGAGAATAAAATCGTAAATCTAAATAAACCGACCCAAACCAAACAACACAGCGAATACAGAAATGTTTCTCGCACATCTCCAAACACGACTAACACGAAGGTTACAACTCGTAATTATCATACAACAAATAATTCAAAACCAAGAGCAGCAAAAGCTCACAATATTGCTACATCAAGTAAATTCTCCCGGATGAACAATGATTACATTAATGAATCAACTATTTCATCACAACACTTAAGCGATGACAACGAACTTAGTCTTAGGCCAGCAACAGAAAGAATCTAAGACAACACGCACAATATACTCAAATGATGAACTACCTGATCACCTTCTTATTGATTCAGGAGCTTCACAAACGCTTGTCAGATCAGCCCATTATCTACACCATGCAACACCAAATTCTGAAATAAACATAGTCGATGCTCAAAAACAAGACATTCCTATAAATGCCATTGGTAATCTTCACTTCAACTTTCAGAACGGCACCAAAACATCAATAAAAGCACTGCACACACCAAACATAGCCTATGATCTATTAAGTTTAAGTGAGCTGGCTAACCAAAATATTACTGCCTGCTTTACCAGAAACACTTTAGAAAGATCTGATGGTACAGTACTAGCCCCCATAGTCAAACATGGAGACTTTTACTGGTTATCTAAAAAATACCTAATTCCTTCACACATTTCAAAGCTAACAATAAACAACGTCAACAAAAGCAAAAGCGTAAATAAATATCCATATCCGTTAATACATCGAATGCTTGGACATGCTAACGTCCAAAGTATTCAGAAGTCTCTTAAGAAAAATGCAGTTACATATTTGAAAGAATCGGATATTGAATGGTCTAACGCTAGCACATATCAATGTCCCGACTGTCTAATCGGCAAAAGCACGAAACATAGACATGTCAAAGGATCACGACTAAAGTACCAAGAATCATATGAACCTTTTCAGTACCTACATACCGATATATTTGGTCCTGTTCATCACTTACCGAAAAGTGCACCTTCTTACTTTATATCATTTACAGATGAGAAAACAAGATTCCAATGGGTCTACCCATTACACGACCGTCGTGAAGAATCTATCCTCAATGTTTTTACATCGATATTAGCATTTATTAAGAACCAATTCAATGCTCGCGTTCTAGTTATCCAGATGGATCGTGGTTCCGAGTACACTAACAAAACTCTTCATAAGTTCTTTACGAACAGAGGAATTACTGCATGCTATACAACCACGGCAGATTCTAGAGCACACGGTGTCGCTGAACGATTAAATCGTACTTTATTAAACGATTGTCGTACACTACTTCATTGTAGTGGTCTACCAAATCATCTATGGTTCTCAGCAGTCGAATTTTCTACTATAATCAGAAATTCATTAGTCTCACCAAAAAACGATAAATCGGCACGACAACATGCAGGTTTAGCTGGACTGGACATTACTACTATACTACCTTTCGGTCAACCAGTTATAGTTAACAACCATAATCCCGACTCGAAAATACATCCTCGTGGAATTCCAGGTTACGCTTTACATCCATCTCGAAACTCTTATGGCTATATTATCTATCTTCCATCCTTGAAGAAGACAGTAGATACTACCAATTACGTTATATTACAAGACAAGCAATCCAGATTGGACCAATTCAACTACGATACACTCACCTTTGATGATGATCTCAATCGTTTAACAGCCCATAGCCAATCTTTTATTGAGCAAAAGGAAACAGAGCAGTCATATGATCAACATACAGAATCTGATCATGACTATCAATCGGAGATTGAAATAAACTCTGATCCTCTAGTGAACGATTTCTCGTCCCAATCAATGAACCCTTTACAATTAGACCATGAACCAGTTCAAAAGGTACGTGCACCTAAGGAAGTTGATGCTGACATATCTGAATACAATATTCTTCCGTCCCCTACACGATCTCGTACACCCCATATCATTAATAAAGAGAGTACCGAAATGGGTGGTACCATTGAATCAGATATTACTTCACCTAGACACTCGTCTACCTTCACTGCACGAAACCAAAATCAACCTGGCAGTCCCAATGATATTATTGATTTGACTTCACAGGATAGAGTTGATTCTGGATTTGAAAACATCCAAACTACCCGTTTGGGTGGTACGGAGGAACCATGTATTCAACGAAATAGTGATACAAATATCAAATACAGGACTACAAATAGTACGCCATCAATGGATGACCCTCCGCCTGATAGTGACTCAACTACTCCCATCATCTCTATAAAAACAAAGAATGTATGTGATGACACACCCTCCATTGATACGGATCCGCCAGAGTATCACTCTTCTAACCATGTGACTCCCAATATAATGCCTGACAAATCCTCCAAAACTGTTACGGCCGATTCTATTCTTGACGACCTCCCACTTCCTGACTTAACCCATGAATCTCCTACGGACACTTCTGATGTTTCAAAAGATATTCCACACATACACTCTCGTCAGACTAATTCCAGTTTGGGTGGTATGGATGATTCTAACGTTTTGACTACTACCAAAAGTAAGAAAAGATCAGTAGAAGATAATGAAACTGAAATTGAGGTATCCCGAGACACATGGAATAATAAGAATATGAGAAGTCTGGAACCACCAAGGTCAAAGAAACGTATAAATCTAATTGCCGCAATAAAAGGAGTAAAATCGATCAAACCAGTTCGAACGACCTTAAGATATGATGAAGCAATCACATATAATAAGGACAACAAAGAAAAAGACAGATATATTGAAGCTTATCATAAAGAAGTTAACCAACTGTTGAAAATGAACACTTGGGATACAAACAAGTATTATGATAGAAATGAAATAGATCCTAAGAAAGTAATAAACTCAATGTTTATCTTTAACAAAAAACGTGATGGTACACACAAAGCTAGATTTGTTGCAAGAGGCGACATTCAACACCCCGATACATATGAATCTGGTATGCAATCCAATACCGTACATCACTATGCACTGATGACGTCACTGTCAATCGCATTAGACAATGACTATTATATCACACAACTGGACATATCCTCTGCTTATTTATATGCTGATATCAAAGAAGAATTATACATAAGACCTCCACCACATTTAGGTTTGAATAATAAATTACTACGTTTGAGAAAATCACTCTATGGTTTGAAACAAAGTGGTGCAAACTGGTATGAAACCATTAAATCATATTTAATAAATTGTTGTGAAATGCAAGAAGTTCGTGGATGGTCATGTGTTTTTAGAAATAGTCAAGTAACAATATGTTTATTTGTTGATGACATGATTCTATTTAGCAAAGACTTAAATGCGAATAAGAAAATCATAACAACACTCAAGAAACAATACGATACAAAGATAATAAATCTAGGTGAAAGTGATAACGAAATTCAGTACGACATACTTGGATTAGAGATCAAATATCAAAGAAGTAAGTACATGAAATTAGGTATGGAAAAATCTTTGACAGAAAAATTACCCAAACTAAACGTTCCTTTAAATCCAAAAGGAAAGAAACTTAGTGCTCCAGGTCAACCAGGTCTTTATATAGACCAGGATGAACTAGAACTAGATGAAGATGAATACAAAGAGAAAGTACATGAAATGCAAAAGTTGATTGGTCTAGCTTCATATGTTGGATATAAATTTAGATTTGACTTACTATACTACATCAACACACTTGCACAACATATATTATTTCCCTCTAGACAAGTTTTAGACATGACATATGAGTTAATACAATTCATGTGGGACACTAGAGATAAACAATTGATATGGCACAAAAACAAACCTACTAAGCCAGATAATAAATTAGTCGCAATAAGCGATGCTTCATATGGTAACCAACCATATTACAAGTCACAAGTTGGTAACATTTTCCTACTCAATGGAAAAGTGATTGGAGGAAAGTCGACAAAGGCTTCGTTAACATGCACTTCAACTACAGAAGCAGAAATACACGCAGTCAGTGAAGCTATTCCGCTATTGAATAACCTCAGTCACCTTGTGCAAGAACTTAACAAAAAACCAATCATTAAAGGCTTACTTACTGATAGTAGATCAACGATCAGTATAATTAAGTCTACAAATGAAGAAAAATTTAGAAACAGATTTTTTGGCACAAAGGCAATGAGACTCAGAGATGAAGTATCAAGTAATAATTTATACATATACTACATCGAGACCAAGAAGAACATTGCTGATGTGATGACAAAACCCCTTCCGATAAAAACATTTAAAATATTAACAAACAAATGGATTCATTAGATCTATTACATTATGGGTGGTATGTTGTAATATAAATCAACTATCATCTACTAACTAGTATTTACGTTACTAGTATATTATCATATACGGTGTTAGAAGATGACGCAAATGATGAGAGATAGTCATCGAAATTAGTGGAAGCTGAAACGCAAGGATTGATAATGTAGTAGGATCAATGAATGATAACATATAAAACGATGATAATAATATCTATAGAATTGTGTAGAATTGCAGATTCCCTTTTATGGATTCCTAAATCCCCGAGGAGAACTTCTAGTATATCTACATACCTAATATTATTGCCTTACCAAAAATGGAATCCCAACAATTACATCAAAATCCACAACAATCTCACCTCCCTTATATAATAAGAAAGAGCTGCTCATTGTCATTACTTACTAAACAACTAAGTATCAACAAATACACAGTGAAATGAAAGATTCTCAGTTGGTGCTTAAACCCAAACTTGTAACTGGCAGACAAGACTCAGAAAATCTTCCATAATTTTCATAATTACTAGGTTTTATAGTGTAGTGGTTATCACTTTCGGTTTTGATCCGGACAACCCCGGTTCGAATCCGGGTAAGACCTATTTTTGATTTACTGATGAGTATTCATTTAGTTTTTTTTAGCTTGGCATTTAACGACGAGAGAGATTACTGTTGATTGGTTTTTTTATTACAATATAGCCTGAAAAACAAAGATACAGATCTTACTTACGGTTTGCTTATATATTTTACCTCTTTTTTTCCTTTTTTTTTCTCCTCCAGAAAAGTACTTCATTATAACTGCTACTCAACGATATCTATAACATCATCCACAGGTTGGCATTTTCCAGTATTTTAATCATCCGGGGCAGAACTAAAATAAGAAGTACCTGTCATCTTAAGGTAAAGAAAAATCTATCCTTTGTTTCCGGGTATTTTTTTTCTTTTACAAATAAAAATAGAATAAAAAAAATTGATTGAAATTAAAATAGAGTAAAGTAGGTAGAGTAAAGTGATGTAGAAGAAAAATAAAGTTTAGAGAAGGGAGAAAGTGTGTGTCGGAGAGAGAGAGAGAGGGAGAGAAAAAGAGAGAAAGGGATGAAAAAAAAAATCAGTTAGAAGAAAGTTTTGGAAAAATTATAATGCCTAGTCCAATTATTGTAGAAGAAATCAATGTAAAAATTGTAAAATTTGTTGAGTAATGTTGTACAGTTCTAAGCTTGCGTCCTCTGCAGGTTGATGCTCCGAGCCTGTGTCGTTGTGGTTACTGCTGTTGTCATTCGAATTTGTGTTAATATTATTTCCTGGATTCTTAACATCGATACCTGATCTTTGTAGACGTTCAAAAGTTGCATCTGCCATTTTTCTTACTCCATTAATAATGTCATCATCATTCTTGACCAAATCTTCAACTTTATCGTTATGACTCTCTAGCAACTGTAAAATTGTCCATAGCGCAATGTGTTCAAACGTAGCATAATCACTTTTCAAAAATCTAATCAAAAATCCACGAATACCCTCATTCGGACGGTCCCATGCTTCAATGATTTTTGTATAATTGTTTACCCTTGAGCATAGATTTGCCAAAGCAGCTGCTGCATTACCGGACACTTCCTGATTTTGAGAGAAAGTCATTGGGATTAAAGCGTCTAGAATATTTGCTTCCAATAAGTCCAATTTAGAGACATCTGCTAAAGCCAAAATTGCAAAACATGCGGAAATTTCACTTTGAACACTAACAGGTGAATCTAAAGCTAATTCTTTGCATTTTTCTACGGCCCCACTTTCGAAAAACTCTTTTCTATTTTTTTCAGATGATGCTGCCAAATTTCTCAACGTAGATACGGCATGACATTGGATTTCTTCTGAGTCTTTGTAATCTAGTAATTTCACTAATGGTTTCAAGAAACCAGCATCTACAATCAAACCTTCATTCAATGGGTGAATTGAGATGTTTCTAATGCATGCTACACTAGCCAAGACTAGTGGTATAGAATCACTCTGAATCAATTTCACCAAATGAGGTAAGCCACCAGCTCTTACAATTTCTAATTGATAACTGGTATCTGACGCTAGGTTTCTTAATGCCAAAGTAGCTTGGCATTTTACTCTAGAAGATGGGGAATCCATTAGACCCACCAACTTTGAAACTAATCTTGGCTCAGTTTGAGCCAGTTTCTTGCGATTGGACTCGTCTACTGCTATATTCGATAAAGCAGTGGTACAATAATACTGAACGTCAGGATCGGTAGATGAAAGTAAAGATACCAATACAGGTACAGCACCAGCATTAACCAGTTCTTTTCTGTTTTCCTCAGAATGTGTCATATTTAGTAATGCACCTGTGGCATTTCTTTGAACTCTGATGTGTTTGGATTTAGCCAATTTGGTCAACGGGATTAAAGCACCGGAAGTGGCAATCTTGTGTTTATTGTCATCTCTTGTGGCCAAATTGGTAATGCATCCAACGGCATTGCATTGAACCTCTACGTTATCACCCATCATTTGATTTATTAATGGTTCTAAGCCACCCATTTCCACTATCAACAATTTGTTTTCATTATTTACGGCCAAATTACCCAGGGCTGCACAGGCAGCCACTTGAATTTGTGGGTCTTGACTTTGTAACAGTATTAAGATAGGTTCTAGCACTTCTCTAGAGACTTGACGAACATATTTTTCAGTAATTTCTGCAAATGCCAAAGCAGCACTCCTTTGTAAATTTAAATTATCTGAATAAACTAAAGTTGTCAATGCTTTCAACGGACCGCCTGAGTAGAAATCCAACTGGTCTTTATCTTCCAAGTATCCTAGTAATAAAGTCACCGCTTCTCTTTCATTTTCGGCAATTGGTGAGACACTGGCCTCGTCTGAAGAATCTTTCAAGCAACTACAACATGACCCCATAGTTGTAAAATATATATATACACAGACAAAAGAACAGCGTTATCTTTTGCTCAGTCTCTGTCTTTGTAAGATTGGAAATTGGCAAATTACTTTTTATAGGGTTGTATAAATATATTATACCTTATTTTAACAACAGAGGGAAAAGTAGGAAATTAAACGGGAGAGCCAATGAAAAAAAAAACGGGAAAGAAATTAGACTCGCAATAAATTATAATCACAAAATTATAGCACTGTTCAACCTTGAATTGATATACTTGGTGTCTTGAATGACAAATAACTCTATCATTATCAATTACAGGAAAGGGTTCATTTTTTCTTTCCATTCATTCTTCTTTTTTTCCTTCTCGTTTTGAGTCCTCCTTAAGGGCCTGTTACCCGGGCAAGGAAGAATAACCAACAACGGAATCGTAGTTCTACTATCTGCCATATATTAGTAATTTGTCTCCTGGTAGTTGCCACCACCGCACTGTATTATTGCGGTGATGTTCTCGTTTTCTTGCTGTATGTATACATTTATATACTCGGTATAGGCTAAATTCGGTTCCTGTTTTACAAGTCTAGAAGTAAAGACCCATCAGTGACGAACAGATCACAGTTTTGGAACTTACGCAAAGAGGTTCTTTGTGAATAAACACTTTGTGGGATACCCATATCGATCAAAACAGCATCCTCTAATTTAGGTAGGTGTATGATTAGGTTGTTGATGGCCATTAAGGGCCAGCCGGAACAAATAATCCCCGTTGCCTCGATTCTGTCCGGGAAGAAGATATCTGGCAAACCGGAGCCCGCATCGAACCCGTTTGGAATGTCCAAAGACCATACTTTAGTAGAGCCTCGCTGTTTGTTACACCACGATATCATACTTTTGATTCTAGCTTCAATGGTCTCCGACGTGCCTGCCAGATCGCTTAGTGTGCAGTCGTACCCTTGCATAGCATCAATGACCATTTCCACAGGACTGTTCAATGTTTCCATAGCGGATTCCAGTGACGATATACTGTTTACGACCTTACCGCCGCATTTTTTGTAGATTTCTGTTTGTTGCTTGACCATAGGATCTTGTAGTTCATTTTGGGAACATGTGAATAATGTTATAACACGGATATGACCCGTTTGACAAAGGTGCCTGCCTAATGCCAATGCTTTGGCACCAGATCTGTTGGAATCTGAGGTCAATATTACCACCAGAGGTTCTGGATTAGTATTCTGTAAACGCAAACGTGCACGGCCACCAAGCTTCTGCTTCAGGAAGAATGAGGCATTTACAGCAAAATTCTCTAACAGTACAGATGAATTGATACTAAAGAATTCAGATGTGATACTCTCCATTTCGAGTAATTGCACTGGGGTGGCCATCGGGATGGTTTGCTTAGTGTTTTTGGATTTGATGGTCGTTTGTTTGTTTGCAGGTGGTAAAGATGTTGAGTTTGACCTTGACTGGCTAATAATCATTTGACCTAATTTGGCTAGTACTTGATCTTTGTCACTTATGATAGCGTTTTTCGTTTTATCGTCCATGGATGGAGAGTTTGTAGCAGAATGGATTAAGTGAGTGATGTTCAACGATTGAGTGATCGGTAAATACCTGGGGTCATCAATGTCATCAACGTCGTACTCATGCTCATCATCTTCCACCTCTGCATCATCTTGGTCTTCTTCTTGCGGCTGAGGCTGTGGCGCGCTTCGCTCATTTTTAGAGGAGATTTTGTTCCATGAATCTTTCTTTGCATCTGGGATAACCAATTCGTCGATTTGGTAGTTATTTTGTTGGGATTGGGGTTGTTTTCTATTATGTCCCTGTAATCTGTTTTCCGGTAATATATCGTCACTTTGCTTTAATTGAGCAAATACGTCTTTTTTGTTAAACATGCCCAAATTCCCTTGAAAATCAAAATCCTCCTGTAATTTTATCTTACTTACATCGTCATCTTGCCAATCAATATGTTCACCACGATTTTGACTACTATATTCATTTTGTTGTTGTTGCTGTTGCTGTTGTCTCGGCTGTTTCCTTTTACCCGATTGAGGGGCAACGGTTAGAACTTTTAAATCCTTTAGTCTAGAGGCTCTTACTTTAAAAGCTTGGGATTTACCGCCGTCACCGAATTGTACGTCATTCAAAGTCAATCCTTTCGAAGTTGCTTTGGCGATTTTCCCCTGAATGAGCTTCCCGTCTTTTAGCTCCACTTGCACACCAAAGCCAATAAATTGAGACATTAAAATTACTGCTACGAACCGTTATATCTTGCACTGAGAGGTACCGATCTGTCAAGAAAAATTGCTGAGCACTTTAGCTAAAATACTCGAATTAACTGTGTTTTCTTTCTATTGCCCAGTGATTGAAAAAAAAAAAAAATGATAAACGAAAAAAGCAGACAGGTTCAACTCCAGGGTAATAGAATAATAAAAACAATATAACACATGATAATTATAACCTAATATATTACCAAACGCAACTACTTGTCAACGGTTTCAAGCAATAGACTTTCCCTCAGTATGCTAGGGTGTTGATTGTCAATGTACGTGACTTGAGGGTTCTTTTAGTAGGAAAATAAAAGTTGTGGTAGTTCAAATAATAAACCACAAAATAGGTTTGAAGCATTTAGTAAAGGTGCACGGTATGCTTCTTTTGGAGCAAGGTATAGACCTTGAGAAAAATGATCAAAATGACGCTATTGCAAGGGCTCCCACAACATGGCATCGGTTGTGGAGAATTGTGCTTTATGGTATGATTGCCATTATGTTGCTTTCATGCGGTAAACACTCAGCAAGGTATGATGCTGGACCCAGGGAAATTGTAAGTAGATCGAACACTTATTTTAACGGTACGCATGAGTTTAAGACATTAACAATATTGATATCTATCGATGGGTTTCCTCCGAGATTAATAGATGAAAATTATACGCCGTTTCTTTACAGCCTACGGAACTTGCAGTCATCATATGATATAAATATCACCACTGCACCGTACATGATCCCCAGCTTCCCCACACAGACATTCCCCAATCATTGGAGTATGGTCACGGGGATATACCCCATTGAGCATGGCATCATTTCTAATGTATTCTGGGATGATGCCACCAGTAGCGAGTTTCAACCCAATAATCTCGACCCGAGAATTTGGAGCAATGCAGCAGACCCCATCTGGCAACTGCTTCAAACCCAGTCTCAAAACGAGTACAAAGTGGCAACGCATATGTGGCCGGGGAGTGATGTTATGTACGATGATTGTGAAGAAATGCCGAGGGAGAGAATGCCATTTTATTTCGACAAGTTTAATCAATGGGAACCACTTGATGAGAAGCTATCTCAGATTTTCCAGTATGTGGACATGGCTCAACTAACGGACAGGCCCGAATTGATAATGAGCTACATACCTAATGTCGATTGGTACGGTCACAATTTCGGATATGATTTACGAGATAAGCGGCTACAAGAGGTGATCGGCGAAGTTGACGAATTCTGTCACGAGCTGATTGAAGGCTTACAGAAAAGAAATCTATTGGCGTTAAGCAACGTTATGTTTGTCAGCGACCACGGGATGAGCAATGTCGACATGAATAACGTGGGGAGTGTTGTTGTATGGGAAAGAATGTTTCCCGGCGATGAGATGTCCAAGTTCGTAGCGCATCTGTATAACGAGGGCCCGATGATGATGGTCTATTTGGAAGATCCTCGAGACAAGCACTGGGTCCGGGACTTGATCGAGCTCCAACTGCGAAAAGTGTACGGAGACGAAGTCTCGAGCAAGTTCCACGTGATCTTGAGGGAGGATTTCGAGCCGGATTGGAAATATTTCCGCTACGATGACAAACCAAGTGCATATGACGACAGGGTGGGCGACATCTGGGTTCTCGCGGATGCGCCCTACGCAATCTTGAAGGAAACGGGAGACGTACGAGCCGGGGTGATGGGGACGCACGGCTACAACTTTGCCAACTGTAGCGACATGGCATCCATGTTCATTGGCATGGGTCCGATGTTTAGCAAAGGCGTCATACCACCATTCGAAAACACAGAAATTTACAAATTGCTAATCGAGGCCAGCGGTGTCGTATAAAGGAGAAAAAAAGAGAAAAGTTTCGTTACAATAATACAGAATAGTACGTACATATATAGACTATAGGACGTATAGAGTCAGTAGGCAGCTGGCCATGGACAACACCAGGGGCACCGTGCCCAGGGAGTGGTTCACGGAGCAGAGTTGCGTCCACACTTGGTCGACGTATTGGAAAGAGTGGAAATCTATGTTTTTATTATTACAGGTTTTGAAGATTGCCAAAGAGATCAAGAATTTCGAAAGGTTGAACGTCATCGGATCCAACTCGATGTCCAGGTCGTACCGGATGAAGTTGATGTAGTACGACACCAGCGTCGGGATGCCTCTGAAGAAGAGCAGCCATGTGAGTATGGGCAGGCAGAAATCGAAGATGCGCTGCGGTTCCGTGTGGCCGGCGGCTGCGGCCTCGAACGACGAGGCGAGCGAAGAGGAGGAGAGGGTGGGCCGCCCGGCGGCTAATAGGTCTCTCACCAAAAGAGAGCATTCCACGAGAGAGAAGATGGCGTCGACGGAGGAGATCGTGGACAGGCAGTCCTGAACATTCTCGTTCAGTTTCTGCGCATGGCACTTGATGTCGGAGAGGTAGTCCTGGAAGTCGAACTTGAACTTGGTCAGGGCAGAGACGGACGAATCCCGGTCTGCGCTGAAATCCAGCAGATTGAAATTCGCCTTCGCGCTAGCGTCTGCGTCAGGCTTCGCGCTTGCTTCGTCCGCGGATTGCGATCCGTCGTCGTCCTTGATATACGCCTTCTCCAGGTCGGAGTCGTTCGCTGCGGTGTCGGAGGACCCGGAAAGTGACCCGGACACGTCGCCCTCGTCATTGGACTGGTCCACGATGATCGATTCGTAGAACGACTTCAGTTCCGGGTAGTCGTCCTTGAAGTCCACGGGACTCTCGAGACGGTTCAGGTGCGTTTCCAAAAACTCGATCATGTCGCTCTTCTTTGCGTAGTTGGGGAAGCCGTCGATCTCCAGCTTGTTGGCCAGGTCAATCAGGTCCGCCTTCTTCCAGCGGGCGAAAGTAGACGTGCTCGACATGTTTGTATTGCGGTGTGCTGTGTTATGCAGTGCAGTGCAGTGCAGTGCTATTTTGTGGTGTCCCCTTGCACAACGACATCCACGTTGTTTACGTATGATGTTTTTGTTTGTCGTTGTTGTGAGCGACGAAAACCGGTCACCACGCACGGCCCGAGCGGCTGTCGTCGTCGTGCGCGACCTGTCAGCCCACTAATTACCGCTCGGGATGAATCCGGGTCTCGGAAAAACCACCGCAAACGAGGGCGCGCTCCCAAATTGCCGCAACCCTCCGGCAGCCGGGTCCGCGCCCTCGCGGAAACGGCGCTCCAGCCCGCGCCGCCTGCTGTCACCCAGCACCACCCGCGCCAGCGCGGGTTCACGCCCTGGCGCCACTACGTTGAGTTGTTTTTGACGCCAGCCCGTAGCCCTCGCTTCCCCTGCCTAGAAAAAAAAATTCCCGTTGTTTTTCCGGCGCGGATGCCAAAAGTTTCTTAACGAATACTGAACATTTTTTTCTCTCTCTCTGTCTCTCTGTCTCTCTCTTCCGCACTAATTGGTTTAAATAAACAGTGAAAAAAACCAAAATTCCGTAATCACTGTTCAATTGTTTTCCTCTTGGTTGATATAAAGTCAATTCTTATTCAGCTCTAACTTTTTTCTCTCTCTCTCTCCTTCTCTCTCTTGATTTCCCTCCTATCCGTACATAACAATTAATAGTACAATAACAATTATACAAAGATGTTGATGAACATGTTGCCAGGTGGTGTTATCTTAGTTTTCATTCTAGTCGGTTTGGCTTGTATCATTATCATTTCTACCATTATCTACAACAAATGGAAGGCCAGACAACAAGGGTTGCAAAGATTTTAAGCAATTACTAGCAAGCAAACAAGCTTGTGATTGTTTTTTTCTTAACTCTTCTTTTTTTGAATTACTGAAAATAAATGAATAAATTAGACCTTTTTTTTCCCCTCCCTTTCCTTTAATTTCTAATAATTAATATCCCCCCCCCCCCCCTCCCCGTGTGTGCTATAATTCTCATTGTATTTGTGCTGTTGAATTCCTCTATTGGAACGATTTAATCTGCGTGTGCGTTTCCGTCCGCTTCCTCCTAAGAAGTGCGTGCTTGCGTGCGAGTGTGCGAGAAAGAGTTGTTTGTCGTGTGTGGATAAAGCAATTTTTTTTCTCCTACGCTCGTTGCGTTTCGCCCTCTTTACCGTTTTATCTACTTATGTTTTCGAAAAGTGTCGCCTTTATTGTTGCGTATATATTGTTCCGTTAAAAAATTGTGTGTATTTTTTTTCGCTCAAATAGTATATAGTTATAATTTACAAGACTTTACGTTTTTGAAGTATTGATTGATGGCCATCGTCCCTACTCCAGTGCTCTCCTCATGAACTGCACTGTGTCGTCTAGTTCCAACTGGACCTGTCTTGCTAGTTTCCAGTCGTCTGTGCCTATGACCCCTCGCATGACGCCGTCCGTTATGCACTTTTGCAGGATCAGTTGCAGCTCGTGGACGCTGCCGGGCGTCTCGTTCTTTATGTCTTCGTAATTGACCTCATCCCTGATGATCGTGTTGCTGGGGCTCTTGAACAGTTTCTGGAAGTTTCCTGTCTTGCTCTCTAGCTTATTCAGCACGGTGTCTCGGTACAGTTTCAACAGCTTTTCTCTCTTGGGGTCCATGGCATGTCCTCCGTGGGCTGTGGTCGTGCCTATCACGGCACCTCCGCTCTTGCCTGTGTGCGCATGCGATTGCGATTGCGATTGCGTTGCACTGCTCTTTATACCGTTCTTCAGGATCTCGTCCTCCATCGCCCTTATCTGTTCGGTTTGTGCTCTCTTGAATTCCTCGTACTTGCCCACTAGTAGTTTCTCAATATCATGCATCTCTAGGCCGTGTAGGCTTAACTGCCCATCGTTCAGCGTTGTCCTGTACCCGGGGAACAGACTCTTCACAATCGTCAGGATGTCGTTGATGCCCAGTTTTCCGTTCCCGTTCACAACACCGCCTTGCCTCCTCAGGTTCGTTAGCTCGTTGATCAGCACGTTATTCTGTATTTCGTTGGTCAGCTTTACCAGCGATATTCGAAGATTGTTCCCGATCATGTTGATTCCTCCACCGTTCTTAACCAGTTCTTCATTTTTGTTCGAGATCAGCGTATGTATCAGCTGCAACACCACCAGCTCACTCACCTTCGTATCCATCTGTACTTCACTTTCTTCCAGTGCCTTTTGCACTCCTGCCTTTCTTCCCACACCAATGCTTGTTTCTCTATTTATTTTCGTTTTTTCTCTATTCTACACATCGAAAAAACCACGTTAAACTGATTGTATTAGTATGCTAGTAAAGGAAACCGAGGCAAGACAAGTATGGCCCAAGATGATAATCCTATACCCAAGTCGGTACCTTTGCACCAACAAGCAGGTAAATATTTCCACACTTTACACACGCAAGACTTATCAAACCTCTACCAGCAATGTTACAAACAGTTTGACGAAACTATAAACCAGCTAGTAGATTCCCCGTCGCCTTCCACTTCCAACATCGACAAGCCAATAGCGGATCTCACAAACATATACAAACTTCTTTCAACGCACGAAGCGGAGTCTAACTCATTCCACAATGACATCCAAAACTTGAAGACTACTTTCAAAATACAATCAGACTCATGCCCGCAAATTGACCTTTCCACCTGGGACAAATATCGCACCGGCGAAATTACCGCTCCCCAACTTTCTGAGCTATATCTGAACATGCCTGGCTCGGAGCCATCTGCTGCAGTCAATAGCACGGCCACTTTAAAGATACTCAAGGTTTTACCGTACATCTGGAATGATCCAACGTGCGTGATACCGGATTTGCAAAATCCCGCAGACGAAGACGATTTACAAATAGAAGGTGGGAAAATTGAACTGACCTGCCCCATCACTTGCAAGCCCTATGAAACGCCATTGATATCCAAAAAATGCAATCACGTTTTCGATAAAGATGGTATTCAGAATTACTTACAAGGGTACACGACAAGAGACTGTCCGCAAGCTGCATGTTCACAGGTCGTTTCCATGAGGGATTTCGTAAGAGACCCCATCATGGAACTGAGGTGCAGAATCGCCAGGATCAAGGATTCTCAGGAACAAGACAAAAGAAACAATCAAGCCATCGATGTCCTATGATGTTGGTGTGCCATGAATATTTGTTTCTCACCCGAGCCCCTCGGCCCGAAAGCTTAACTTAATTAAAAAAAAACGGATACGCACCAACCTATATATAAGCACCTCTATAATATACTAAAAGAAAAAAAAGCATTGATTACTCCTATAAGATAATAAATCACCACACTACAGACACACACACACACACACTAAGATGGCCACAACAGTCACGCAACATTTCGCACAGCTTTTACAAAAATACGGTATCGACACGGTATTTGGTATTGTGGGTATCCCCATTGTCCAGTTGGCGGATACGATGGTTGCCAACGACGTCAAATTCATACCATGTAGGAACGAACAGGCTGCGTCGTACGCTGCCTCTGCGTATGGGTATGTCAACGACAAGCCGGGGGTGCTGCTTATTGTCGGGGGCCCAGGTCTGATTCACTCGTTGGCCGGTATATACAACTCAATGAGCAATAGGTGGCCTCTTTTAGTCATTGCGGGGAGCTCCTCTCAGAATGACGTCTATAAGGGCGGATTCCAAGAGTTGGACCAGATAAGTCTATTGTCTCCCTTTTTAAAGTTCACTGGCAAGCTAACCCCTGATAATATCGACATGGTCACCCGAAAGGCTTTGGATTATTGTATACAGGGCACGATGGGCGTCTCGTACATTGACTTCCCTGCAGACTTGATTGAAAACGAAAAATCCCTGGCGGAAAACTACCACCTAGACAATGAATTACCCATGATTTTAACTCCAAACAAGTGTGGCCCTGACCCATCGAAGATCGAAGAAATTGTACAGCTCATTTTACAACACAGTGACAAGAACATCCTCATTGTCATTGGGAAGGGCGCAGTGAAAAATTCACACGAAATTCGCAGATTGGTCAACACTTTTAATCTCCCATTCTTGCCCACACCGATGGCTAAGGGAATCGTCCCAGACTCGTCGCCCCTAAACGTGTCTTCTGCGAGGTCCCAGGCTTTGAAAACAGCAGATATCGTTCTTGTTCTTGGCGCGAGACTAAACTGGATACTGCAGTTTGGTTCTTCGCCCAGATGGAACGCTGAGTCCGTCTTCATTCAGTTCGACTCCCATCCCGAAACGCTGGGCGATAACAATACGTCACCTGGCGCCGGGCTCTCCGTTTGGGGGGATATAGGCCTGAGCGTAACTGCTCTGATGGAAGAGCTGGCACGACAAAGACCTCGTTGGAAGTACAGCGGCGTCAACAACGCCCTGAGGGATAAAATCCACGTGAACCAGACCCGCTTACAGGAGAAAGAGAAGATGGGGGGCGCGCAACTGAACTACCACCAGGTTTATGGGGTCCTAAGGCCGCTTATCGAGGACTATAGGACGATACTTGTCACGGAGGGTGCAAACACCATGGACATTGCACGGGTCTCGTTCCCCACCGACGCTCCAAGACACCGCCTGGACGCAGGGACCAATGCGACCATGGGCATTGGGCTCGGGTATGCTCTGGCGTCCAAGGCATCTCGGCCGGAGCTCGACGTGGTGCTAATCCAGGGTGACTCCGCGTTTGGGTTCTCGGCCATGGAAATTGAAACGGCGGTGCGGTGCCAGCTGGCGCTAGTCATCGTCGTCATGAACAACAGCGGTATATACCACGGAGTGAAGGATGCCGGGGCCGAATTGCCGCCCACTGCGCTAAGCAAGAATTGCCGTTACGACCTGGTGGGTGAAGGCCTGGGCGCTCACGGGTTTTTGGTAAACACGCTGGGAGAACTAGGCAAGAGCTTCCGAGAAGCCGTGCAGTTGGCCCGCACCAGAAGGGAAACAAGCGTCATCAACGTCATCATCGAACCCGGCGAACAGAAGCAGATCTCATTTGCGTGGCAGACTAAACCGCGTCTATAAGGAGAGGGTAAATACTCTATATATACATCAATATACGTACAGTTCGTGTTAGTAATAGCCGCCAATAGTCTCGCTGCGGTATGGTCCGTCTCCTATTGATCCAATTGTTTTTCCGTTTGAGGCTTCGTGGCGCACATGGTCCGCTATGTCGCGCGCGGCCGGGAACGAAACTCTGGGAGTCGTTATTTGACAGTGGAACAGCGGTGATTCCTACGATTAAGAAACCTGTTTGCAAAAGGGCCCGCTCACGTGGGTCATCCTATTTATCAGGTGGGAAATTCGGTGGAACACAGTGGAGCCTTGCCTTCCGGGCCATTGTCTCTGGCAGTGGCCCCTGCTCGTGAGAGAAGAAACTTGCTGGGGAACCAGTCTTTACCGACCGTTGCTATCAGAAATTGAACGGGGCCCGGTCCCGCCGGGCGCCGATGGGAACGGCAACGGTTGTTCCGTTTGACTTGTCGCCCGCCACGGCGCGCTACAAGGTCTGTTGAGTGCAATCGTAGGACGCCATTCGTGGCGAACCCGATACCGATTACTGCTGCTGCTCCATCCCGATTTCGACTTCCGTATTATCTTTTTTTCCTTTTTATGAATTCACTTGGGAAATAAACAGAAGATAATAATACTATTAATTTATTTGTTTTTATATTTACATGCTAGAAACAGGACCCGATTAGATATATAGTTATATACGCCAGTACATATTAACGCCCCAGGCCTTGGCCCAAAGCGGCGTTCTGCTCTTGGAAACGTTGTCCGACACGCTCGCTGTGCTTGAGGAACTTCTCTGAACACTTCATGATGCACGTTTGCTCCTTGTTGGTCAACTTGGAAGTTGTGAAATCGTTGACACAGTCCGTGAAACACCTTTCTACTAAGTTGGAGTATAAACGCATGAAATCCTTCATTTGCTTTTGTTCCACCACTTTCTGGAACTCTTGTTGTTCTTTAGAATTCAATGCGTCCATCTCTACGGTCCTGTCTTGTTCTATTTGGTCTGAGTTGTTTGAATGTCTTTAAATTTTGCTATGATATTTGGATAATTTCCTTTATAAAGCCATGGGAGCTTTTTTTTTTCTTCCCATTTTTTCGTCATTTTGAAATTAACGGCCGAGCAATTCCCGGGTAATAACGGTTACCATCAAAATGAAAGGCTTGTCTTGGTTTTAGTATACATGCATGCACTTACTTATGGTATATATTTCAATTTTGGCTGCCGCATCTCTTCAAGTAAGCTTCCCAGCCGGCCTTTCTGTAACGCTCACCTTCCACGCTGGCATCTCTGCCCTTGGCAAATAGCCCTCTCCCCACAATAATGATGTCGGATCCTGTAGAGACTACGTCATCCACAGTTCTATACTGTTGGCCCAATGCGTCTCCCTTGTCGTCTAGCCCCACACCGGGCGTCATAATCAACCAGTCGTACCCTTCTTCTCTGCCGCCCATGTCTTTTTGAGCGATAAAACCAATAACAAAGTCTTTGTCACTCTTGGCAATGTCCACAGTGCCCTTGGTGTACTCCCCAGTGGCTAAAGATCCCTTGCATGATAATTCTGCTAGCATCAGAAGAGCTCTAGGTTCCTTGGTGACCTCCTCTGCGGCTGCTTTTAACCCGCTGACGATACCGGGACCCACCACACCGTGCGCATTGGTGATGTCTGCCCACTCAGCTATCCTATATACACCTGATGAGTACTGCAGTTTCACCGTGTTACCGATATCTGCGAACTTTCTGTCTTCAAATAGCAAAAAATTGTGCTTAACGGATAGTTGTTTTAGCGGCTTGACAGTGCCCTCCATAGAAAAGTCAGTCAAGATGTCGACGTGCGTCTTCAGTAGGCATATCTTAGGGCCCAAAACTTCCACTAACTCCAGCAGCTCTTTTGTGGTGTGAACATCCAAAGATGCACACAAGTTTGTTTGCTTTTCGTGCATAATGTTGAATAATTTGGCAGCAACTGGGCTAGGATGAGTAGCAGCACGTTCTTTATATGTAGCGTTAGACATATTATTTTCTTTGAATCTCTTTTTTCTGGAAGATTTTGCACCGTAGAGCTAAACTACAGGCGAAGTACATGGCAAGTCCTTCGAACAGTGCATTTATATATACAAATATACGCTATACATCTCGTCCAGATGCCTTCTTCCCTTCGCTCGGAGATTACCGAGTATGAAAAATTTCAAAAATACCAGAATCAAAAAAAGGAAAATTAAAAAATAAGAGAAAGGGGGGGCTCGTTACATGTAGTTGACATTAGAACAATGCGTGGTATAACGCAAGACGTTGGAGAAGGTGACGGCGATGTTCCCGCTGTTGCTATGGAGGAGGCATCACAATCGAAAGTAGACATAGCTATCCAAATTTTTTTTACCGCTGCTGTGATTAAAGCTTCATTGTTTCCAGAATACGCATTCTATCATTGGACAGCGTTTACTAATAATCCAAAGTTAACCAATGTCTTAATGTTAGCATATGCAGCACTTATTCCTATCTGGTGGTTTTTAGCATGGAAGGAAAGAGCGTGCAGAATCTGGAAGAAGGCCCAATTTCCAAGATGCTCGAGGATGCGCTGCTGTCTTTGTCGTGCCAAAAGAGAACAGCCCAGGCAATTCAAATGCGGGTATTGGTTAACTTTTTTCTTCTTATACTCTTTTTTGGCTTGTTTCATTTGGTCGATTCAATCATTCCCTATGAGGGATAAAACGCTCAATTGGAAAGGGGTATCCCAGTTTATTGCACTGGACATTAGCATCTTATTGATCAACTTTATTGTAGCTTATTCTTTCAAAGTTTATTATTTGCACGATGAAGAGATATTGTTAACCGGAATGGACATGGTTTAGTTTAGGATTGGTTTCTTGCAATACATAGTGGGTTCGTACGCTTTGAAAGGAAAGGGCAAGTATACGTGTTGAAGCTTGTTGAAACAAGATTCAACTATTGTCCATCTATTACTATTATATACGGTGTTAAAAGATGACATAAATTACAAGACCAGTAAATTAAGATTCAAACTGTCATCGAAATTGATGGAGGCTGATGCGCAAGGATTGGTATTGTAATAGGATCAATGAATGATAACATATAAAAAGAGGAAAAGAATCATTTATAATATTATGCAAAATTGCAGATTCCTTTTTGTGGATTCCTAAATCCATGAGGAGAATATCTAGTATAATCTATATACGTAATATTATAACATTAAGAATTAATAGAATCCCAAAGATCCTCATATAACTTTAAACCTCAATAAAGCTACATATATGAAAAATCAGAACCATAAGATGAGTGTAATCAATATTTATACAGTTGCTAAAATAGAGTAACCTTCTTTGGTAATGGATAACTTGCATGAATGAGATATTGTTTTCCAAGAGGAAGTAGTGGTGAAATATGAACATGATATGACCAAACGACCACTTAAATACCATTGTTATCCTCATGATACAGAAAGTGATCATATAACATTGACGGTTTCCTTATAATACTATTATTATACTGAAATGAAAACTTTAGTTTGTGCTGTGGGATTATAACGCCCATGAGGATGATAGCTTGAGTACGTTTATAAACCAGAATTTTCACAAAACAAAGCTTGCGTGGCGTAATGGCAACGCGTCTGACTTCTAATCAGAAGATTATGGGTTCGACCCCCATCGTGAGCTTTTATTTTTATCTATTTTTTTTGTTAGAAAACTTTTTTTGGTGAAAATTTAACGAGCTGAGGCTGAGCTGTTTATGAAAAAAGTAGAATCTTTTTTTTTTTTAATTTTTGTTTAAAAGTATATATGGGTATAATAACTATATATACAAAGGAAAAAACGAAAAATAAAACGAATTCAATTTTCACCAACTAACTTCTTCAATCTTTCAACTTCATTTTCCAACTGATAGTTTTTGGACAGTAGTTGCTCAACTTTGTCTTCGAGTTGCTTCATTCTTTGCAGCTTTCTTGCACGAGAACGTCTTGCGGCTTCTGTGTTTCTGGCACGTTTTAGAGCAGCAGGATCGCTGGATTCAGGTACAATTGGAGACAATGGAATCGAGCGTTGTTTACGGTTGTAAGCAACAACCCCTAAATGATCTAGTCTCGATTCATCATCTTCATCGTCATCGTGGTGATGGTGGTGGTGATGATGAGATTTCTTAACGATAGAATTTGGTTTCTTTGCGCATTTGGTTTGGCTCAATTTAGCATCTTCTAATATAGGAGTTGGCAAGAATGAGGTTGTTGATACTTCTAGGTTAGATGGTATCAAAGAAGCTTCTTCAGTAGATTCGATTGCCTTGTCAGCCAATGAAACGTCATCGGTGGTGACAGGAATGTCGTTGTCGAACAAAGAAGTCCATTCTTTAGAATTGTCTTCTAGGTTTTCGTATTCAAACATTGGAGTCGAATCGGTACTTGATGAGAAGAAAGATTCCACCACAGCGGCGTCTAGTTCTGAAATTGGTAAAGCAGTCTCGGCGTTGGAAGCGGTTGCTGTTTGAGGTAGAGCAAAATCAAAATCAAGGTTTGTAGGAGCATCTTGCTTAATCATTGGGTCTTCTTCAGTCTTGATAAATTTGTCAAAGACTAATTGACCAACGACTGGTTTAGAGATAGAAGAGGAAGCAGAGGTAGAAGTGTTTTCGTTGATTGGTTTAGAACCATCCAATGGTGAAAAACCCATTGGATTTAAAGCAAATAAACTTGGCTGATATTCGGACATTTTATTTGTATTTAATTTTTTATTTTCTTGAGCGGACAAATTGGTAAACAAAACTTTGATGATAATAATAATTTAATTTAATTTAATGATAGGATAGGGGATTCTTATTCGGGAAATAAACCTGGATAATTTTTTAATAGAAAGGTAACCGTTACGGAAACATCTTGAAAGAGTAAAATTCTACGGACACATGATAGCAATTAGTAACAAAACAAATAACTCTTTAAAAAACTGGTAGTTTTAGAAAAAAGTAAAGGGGGACTTTAATAAATAAAGGAAAAATAAATTTTCTTTATCTTAATATATTTAACAACACATTATTCTTTAATAATTCTTTAATAATCTACTTTAAAAACAAAATATAATTGGTTTAGCAAGCCATTTTTCAATGATCTTTAATTTCTGTAATACGATACTGGTAATAACTTAATAAATTGAACTAAAATATGATATTTTGTTTTGATTGCGAAGTAGATGAGTGAGCTGTGTGGCTGGTGGGTTGTAAAATTCGCTAGTAAAACTGATGGGCAAAAAAGTTTGAATTGGGAGGGGAAAGGAAGATCCTGTGTTGTGTTTTGTTTTGTGTTTGATTATTTCTATTAAAAAATGTAAGAACTACAAACAAGAAGAATTTTAAGTAAAACAAGCGTGTGCGGGAACATGTTTGAAAAATGTTGTAA
Organism: Saccharomyces uvarum; assembly: GCA_947243795.1. NCBI lineage: Eukaryota > Fungi > Ascomycota > Saccharomycetes > Saccharomycetales > Saccharomycetaceae > Saccharomyces > Saccharomyces uvarum. Next base: position 137,503 of record OX365932.1, read on the forward strand.
AGAGTTGGAAACTGGAAAGGAAAAGATGGAGTATTTATCTACTTTATTTAAGCTCGGAAATTTTTTTACTTTTTTTTTTTTCTTTCTCGCGTCCAGCGAATGTGCTCATGCATTTTATTCAGAGAAGATCTTCAAAAGCACTCCGATCTCATTGGCTGGAGATTGGAGTTCGGAGAGGCGATGTGCGTGTACATCAAAGAAAGCATGTTCTGGTAAAAGCAACTTTACAAGATGCCGGTGGTGTCCGGATCTCTAATTGTATGGGTGTGCGGGGCGAGCATGGACACGGGCAAAACCGGTCAACGGCTAGTAACGGAAGCACGGAGATAATTTCCTCTAGCGACAGACTCCGCGCGCGGCGCCGCGGAGCTTATTTACCTGTCAGCGAGATTTTGATGTGGTGTAGCGCCGTCGGTTGTAATCGACGGCGACCGTTGGCCTAAAAAAACGCAAGGCCTCGAGCTAGCCAGACGCAACCGCCTCGCGGAACAAAGAACAAAGAATGGCGAACCTCTCCGTATGCAGTGATTGGTCATAGCAACCGAGTTAGTTTTTGTTTTTTGCGTTTTTTTCCTGCAAATCTCCCCTTTTATTACAGGGGTGTGGGTGGTGGCGTAGTTTCTTGTTTATTTTTTGCCCATTTACGTAATCCCGCAGGTCGGTTTTCCTCCCGTTGTCCGTGCGTTTCTTTTTTTTACGTTTAAAGTTCGTTAACGAGGCAAAAAATGGCGCGTCATTCTCCTTTCTCGCCAGCAACTGTAACTGTAAACTGTAAAATTGTAACTGTAACTGTAATTCTAACGCTAAATTCTCGCTTACTCTCGCAGGGATTTCTCAGGTCGTTATTATCATTTCCTCTTAGTTGGCTGTTGTGCTGCTTTGTTTCAGCTTATTTGATTCTTCTTCATCTTACCCCTTTCTTTGGTGTCTTCTTCACACAACTCAAAAACCTCGTTACTGCATCTAATTTAAATTTTAGCTCGACGGAAGCTACTAAGAGAGTTAGTTGATTTATTTGGTTTATTCGTTTTTTTGTCGTTTTTTGTTTTTTCGTTTCCTGTTGGCTTCCTTTCAATTTCTGACTTCGAAAACCTTTTGTTTAAGCAGTCTGTCACCACTAACTAACCTTCTGTTGGTTTGTTTGTTTTTTTTAAGATTTATCAGGATTCTTTCGTATTTATTGTCGCTGTCAATTGTTGAATCCTAATATAGCCTGTTTGCTCCCCTTTTTGCTCTGATTTCGTTCTACGACTTTTCCATACTGTGTTTTCAAGAAAAAACAAGTATCTGTACTACCTCACCACTTCCATTCCCCTTCCTTTCCACATATTCATACCATACGACTGAACAGAAGAACAACGAAATTTTCTAAATGGATATCGAGCCTACTTTCAAAGGATACATTGAAGATGAAGATGACGCTTTGCTTATCCTCCAAGCTACTTTGGACGGTAAGCTGAAACATATTCCTAGAAGGCCTTATGAAATCGAAAGACCCTACTTGATCGTATCCGGCAGTATATTTGTGTTTATCGAAGAGATTTCCGGTATCAAAAGATGGACTGACGGAGTTTCTTGGTCTCCATCGAGAATATCAGGCAAGTTTCTGATATATAAAGAACTGGATAAGGACAACGCCAACGCTAATGCTAATGCTAATGGCAGTTCTGACCCTGCCATTATCTCAGATGGGCATTCCGACGCAAAGAATCCTTCCTCTTCCAAGATTAAATTGCCTCCTTTAAAGAATCATCAATTCGACTTGCCCCCCACTATGGCTCATTCGAATTTTGAATCAGACCAAGATTCGTCCATTTCTCCATCAAACCGTTCGAATTTACCACTAAAATATACCGGTCTAGTGAAAAAGACAATCTCAGTGAAATTGAAGAGACCTCCATTCAATTCCATAGAAAATTTACACATTGTCTCATATTATTCCGTCAAGGATATCAAACAAAACCGTTTAGTGACGCCCAAGTCCTCTCCTTTCCTAAAAGACATTAGACCTTCACAAGATCTCATTATCGCAATGGAAAACACAACTTTGGGCAATGTGAAAAATAATACCAACACTACTAACGCAAATAATCCTAATAGTATAAACAACAAAAGTAACTCCTCGACTCCTTTAAATACTGTTATTTCCACAAATAACAATAGTGCTAATATAAATGCTGCTGGCGGTAATCAATTTACTAGTGCAAACAAGAATTATTATTACAAAAATGATGAAAGCTCTGGGTACCCAATCGCCCAATTCGCTCCTGCGTTACCTTCAACAACATTGATGTATACAACGAATCCACCTTATATCACCCAATCTCCTGATAACGCAAACGCCACTGGCATGAACACTCATAGTAATAATAATATCAATAATAACAATAATAATAATAACAATACTAATAATAATAATAATAATAATACCATTAACAATAATACTAATAATAGTAACACCAGTAATATAAATGCAGGGAATAATAATTCGAGTCGATTTACCAATGGCTCTTTTGCTTATAACAGTGCGGGTGATTTTATCAATTCACAACAACAAGGTCAAATCTCTTACCCCTTCTACTATACGACAATTCCAATTAATAATCCAAACTATTATACTACTCAACCTCCAAATCCTGCTGCAAACAATACCCCAATGAACGATAATCATAATTATTCCACTTCTTCAACCCAACACCCTTATTATGGCCATCCTATAGAAAGTCAATTAGCATTAACAACCGCTGGGACTGTTAGCGCTCCTGGTGCTCCTGGCACAGCCGAAAATGGGCTGCCTGTATCTAATATGCAACCAGTACTCCATCAAGCCAATAACAATAACTCAAATGCTGCTTCTACCTCAGCCACTGCCGCTGGCCCCTCGGCGACTCCTTATCCCGTTTATTCTATGAACGTTCCTTATTATAGTTCTCCTGCTTCTGCATTCAAGAGAGCTCAGGACAATACTATTTCAAATCCAAACGCGGAAACTTCTGCAAGCACGAACGCACCAAATCCCGCATACACTAACTCTCAACAATACACTACATCGCAAGTATATTACCAAGGGTTTCCTCAATATGCCATGGCCAGTGCTCAGAATTCGTCGATGTATCAGCATCAACATCAACACCAACACCAGCACCCTTTACCGACAGTATATCCAATAACAGCGTCGCAACAAAATATAATAAACTCAAGCCACGCTTCAAATACAATTGGGTCTGATCCTCAACACCATCACTATCAGCAGGAGCCTAACGATCATAAGAATTTTACAATGGGCCATTCGAATAGTAATATTTTAAACATTACCAATAACGATACGATGAACAATATTAATACAAATACCTCAACTACTACACAATAAGTAAATATAGCTATAAAAAGTACATCGATTTTTCCTTTTTTTTTTTGCTTCCAGTACTGATATCTATATTCCTGAAATTTACACTTTTTTTTTCATGTATTGTTTTTATTTACTTGCTTCTTTACGTAATCATGCTTCTATTCTTTATTCCATTTTCCTTATGAAAACATTATTTTTTTTTTGACAAAACAAAACATCTTTTCTGACGCATTGTTTGTTTTTCTCAACATTTTCTACGAAGGCCACCTTCATTCTTCGAAATTGCTGTTGAACTGATTTTTACTCTGTTCGATATTCCCGCTGGCGAAAAACAGTATAGGAAAAGATAAGCACATCCATATATAAGTTAATAAACATGTAAAAAAAGCGCCAACACAGACTAAAAATCAGCTTTGGCAACTCTTGTCTCTCCCCCCTCACCATTGATGAAGAGCGGAGCCTTCACAACAGCTATATAATGAATGATGAAGACAATAAGACGATATTAGAAAACCAAAATAGTTCGTCACTAGCAAACGATAATTGTACAACCACAACCAAAACAAAAAGTCCGAAAAAGAATGTTGATCCCAGAGTTACTGCAATTGCAGGCGCTCTATCTGGTGTTCTATCTGGAATATTAGTTTGTCCTTTTGATGTTGCAAAAACAAGATTACAAGCACAAGGTCTTCAAAACATTAGTCATCAGAGTCAACATTATAAAGGGTTTTTTGGTACGTTTGCCACTATTTTTAAAGATGAAGGCGCCGCTGGACTTTATAAAGGTTTAAAACCTACGATTTTAGGATACATTCCAACTTTGATGATTTACTTTACCGTCTATGATTTTAGTAGAAAGTATTCTGTCGATATTTTCCCGCACAGTCCATTTCTCTCAAATGCTTCCTCTGCGATTACAGCAGGTGCCATCTCAACAGTTGCCACAAATCCAATATGGGTAGTTAAAACAAGACTTATGCTACAGACAGGCATTGGAGAATACTCTACCCATTATAAAGGTACCATTGACACTTTTAAAAAAATTATTCAGCAAGAGGGAGTTAAGGCTCTTTATGCTGGTTTAGTACCTGCCCTTTTAGGGATGCTAAATGTGGCCATACAATTTCCTTTATATGAAAACTTAAAAATTAGGCTTAAATATTCAGAATCGACTGACTTACCAACAGATTTAACAAGCTCGAACTTTCAAAAATTGATATTAGCGTCTATGTTATCGAAAATGGTAGCGTCTACTGTGACTTATCCTCACGAAATACTTCGAACTCGAATGCAGTTGAAGTCAGATCTTCCTGATGCTGTTCAACGTCATCTGCTCCCATTGATTAGAATCACGTATAAACAAGAGGGTTTTGTTGGGTTTTATTCCGGGTTTGCTACTAATTTGGTTAGAACAGTCCCTTCTGCTGTGGTAACATTGGTATCATTTGAATACTCTAAGAAGTATTTAAGCAATCTTTTTGATAAAGTATAATAGATAAACTATGTTAACGAAGTTGAGGTTTATAAAAAAAATGTACGTCATTTCAATCCTTTCCCCTTAAATAATCTCATTTCGAATTTATATTCAACTTTATATCAAAAGCCTACATAATGATTTTTTAACTTTTGATTACATCTATTGATAAAAATCAATAAATATATTTTTATTTTGGGCTTTTAACTTAATTGTAAACTTCTCTAGAAGACACACAGAAGTACTGATTTCTGAAGAATGAGGAAAACTTCCAGACTTATATTTCCTTTAAGAAGTCATAAAGTTATATAATGTTAAGGAATATTGTAAAAGCATTATAGACCAATTAGGTTCCAATGATTGATTTTCAAAAACTCAATTCAAAGAACTAAACAAGAAATGGAGAATTTTTTTTGGAGAAAGGCCCTCTACAGGAATATATATAACGTAAATATTCCCCCAAACAATACCATCATTCGGAATTTGATTTTGGAAATACAACTTTCCGGAAACCATATATTAGTACGTTTTTCCTATACATAGGAGGTGAGATATTTATTACAGCCTGCCTAAAAAGTTTTGTATTTAAAAATATCGATATAAAGGGCATTCAAATATAGATTGAATTCAAGTTAAAGACGCCGTATCTTTCAAGGAGTGTTTGGTGTACGTGAGGCCATCTGCACTAATATTCTCAAAGTTAGTTACAATGGAAGGACCACTTCTCTTACTAAATGTAGGGGGTAGAAACTTTTGATATTTAGGTATATCGCCGTCATCTTTTGAATGAGAATCCGAAGCATTGTTTCGCAGCTCGCTTCCGCCGTCGATATTATCTGTACTTCCTATCAATAGTTCACCCTCTTCTGAAGGGGAAGAGTCCAAGTTGTCTTCTTGAACAATAGTTTCTGCAGCAGAAACGATAGCTTCTGGGCACGCCTTACGCAAAAAATCAAAGAGCAGAGGATAATGAGCTTCATTTATAGAATCATTTTTCAGTAATTGTACTTTCTTCGGGAGCTTGTTATCCAAAGCAATAAAATTATTAATTATATCTTCAACTATAGCATCGACACGGGCAAGCTCTCCATCCAACACTACAAGCTTTTTTTCTGCATTATTCAGTAGACAGTTGTTTCCGTTGATCCCATTAGTAGATGCCCTTTGCTTTAGGACCTTCTTATAATTATGTTCTACTTTTTTCAAAGATTTTTTTAGCTGAAATTCGATTTGTTGCATCTGATTGCGCTCTTCATTGATATCCTTATTTACAACTTCATAAATGGACAGAATATCATCCTTAACTTGTAGTAGTTCGTATTTTGTACTATTGAAAATAGCACCTCGTGTTAATTTTTTATGTGATGCGAGGGGAGGTAAGGCCTTTAAGTTCTCATAAAAGGAACAATTTGCAGCAGTGTCAAACTCTATTCTCGATTTCCATTTTAGTATACCTTTAGTCAAATCTGCTACCATGCTTGAGTGATAATTGAAAAGTGGTTAGATTCTACCCTTACATTACTTTCGCATTCATTGCCATATATTCAAGAATCAATCGCCTTCGGAAGCAAGAATGAAAATCATTAGCACCTTGTCATGCGAAGTAATGGACTTTGAAGAAATCAAATGAAAAAAAGAAAAAGAGGTAAAAAAACATTTATCTAATCAGAATAATACAAGGGATGTGGAGCTTATTAGGAGCATTTTCGCTTGTGTTTGGAGGTTGCTGTTCCAATGTTGTTACTTTCGAAGGGTTAATGGGTGATAGAACGAGTAATATTAGTAACCTTATCACCTTCTGTCAATTTTTGTTCGTTGCATGCCAAGGCCTCCCCAGATTTGTGGATGTTCATCGACGTTTTCCTTACCTTAAGCCACTGAAAACCCCCCTCCACGTTTACGTTATTTCTGTGGTTTTGTTTTATATTTCCTCTACAACGAATAATAATGTGTTCAAGTACAATATATCCATTCCAATTCACATTGTTTTCAGATGTTTCGGAACGGTCATAACCATGATTACATGCTGGTTACTAAATGGTAGAAAATATACGAGGACTCAAGTTTCATCAACATTGTTTTTAACCGTTGGAGCTATTATTGCATCACTGTATAAAGACAATGAATTTAGTTATCAAGATTTAAAATTGCAAGATTTACAAAATAGAAGCGATGAACCTATAGATCGCACGTTCGTTTTAGGTATTTGCATACTAATACTTTCTTCGGTTACATCCTCTTTACTTTCGGCATACAATGAGCGCACGTATCAAAAGTATGGTAAACATTGGAAAGAGAATATCTTTTATAGTCACTTCTTGGCATTGCCTCTCTTTTTATTGAACAGAAAACAGCTAATCCATGAATATCAAGTAATGAAAAACTCCAAGAGAATAATATGTTTGAATCTTGGACAAAAGATCAAGATCCCACACGCAGAAACTTTCCTCTTTTTTAATGTTCTGACACAGTATTTTTGCGTTAAGGGCGTAAACATACTTGCCAGCCAGACGAACGCCTTGTCACTTTCCATAACATTACTTGTAAGAAAGTTTGTAAGCCTCTTACTAAGTGTTCATCTTTTTGGAAATAGTCTTTCATATACAGGCTACTTTGGGGTTTTGCTGGTATTTTTTGGTGCTTTCTTATACTCACTCGGATCAATTAGTCCCAGCATTAAAAGAAAAGAAGCTTTGGGGAAGGAACAATAAGTCATACAATATAAAACTGACTTCAAATGCATTATTAAAATATACTTTCATTATGTATTAACGTAGTACTAGTCTAAATTTTGAAAAAAATCGCAGAGCGGCATCATTTCCATCTGAAAAAAAAAAACCTACTACTATTGATAAAAATGTGTGCACGTAAACCCACTGATCCTTAGACCTCAGTTAGAAAGGGAGGCAAACTATTGCAACGATGGAACAAAGAAACAATGGTATGCAAAATAAAAAACATTCTCAACCAAATGCTCTGTTTTAGCGTCAATCAGTTATATTTTACTAACAAAAATTCATTCCTTTTTCAATATAGTCTTCCAAGCAAAATATAATGAATATAAGCAAATTTTAGAGGAGTTGCAAGCAAAGATTATAGAGTTGGGTCATGATAAAGATGAGCATGATATTGTCCTCAAAACCCTGCAGGATACTGAACCAAGAAGGAAATGTTACAGGATGATAGGCGGTGCACTTGTGGAAAGCGATGTTCAAACAAGTTTACCTATCCTTAAAACCAAGAAGGAAAATTTAGAAGGTACAATCAGTAAGATGAAAGACACTTTAATACAAACTGCACAAGAGTTTGAAAAATGGAAAAAAGATAACAAAATTCAAGTTGTCAAAAACTGAACTAATAGTTCTAACTTCTTTGATATACCTTATCTAGCAGAAAATAAAATAGGCTTAACCAACCCTGTTATGTATCTATATACTCATTTTATAAAGAATCATAAATGATACAAAAGCGTATTTTTTGATTAGTTAGTTTTTTTGAATGTTTCAAGTTTCTTGCTAACAGAGGAAGTTGTAGCAAAAGACACAACAAAAAAAATCCAGGCGGCGATAACACCACAAATGGTGCTAATATAAACCCAAGAATTACTGATTTCCCAACTTCTTGGGTATTCGTCATTAGCAAGATGGCGGATAGCTTTAACATCTTTATCAGTAATAAACGAAAGGCCTATCTTACGGTAATCAGTAATGAATGTAAACACACCGTGACGATCCGGAAGCATAAATTTACCGGTACTATAGTACTGCGTTTCAGAGTCGTTCTCACCTGGTGTCAATGTGATGCGGTAGTATGGGTCCACTTGTCTTAATTCAAATTGAATATCATCTGCGACATGTGGTACCCATTTTTGACCATTCCATTCCGAGAATCCAATGGAATAAACAACATCGTCCTTAACTTTATAAGGAACTTCGTCATAACTAGTACCATCTGCGTGTGAGTGAACAGCCTGTACGCTTCTAATTACCGATTTTTCATTAAATGTCCACTTTAGTAACTCCTTTGCGAATTTCTGATTAGCATTTTGATTTTTGTTCTTTAAGAAATCACTACTTCCGATCCATACCAAACGAGCGTTGTTCAAGTTTTGAAAACCAACAACAAGGAAGCCCTGCGATCCGCTTGTCCAAGAGTTGATTTTGCCTTTGGATTCAGTAAAGGATGTTCTTGGCGCGTTTAAAATTGGCACAATTTGTTCACGGTTCTCTAATAAAGCAGCAGAGCTCTCTCCAAAAACAAACTGCTCGTCATTTTCAGCGTTGTAAACGTGCTTATTTAAGAGGTGATCAGAAGAGATAGCCAACTCGTCAGTAGAAGATGAGAAATAGTCGTGAACAACGTGTCCCTTTGGACTTGGGTATATACCCAATTGATTCAAAAATAAACGAATAGTGTTTGGAACGGCATCAGGGGAGCTCATACACAGTATATTACCTTCGTTTTCAAAGAACTTGATTAATTGCTTAACAGGAACTTGTCTAGCTAAATTCTTCCCTCCTTTGGTAGGCAAAATGATGATATTATCATATAATCTTTGTTCTTTATCATACAAATCTACAGCAGTGGAAGTACTGTTAACATCTAGATATTCCAGTTTGTAATCCCTTCCTTCCAAATCTTTCAAATAAAGTGAATAGTCTTCTAATGGTTCTGCAGATTGGTCGTAAAGAACAAGCGTCTTTAAACCTTGAGTGCTCACGGCGAAAATGGCCTGGAGAAGGATACAACAGAAAAAACTCCAACTGATCCGCATTTTGCAAAGCTGAAAACGAATATGTGTCTGATCTGGTGAAAGCAATGATCGTATAGGCGCTCAAAGGTAGGTAACAAAACTACTCGACCATGCAATTCTTTAAAGGTTTCTTCTTTTCAAGAGGCGTACTTGGTAGATTTTTTTAGGCGTAACTTAGTGCGAAACAATAAGCGGTAACCCGCCGTGAAAAAAAATCAAAATCAAACACTTACAGACAACTCTGAATTATAGTAAGTATATATATATATATATATATATATATATATAAAGATCTCATTCGTCGTTTATTTCTTGTATGTTTCCGGTAACCATGATTCGTCAACTTTCTTGGCGGCGACGTTCTTCTTGATGGGTTTTTGTTGTGTTTTAGACTTCATGTAGTAATAACTTATACCCCCAACAATGGCCAAAAAAATGACCTGGACGGATAAAAACTGGGGGTTGAAGAAGGAGATAGGTGGGCTGGCAATTGCAAATAGGGTTGGAGGTGCTGCAACTCTCACCATTTCATCAAATCTAGAGGCCAATAAGAACGGAATCAGAAAATATTGCCCTTCTGGTATATTCAAAGTAACGTCTTGTCCAAACTTTGCAGTCCCATTAACTTCCATTTCAAAGGGCCCTACATTAGCCGCTGTAACATTCGCAATTGGATAACCATTTGGGTATGTAACAATTGTTCCGGTAACACCTACAATTGTGATATTGGTATCTTCCCAATTGGTGATATTATAGACCAACGACGCGGTATCCTCAGCGTAGAATTCAAAAATCGTATTAGGACTTTCAGATTCCTTTCCCACAATATCATACTTCACTTCTAAATTGATAGAAGGTGGCGTTACTGTATCTTCCACTTCCTGCTTCTCTTCGACACTCTCACTATCAATAATAGATGTAGCAGCGGATAGACCACCCAATATATTTAATAGAGTGAACCCAATTAATTTTGAAAACTTCATACTTGCTAATCACAAAGTACTGTCTGAACTGTTGCTTGCGTTTATCTTCTCAACTGTTAAGGCGTTCTTTGCTACATAATTTCATACTTCTCATAAATATTCTCGAGCCCAAGAACAAAATCGCTTACCCGACCACTAGGGTATTAGATGACCGACATATAATATCTTAACGCTGAAAAGGATGATCTTCTTGGTTCATATAGGTAGGACCCATCACGACCAGAGAGTCCCTTATATGGGCTACTTAAAACGCGGCAGGTAGGGGCATGAAAAGCCTAAATAATACTTATGTATGTATAATTAGTATATATATTTTTGAGGACGCAACTGAGCCTTTCGTCCTGGAGGAAAGTTTTGAAGGTCCCATACCATCTTTACTATCATGAAGTGGATTCCTGTCCATATGCATGTGTGGGATTACGGTTTCATAATGTCCGCTATTAAACAATTAATGGGCCTCATACAGAAATAATGGCGGCAAAAAGTAGTGGGACCTAGCGTCAGCGGAAACAGCTACATAACATTGATTCCCGGTCATGAATTTCCATGGTTTTTACATTAAACTTAAAAGACCACTCTCGCTAATACTTTCGATATCGCCAATTAAGGAATCGCAGAGTCTCTAACAGTCTTTTTCTGGTTGCTATAGAATTAACGAGAATTTCATCTCCAAGAACCTACATTAATGCTCTTACAATATAACAAAGACAAATATATTGTCAATTCATTTATGTTAGCTTCTCCCGCCTTCATTAACACCTTAATCAATTAATGGTTGATTTAATGATGAAACTTCAGTGCTATTGCATTAAAGTTCTAAAAACGGATTAGCTGAATATGCTCTCGAAGCGCTTTTTAACACAGGGCAGGACTTTTGGAACTTGAATGAGATCAAAGCCAAAAGTTACGAAAAATGTGCCTACGCTATGTGATAAAAATGGCTCCTTTCTACTTATTATAATCCCATATATGTATATAGACATAAAAACCAAAAATTTGAATTGAAACTATCTAATTTGATTAAAGTACAATATTTGTCACGTGCTTTAGTTTAAATATAAATTTGAAATAATTAAACTTTTTATATTTGTTTTTATTAATTAAATGTTTTTGTTTTCTGTATACAAACTTTGGTTAAGATTTCCGAAACAAAAAAAGTGTTTAAGACAAAGAAACTTCGAAGCTGCCCGAAGATATGTGCATCAGAAAAAACAACGAATGGTTTATCAAAACACGCCCTACATTTTTCACGTTTTGAATTGTACTAATATTGATACATATCATGTGCCCTTGCGTTTTTTCAAAGAGATTATTTTTGTAAATTTTAAGGACATATGTAGATATTGTGTAGATGAGTGAAGGAGGTCAACTATAATGTCTATACAAAGCCGCATGGTTCTAAAAATAGTATAGCTATTCATATGGGGAACCTTCAGAAAGAACTTTTGCTGACATCAATCCTTATGAAGCTATTTTTAATACGTTTTAGTATTTCGCGATTATAAAGTTTTCTACGACTGCATTTCAAAAGTTATCGGGTAAATATGATGACGAAGATTAACATTTAGCCGATGCTGAAATGTGACCATCAGGATATCCAATGATAATGTTTCTTCCGAACTGGATGATTCTCACTGGATGGACTAACAGTGGCAACCCAAGCTTATCTAGAGCAGTTAATCATAATGTAAACTAAATGGTGCCGCTTCTCCGAAATATAAAGCGCCAAATTGATAAAGATATGTTTTTGGTTAGTATGACTCTGTACAATCGCGCCGAGAGAAAGAGCAATATATGAGTATAAAAAATGCTTACACGTGTAACTGGCTCCCTTTTTTCATCAATGCAACGACACTTTATCTCGCGTACTCCTTCTTTTCTTTTTTTTTTCGCATCTGAAAAACGCAACAATAAGGGACTCGAACGGCTCCGAGGACGGGTTCTCATCACTACTACAATATACCTCAAGTGCCGAAAATAGGCGCTATTTTAGGTAACTTGGATGTTTATTTTTCCCCTATATGGTGGCACTTTCTTTGGCGTTGACTGCAACGAGTCTTCCATCAACAATTGTGTTGGGCGGTGTATTCTAAAGAGGAAAGTATCCACGAAAAAAAGCGAAACATCCCACTCCTAGGACCCCAGTTCTCGGGAGACTTAATCATGCAAGCAAATTAGCGGCCGGCCATCGCGCGGGCGCAGAAGCCAGGGGATACGTATGCGGGCTTCCTGTGCCACGTGCTTTTTAACCTAAATAGGATAGAACTATCGGGCTTATCTTCGAACACGCTTTTTTTAAAGGCGATGAGTTCTGGCGTTTTAAAGCTGCAGTTCAACCTTTTAAAGTTTCACAGGATGTGGCTTCGTCGTTTCCCCTAGACTCTAACTTTCTTTTTCTTCGAGTCTGCAGACTTCACGCTTATGAAGTCATTTTCTTGCTGCAGAAAAGACTAAGTGCCATAGTCAGAAAAGTTATAAAAGCGCTCATGGCAGGGTTCTTACTGTTTTTACGATGCCAAACGTCTTAATCTTGCCGTTATATCGACAAGGTAACATTGCTTTATTCTTCAATATTATAGTAATTACTGCGGGTCCTATGTTGGCACTTCGGAGGTTTATATTAAACAGAAGGTCCTTGAGATCATGTACTATACCGATTCTTATTGGTGCTGTAATCATTATTTTAGGCCTGTTTCAACTAGTAATGCGCCGAGATGGTGCACTTATACAGCCTATTGATTCGAACAACGCGAAGGATGCAGAAATAAAGGATGAGGACCAAAAAGTGCTGATAGAGGCCTTTGGCTCTCCTAATAAAGATCCGGTATACAGTGTTCCAGTATCTCCACTTGAACTAGTTCCGTTCTATGACAATTTCATAGATTCTAAAAGAAAATCTAGTTGGTTGATTAATAAAAAGAGTTACTATAAGCATTTCAGTGAGTTAAGCCTGGATGACCGATGCAAATTCTATTTCCGTACACTTTACACATTGGATGATGACTGGACTAACAGTGTTCATAAACTGGTGTACGGCATCAACGACGAGGGATCTGATGAAGCTGAAGAACTTAAAAAAGATTCTGATGGAAATCGTTTTCCGGATGAAAAAACTGAAAAGCTATACCACCGAAAATACGATATGTTTCTATCTTTTGAAAGGATCAGAGCTTATGATAAGTGCTTTATGCAAAATAATCCGATTAATATCCAAGACATTTTCCCAAAAAAAGATAGTAAACCAAAAAGGGAGGGCGTTCAATCAAAATTAATCAAGACATTAAATGTCACATTTCCATCAACTAATACGACTAATTATAAGAATTATGACCAATTTGAATTCGAGCACAAGATGTTTCCCTTTGTAAATGAATTTACGACTGAAACATTCCACAAAATAATGCCAAGGGTCACATCGCCTTTTGGAAAGGTATTGGAGCAAGGTCAGTTACCTAAGTTTAACGATGAGACAGGTAAAGTGGATGAATTCTTCAAATATGAATATGACCCAACAAAAACCTTCTGGGCCAATTGGAAAGATATGAGCGCTAAGGTATGCAAGCGTGGTATCGTGTTGAGTTTGGGTTCTAACCAATTTTCATTAGCTGTTAAATTTATTGCTTCTTTAAGGTTTCAAGGGAATAAATTACCAATTCAAATAATTTATAGAGGTGATGAACTCCCACAAGATATGGTAGAAAAACTCATGTACGCCGCTAGAAGCCCCGAATTCAAACCGATTGAAAATAGTTACGACAACTCCACTAATGTTCCACAAGAACTTTGGTTTTTGGATGTGTCGAATACTGTACATCCGGATTGGAAGAATGACTTCGACAGTTATAAAAGTAAATGGCTGGTAGTGCTGTTCAATCTTTTCCAGGAATTCATCTTTTTGGATATCGATGCGATTAGTTACCAAGAAATGGATAAATATTTCGAAAGTGCGGAATATCAAAAGACAGGTACTGTATTCTTCAGAGAAAGATCACTGAATGAAAATGTACACCCAAGATGTATTGCCAGGTATGAGACACTTCTGCCTAGAAAACTTGAATCCGAAAATTTTAAGAACTCACTAATGTTCAATCCAGAGAATGTTCTCAATGAATGTGATAAGCTCTTAACAACAGAAGAGTACATATTCAAAGCGTTCTTTCGTCATAGGAGACAGCACCAGTTAGAGGCTGGTTTATTTGCTGTGGATACTGCACAACATACAATTCCTCTAGTGCTTGCTAGTATGATTCATTTGGCCAAACATACAAGCCACTGTACACATGGTGATAAAGAAAATTTTTGGTTAGGATTTTTAGCGTCAGGCCATCCTTACGCACTGCAGAGTTTATATTCCGGCGCTATTGGCGATTACGTCAAGAAAACGGACTTGAATGGAAAGAGGCAAGAAGTTGCGGTTGAAATATGTTCCGGACAAATAGCCCACATGTCCACTGATGACAAACTACTTTGGGTAAATGGTGGGGGGACCTTTTGTAAGCATGAAAACGCTGCCAAAGGTGATTGGAAAAAGGACGGTGACTTCAATAAATTCAAAGACCAATTCAAAAACTTGGAAGAAATGGAAAAGTATTATTATATAACTCCAATTAGCAGCAAATACGTGATTTTACCTGATCCAAAATCGGATGATTGGCATAGAGCATCAGCAGGTGCCTGTGGTGGTTATATATGGTGTGCGACACATAAGACGCTCTTGAAACCATACAGCCATAATGAAAGGACGACTCACGGCCGACTAATCGAAATCGATGCCAACCAGCAGGCACGTATAAACGCTGTCAACGCTGTCTGGTCACATACCAATAAAGATAATACAAGATCATTAACTGAGGATGAGATAAAAAAGTTAGATACTTCAAGACACGACTAAGGCTAGACTACATTTAGTTAAATGTGTTTTTTCTAGTAGCGTTTACCAATAATACTCTTCATAACCTAAGTATAAAAAGCACATATATTGGGGGCAGTAGTCATTACCTACAAATTTTAGCCTCTTTATTTCACTGTAATGCTATAACTGTCACTACAGCTATGCTTCACAGAAACTCCAAAGAAAACGATGATTTTACATGCCGTGTTTTGATACATCCAGTTTAAAAATATTCTTATTCGCGCATCGTAAGCGATCAATATATATACTAAAGACGTAAATTTCAAGTGTGTCTGGCACAAACGTGATGTTTTCAGCATCTTATTGTTGGAAAGACAAATCTCAGAAAAAAACTCCTTGCGGGATTCCCTCGTATCAACTTCATTCCTGAAGTCTCAGTTCATCCTAGCAAGACACACTCATTGCGAGATACAATATAAAAGGGCTAACTTCGGTTAGCAGGGTTTCCTGATCTACTGTAGTTGCCTAAATAAAATTTTATACTTAGGAATTCATAATAAAAATTAATTAATTATCGTCACAGTAAATGCAATCCAATGCGTCTTTATAAAGTAACTCCCGTTATTAATCCAAAACAGAAGGAGATTATCATATGTTGCCCTTCAACTCTTCTTTAATAGGATGCCACTCTAAAAGTTTACTAGATTAAAGCATGTATAATTGACTAATGGTTACCCATCTGTGCCTTTTTTTTTTTTTTTTTTTTTCATCAAAAATTTTTCAAGACGAAAAAAATTATATATGCGATGAGATGAACTTCTTATTTAGTAGTTTGTCAACTAATTGGGAGGAGAAGAACTAAGATATCGAGCTTTCCACGAACCATAAACCCACCAGGTTAAAGAGATAGATCATGACGTCCGTAAGAAAGAGAAAGATGAACAGATCTTCCGTTGGGAAGGCAACTAGGAGAACCAAAGACAAACAGAGAAAGATTAACATCCAATCCAATCCAATTATTGCAGCAAATTGGGATTATTCCTTGACATTGGCACAAAACTATAAGAAATTAGGACTAAGGGCCAAACTGCAAGCACCAGCGGGCGGTAAAGAGGCCGATCTAACCAAAGTAGTCAAGAAAGTGCCATTAACAAAGTCTGTGTTGGATGAAGACGACGACGAAGACGAAGAAGAGAAGAGTGATGAAGCGGAGGCCAGTGTGGAATTCAATGAAAACGAGATTCCAGAAGGTGAGGCAAGGATACAACGTAATAAGGATGGCGAAATTGTAAGAGTTGTTTATGGTAAGAAAAAGAGTTTTGATGTCGATGAGGATGTTGCCTCGATAAGAGCTAAGGAAACCAGTGAGAAAACCGAAGTAGTCAAACAACTAGAAGAATTTGCATCTAGGCCAGTTGTCACAAAAGAACGTTGCCAAAGTGAAAGAGAGGAAGAGTGGTTGGGCAGATTATATAAGAAACATGGAGATGATTACAAAAAAATGTTCTTCGATAAGAAGTTAAATATCTACCAACAATCTGAAGGTGATCTAAAAAGAAGAATATTAAAATGGAAAAAAAGACACGATAACATATCGGCGTAAGCAAATTACAAATAAGAATTTCACATATGTTTATGTAATTTATATGCATCAAAAAAACCAAAGCATATTAGAAGAGCAGTTTTTCTGCATTATATCTATTTCATCATTTGGTAGAATAACAAAACAAAAGAAAGGCTGCAAAATAAAATGGAAAACAAATAATAAATACACTATTCTTTTTTTATAAATATACGGTAAGTAAAAGTAAGAAAGAAAGGCAAAAATAGAAAAGGGTACACTAATTTGGTTCGACAAAGGCTCTGTAAGTGGTAAAAGCTTCATCTCCTGCTTCTAAATCAACGGGCAAATGTGGAGCAATGAAAAATACAAAGCCAGGTTCGGCTTTCAATTTTTGGCCATCAGCCTTGATGTAACCATTACCCTTTGTAGTGATCAAGATACTTGGGCCGTCAACACCTTCAAAATGTCTTTGACCAAGCTTGCCATCAAAAGTAGTTTCCAAGACGGCGAATTCTTCGATTGGAGGGTTATACAAAATAGACTTACCACAGCCGGAAGATCTGTCGAATTTTAAAGGTTGCATTTTTTGCTTTTCCACAGGATCATAGGTGTAGGTTAGCATGGAAACCAAGTTCTTAACGTCTTTGAACTTTGGAGTGAAGCCTGCTCTAACGACGTTGTCGGAAGCGGCCATACATTCCATAATATCACCACTTATATAGGCGTGAGGATCCTTGGCTCTTAGGAAGATAGCTTCACCTGCTTTCAATCTGCAATGGTTCAACAATAAACACCCACAGAATAGACCTACATCATCGGGAAATTGCTTGTTTAGTCTTTGAATTAACTCTGGTAAATCAGGCTTGTTGAAGTCAGAAGAAGAATTTTTCGATCTTTCAACCAAGGAGCGGGCCTGAATCTTGATTTCGTCGTCAGAAGCGTTCATTACTTTACTGAAAACAGCTTGCAAAAGCTTTTTGTTTTGCTCGTCTTCTGGAGAACTCTTCTGAGCAGACGTGTCAATACCATTGATAAAATCTTGGGAAGTTTCATCACCCACAATGTTGTGTAATTCAGGAATGCGTTTCAATTCATCGGCAATCTCTTGCAATGGTTTGAACCCGCAGAACCCTTCGAAGTCAGTGACGGCGATGGCCATTTCAGGTTTATGGTTAGCATCAGGATAGTTTTTAGGGTCTTGAGCGTGTAGTATTTTACCCAAGGTCTTATCGGGATGAGCCTGGATAGACAAGACTTTCCCAATCGACAAGACTTTAAAGAGGAAAGGCAGTTCGTTTGTGGCATGGAACTTGTCGATGATGTCCTTACCCAACATGGTAGAAGGGTCCTTGGAGATGATATCTATCAAGGATTCCTTGGACTCGTGGTTGTAAGATGGCATCTTGCTGTGAGTACCCATCCATAGTTCTGCATACGGCTTGTCTTGCTCAATCTGGACAGAAGGGTCGGAATGGGACGCAAATTGAGCGACGGCAGAAGAGGAGCCGATCTTGCCCCAGTCGTATTGTTGGTAGCCTATATAGAGTCGTGCGCGATTGTTAGTAAAGCAGAAGAAAGAGTTGAAAAGTTAGGGAAGGAGGGATACGTACCTGCATCTAGCCTAAATAATTTGTTGGACATTTTTGAGGTAATCTGGTATGGAGTGTTTACCAGGTTCTATGGACAGTGGGAGCAACAGGACGCGTACATGCAGTTATATCAAACTACTACGTGTAAATACGTAAACTACGGTGAAAAAAAATTGACGGACGCGACAAAAAATATCGCAACCACGAAGTAGCAAGTAGTGTGCACTGAAACAAGCAAGCTAAAGCCCTGCAAAAGAGGGAAATGCACCACTGGCATACTCTGGTAAGATTGCCAGATTTGCGGCAGATTCTGGTTCTGGCACCTTCTTGACTGGAGTGCCTGATGGCGAGGTTCGTTCGGTATGCTTGTCGCGCGGCACGGCGACGGTGCGGGGTAAGGTACAAGAAGACAGGCTAAACTGCAGCTACTGGTGGCGAAATTGGGCATAAGTCAGCGTTTGAGTTAGTACATGCACATGGTAAAAACGGTACAAGTAACAATGAACGGATTAGTACTAGGCGCTACAGGTTTATGCGGGGGAGCGTTTCTGAGACAGGCTCAGGAGGCCCCCCAGTTCGCGAAGGTTTTTGCTATCTTGAGACGGGAACTGCCCTCCCCAGCCGCTAACAAGGTCGTGGCCGTGGTAGAAAAGGACACTTCGCAATGGCCAGCGTTGATCAGCGAGGAAATGCGTCCGCAGGTGCTGTTCACCGCGTTGGCTACGACCAGAGCCGCCGCCGGCGGCCTGGACAAGCAGTACAAGATCGACCATGACTTGAACATGCAGTTGGCCCGCGCTGCCAAGGACAGAGGGTGCGAGACCATCGTCCTTGTGTCCTCTGCCGGTGCTCATGTGGACTCCAGGTTCGGTTACATGAAGATGAAAGGTGAGATCGAGCGCGATATCATCGCCCTAGATTTCAAACACACAATAATCTTGCGTCCGGGGCCTCTGCTAGGAAAAAGAACGAATTCTAAGCAGAGCGGTTTTGGCGGAAATCTAGCTGCTGCGCTGGGCGCTCGTGTATACCGTTCGAGATTGCAGAGTTGGCTGGGCTATCCTGTCTACGGCGACGATGTGGGGAGAGCGGGTGTCCACTTGGCATTGAACCCCTCTGGAAAGGACAAAGTTCAATTTGTATCGAGCAAGGAAATCCTCGACATTGCCAGTTCTCTCGGTAAAAAAAATGCCTGGACCAACTAATTGTGTCTTTCTGCGCTAGCCACTATGTTTATTGTAACGTACGTCTGCGCGCGGACGGGTTTAAGGAATCACGGATTTTCAACAACTTTACACAATTATAGCTAATTTTTTTCCTTCATTTTTTTTGAAGTGATAATGGACAGATGTTTACTTACTATTGTCATGATATTTTGTTCGTATATACTGTGTTTAAGTTTATCTGTTTAAAGTAGCTAAATTACACTCAACGTGGCTTTCTCACCTTCCCCTTTTTCCCTCCTATGCTTATAGAAAACAGTGATGATCGGTTTGGTATCGTCATAGATGCAGGGTCTTCAGGTTCTAGAATACATGTGTTCAGGTGGCAGGATCCAGAATCGCTTCTCCATGCTGAGGACCAGGACTCAGAGTCTACATTGCAGTCAGTGCCCCATATCCATCAAGATAGCGACTGGACTTTCAAAATGAATCCTGGTCTATCCAGTTTTGAAAAAATTCCGCAAGAGGCTTACAAATCCCACATCAAACCACTTCTGGATTTTGCCAAAGACATCATCCCCGAATCGCATTGGTCAAATTGCCCTGTTTTCATTCAGGCCACCGCAGGTATGCGTCTTTTGCCTCAGGACAAACAATCAGCCATCTTGGAGAATTTATGTCAGGGGCTCAAGCACTCTTCGGAATTCTTGATTAAAGATTGCTCTTCACAAATTCAGGTCATCGACGGTGAAACTGAAGGCTTATATGGCTGGCTGGGTTTGAATTACCTTTATGGACATTTCAATAACTATAATCCGCAAGTTTCGAATCATTTCACTTTTGGATTCATGGACATGGGCGGTGCCTCTACCCAAATTGCATTTGCACCTCACGACGAAGATCAAATAGCAAAGCATAGAGATGATATTGCCAGTATCTTTTTGAGAAGCGTTAATGGGGACCTGCAAAAGTGGGATGTGTTTGTGAGTACGTGGCTAGGGTTTGGCGCCAATCAGGCTAGAAGAAGATACTTGGCTCAATTGATCAATACCCTTCCAGAAAATACAAACGATTACGATGATGACGACTTCCATACAAAGACTTTGAATGATCCATGTATGCCTCGAGGAAGCACCACTAATTTTGAATTTAAAGATACCACCTTCCAAATTGTTGGCTCGGGGAATTATGAACAGTGTACTAAATCTATGTACCCTTTACTTCTTAAAAACATACCTTGTGATGACCAGCCTTGCTTGTTCAATGGTGTTCATGCTCCTCGAATAGACTTTGCTAAGGATAAATTTATAGGTACCTCTGAGTATTGGTATACTGCTAACGATGTATTCAAATTGGGCGGTGAATATAACTTTGACAAATTTAGTAATAGTGTAAAGGAATTCTGCAATGCGGATTGGACTCATATATCGGAAAATAGTGACAAGGGAATGTACAACTCTATCCCGGACGATTTCCTGAAAGATTCATGCTTCAAGGGTAACTGGGTCCTCAATATACTTCATGAAGGGTTTGATTTGCCTCGTATAGACGTCGATGCTGAGAAAGTCGATGATAAGCCCTTATTTCAAAGTGTCGAGAAAGTCAATGAAAGAGAATTGTCTTGGACATTGGGTAGAATCTTGCTCTTCGCTTCAGGAAGCATACTCGCTGGTCGTGATAGTTCCGTGGTGGGTATCGCCCCCAGTGAAAGAAGAACGAAACTTACTGGTAAAGAATTTATGTCTGGTAAGATACTTGAATTAGACCAAATGCATAGGCAGAGCTCGAGTCTTTCCACGAAAGGCTTTTTCATATGGTTTGGAGTGATCTGTTTCTTATTCTACATGGCCTTTTATAAATCTCACACCATCAAAAGACTGCGTTTATCTGGATTGTACAATGTAGCTAAGGAAGTCAAGACAGGTATAAGGAGAAAGTTGAAATCGCTAAGAAGATCAGATCCATTTTCCAGATTGGAGGAAGGTGAATTTGGAACTGAGAGGGACAATTTTAAAGAAGCGTTCAGGCTGAAGAGCAGCAGCATGTTTGATCTGGGCAAGAGTTCGGCGACAATGCAAAGGGAGCACGAACCACAAAGGACAGCAAGTCAATCTGCTAATCTCGGTCCGTCAAACTTACGACCTGCATTTTCCATGGCAGATTTCTCTAAATTCAAGGACAGTAGACTATACGATTAAGTCTTAGCGGGTAAATTAGCACATTTTTGTACACACGCATACACACGTGTATGTATATATGTATGTACGTAAGATACCAAATATGTTGCATTTATAAAGCATTAACCTCATTATTATTCACGTCACTCTAAACGTCATCTTTCTTGTGTTTTTCTTGATATTTTTTTCTTTTCACAGCTGCTGAAAATTTTCCGAGCGATGCGATGAGATGAGCTTACTATATTAAGAGGGAACAAGTGCCAGAAATATTTAGTCAGTATAATAAGTTTAATACAAAGACAAATCGGATAGATATATCATCATCGTTATAGTAGTTAAATATGAGAGTCAGAAAGCGTCAATCCAGAAGAACTTCCACCAAATTAAAGGAAGGTATTAAGAAGAAGGCCTCTGCCCATAGAAAAAAGGAAAAGAAGACGGCAAAGACGGATGTCACTTGGAAGTCAAGAGCTAAGAAAGATCCTGGTATTCCATCCAACTTTCCATATAAGGCTAAGATCTTGGCTGAAATAGAAGCTAAGAAACTAAAGGATTTAGAAGAAAAAGCGCTGGCCAGACAACAAAAAATTGAGGCCAAGAAAGCTGCTAGGGAACAAGGTGTCGACGCAATGGACGAAGACGATTCAGACGAAGATGGAAATGGATTAGCAGCTCTGGTTGAGTCCGCTCAACAAGCAGCTGCCGAATTTGAAGGCTCTTCATCTAACGATGCAGCTGCGGGTGACGATGATTTGGATGTCATTGACTATAACATTGATTTTTACGGTGACGATGTGGAAGGAGAATCAGAACTGGAAAAATCTAGAAAGGCCTATGACAAGATTTTCAAATCTGTTGTTGATGCGTCCGATGTCATTCTGTATGTGTTAGATGCTAGAGATCCAGAAGGTACGAGATCAAGGAAGGTGGAAGAAGCTATCCTACAAAGTCAAGGTAAAAGATTGATCTTAATATTGAATAAAGTTGACTTAATTCCTCCATATGTATTAGAACAATGGTTGAATTACCTGAAGTCCAGTTTTCCTACAATCCCATTAAGAGCCTCTTCTGGTGCAGTTAACGGAACTTCCTTTAACAGAAAGTTAAGTCAAACTACTACCGCAAGTGCATTATTGGAATCTTTGAAGACATACTCTACCAACAGTAACCTGAAGAGATCTATTGTTGTAGGTGTTATTGGTTATCCAAACGTTGGTAAATCGTCCGTTATTAACGCACTTTTAGCTCGTCGTGGTGGCCATTCTAAGGCTTGCCCAGTCGGTAATGAAGCGGGTGTTACTACTTCCTTGAGAGAAATAAAAGTCGACAATAAATTGAAGATTCTAGATTCTCCAGGTATATGTTTCCCAAGTGAAAATAAGAAAAGATCAAAGGTCGAGCATGAAGCTGAATTGGCTCTTCTAAATGCTCTACCGGCAAAACACATTGTTGATCCATATCCGGCTGTTTTGATGTTAGTAAAGAGATTAGCTAAATCTGATGAAATGACAGAAAGCTTCAAAAAGCTTTATGAAGTTCCTCCTATTCCCGCTAATGATGCTGATACTTTCACAAAGCATTTCTTAATTCATATTGCTCGTAAAAGAGGTAGATTAGGGAAAGGCGGTATTCCAAACCTTGCCAGTGCCGGTCTTTCTGTCTTAAATGACTGGAGGGATGGTAAGATTCTTGGTTGGGTTTTACCAAATGCTTCGGTAGCCACATCTCAACAAGATAAACAAAATTCAAGTACCATTAGCACTGGTAATAAGCAAGCCCCAGCTACCACTAATGAATCTACCGTTGTATCCGAATGGTCTAAGGAATTCGATTTAGATGGATTGTTTAGCTCCCTTGATAAAATCATAGATGCTAGCAAAGAATAAGATGCAATGATGGAGTACATAAATCATATGTAAGATCATTTTTTATGTAAGGGGTTTTCTTTTATTTTCTTTTCATTAAATAACGTTACTGTAAATTATAGGTGTGCTTTATTATTATTTATTTGAGTTTTTTTTTTTGTTATTATTTACTTTTGCCATTCATATAAGCACCTCTTCTCGACATCACAGAAAACAACGACATCTATAGAAATGCTAAAACCAATGGCAGAGACACCAATAAGCTATGAAGTTGGAGACAGGCTTAAAATAGGCGGTTACTTTTGCACAGTCAAATTTATTGGTGCTATTAAGTCATGGCCTTCAGTCGAAGCTTACGGTGTAGAATGGGACGATCCCAACCGGGGGAAAAATTCTGGTACAGTAGATGGTATACATTATTTTGATGTTGACCGTCCCAATTCAGGATCATTTCTGAAGGAATCGAAGATCAAGACTCTAGGTGTACGAAGAATCAACTTTTACGAAGCGTTATTGGAAACGTATGGATCATCAAGTAATGGCATGCGAAGTTTATCCATTGGTAGTAAGAAAATTGAGAGTTTGGGATTCGAGAAATTGGATGCAAAGAATAAAAATCTGAAAAAGTTGAGAAAAATAACGTTGCGAGACTCAGATATTGCAACACTTTTTCAGGATCAAAATGAATTAGATATTATAGTACGAGAGTGCACGAGCGTCAACGATTTAGATCTGTCGCTAAATTTGTTTACCAATGTAAGTTCTTTATGCCAGTTTGTAGAACCGTTGAAAAGCTTGCAGACCCTTGATATATCTCAAAACAAACTTTCAAGTGGTTGGAATGATTTGAGAAGATATGATTTATCGCATATTACAAAATTGCGTTTGTCGTCGTGTGATTTAAGTGGGGGGCATATAGGTAAACTACTCAAAAATTTTAATGCATTGAAAATGTTGGATTTGAGCTATAACAAGCTAACCTACGAGGGAATCCAAAATTTGATGGCTGGAGTAACACCTACTTTTGAGGAATTGAATATAACCGGAAATAATCTTGAATCGTTTCCAGAGCTTTTGGCACATATGGCTTTAAAAGATTTAAATATCTCCAATAACAATATTTCCAATACATTACCTATTGCTATTCATTCCATTGAAACCTTAGATTTATCCGAGAACCATCTCAAAGTGCGAAGTAGAATAGATGATCTGAATATCGCATTTCCCTCATTAAAAAATATCCGTTTGAATGGTAATGACTTGAAGTCCAACGGGAGCAGCGCCGACATTGAAGACCAGGCAACTTTCTATGAAGTATTGGCAAGATTTGACCATGTGATGGTGCTAAATGGATCAATATGTGACATAAAAATAAGAAAAGAAGCCGAGATGTATTTCATCTCCAAGGTTTTAAACAGTGAATTGGACTATGATATTAGTCTGCCACGTTGGTCAAGGCTAATTGAGTCGTATGACATTGACACGAATACTATAAGTTTAAATAAAATTAAGGAGAGACGGCAATCTCTTGTGTTAAAAATAAAAGTTAGGTCAGTTGAGGGATCGGATAGCGATTTAGAACTTTCAATTCTTCCTAGCTTCACAGTAAGGTATGTGAAGAGCATAATCTGCCGAAAACTGAAACTAGACATATTAGAGGTCAAACTAGCTCATGAGAATTCTAAAGGGATGCTAAACGAAATTACCCATAATTTTTGTCCAGTCTCAGATTTTAGTGTAGTAGAAGGAGATATTATTCATGTTCACGCTGCCAGTAAATGACAAGAACCAAAAAACATTCATAAACTACTATATTCATATAACCTACGGCAGCTATGGTCGTCAAAGAAATGATAGATTTTAAATCTGGGAAATAGTCTCATACAGACTACACCAAATGCTAGTGTATTTTTCTTATGTTATTTTATTATGTAAGCAGGTAATTTGTAAAAGTAATATCAAATGGTATATTGTTTATTCAATGCTGAAATTCCATAAGGGATCACCCAAATGGTGAATCAATTCTATGGAATGACCTTTGTTTATAGATTTGATTTCTTCAGTGCTCATCATCAGTTCACCAATAGCCAACGCGTTTTCTTTGTTTTCAGCATTAATGACAACAATTTTACCTTTCTCATAGCCAGGAGCAGGTGGCAATTCAGCCCCCGCTGAAGTTAAACCAGGGCACATAATATTAGCACCTGATAACACAAATTTAATGGCACCTCTATCAACTTGAACAGTTGGATAAGCTTCTGGAAATTTATACACTAACTTCAAACTCGGAATTAATTCATCGAACTTTTGGAAAAAAAGAACTTCGCCATCAACGGTGTACAGCTGGATCTTATCTTCACATTTGATCAATTCAATTTGACTCTTCTTGGGAATTAGTTCGTCAATAACGTCTTCTAATTTGGGATATTGCTTAACTAATTTGGCCTTTAAGGTTCTTTGAATGGAAGATTTGACTTTTGAACGTGAATGGACGTCTTCCCTTGTGAATCTATGAGTGATGATGTTAGTAATATGTTTACTCGCTTGAAAGCTTCAAGGAAGTCCTCCAAGAAACCCATTGGCGTACGCAGACTAAAGATGCTACCATGTTAGACATACTTCTTGAACATTTCTTACTGTTGCTATGCTTTACCGTCTTTGTTTTTTTATATTGTTATTCTACAAAGAACACTTTCAAATCGTTATTTTTCACTGCAATAATTTTTCACATTATTAATTTTTTGTCAATTTTCCACCCTCAAATGAAAATAAAAGTACAGCAAGGTAACCAGAATTTTGACAAAAATGTATATACTGATGATTTGTGAATGATACCGATGCCTTATTGTTGCTAAGGTAATATATATGTAACCCTTCATTAGCGGTACTACCCAGATAAGGGTCGAATCTTCTATATAGATTTTACTACAGCAGGAAAAGAGACAGGTAGCAGCAGAAATGCGTTTACCTTTTACGATCATTGTGACCACTGTACTATTTACCTATAGTTCCCAATCACTGTAATGTGAACTCACAATAAAGAATTTGGTGAAAAAAGAGAGGAAAATATATAGTTGGGTCTTCAATTGCACGTTTCAGTCCCTGATAGACCCCACCACTATTTTCTGGCATTAATCCCAAAAAAATTAAAGGTTCTTTTGAGAGTTGAAATACCGATAAATATGAAAAAATTCCAAAAATTCCCTACATAGTCTTGAAATGTTCAAAAGCGAACACCCATAATAGACCATGAGGAGACGGTCTGGTTTATAATTAAATTTCAACCAGCAAAAACACAATCTCGGACGAATCCTCACTGATATGCGTATTTCCCGTGCATAAGGATGGAGTTTTAAAGGAAACATAATAAATCAAGAACCTTAATATATATTATAATGGGTAAATTAGACCAGTCTGCTAGTTTGGTCTTTTTATATTCGAAAAAAAACTATCAAAGATTGAAAAATTTATGGTCATTCCACACGATGTGTGGGAACTTGATTGATATTTACCAAATATTTTCGAAGTTAAAGTCTAAATATATTATGAAGAGATGATGTTATGTCATAAGTTCCAAGCACTCTTGTATTCCTCGAACGCACTGATGATATCGTTCTTCGTGAAATGGATATTTGTTCCCTTATAGTGTTTATCAATGACGGTGTATAATTTCAGATATAACGAAACGGTTTGACCTTGGATGCATGACCACAACTTGTCACACAAAACGTTATTTATGGCATCGTCTTGATGGTAGCCGAAATCGTTTGCCATGTGTGTATGCAATCTTTTTACCAATGTCTCAATTTCTTGAGACGAGTATGCTAAAAGAATGTTCTCTAGATTTTGTCTGCTGTATGCAGCCCATCTTGATGGGTTGGTCACGTTCACATTATTTGTGTTTTCAATGATGTTACTAACGCCATAAACAAAAGCAGTTAGCTTAGGCATAGTATCACGGAGCAAAAAAGAAGCATAGGATTCTTTTTCGGCATCAAATATTTTCTTTGCGTTCTGTAATGGTATATCAAAAATGCCGTCTTTATTGAAGTTTAGCATAGAAAGCATTTCTGTTAACCAGTTACTGTTCACTAGGAAGGAAATTGTCTGCATGTAGTCGTTATTTAAGGCAGCAGAATCTGATAGGCTGGGATCAATACTTGAAACACCTCTTTTATGAGCCATTGATTGTGTAGCAGCCATGCTCAATTTTTTGAAGCTTGAGTTGATCAACTCTATGGACTCGTAACTTTTATCAGTATCCTTAATATTCATGAAGCTCTTTGTATGTTTAAATAAGTCCTCTGAATTTTTCAAATCCACCGGTAAGTCGACTATAGCCGGAAGAATATCTCCATTAGTCGTCGCATTCGAAATTCTTTCGAAATATAGAACCTGTTCCTCTACATTATCTAACCATACTTGTTTTATTTGTGTATACACTCTTGTCATTGCGGATAGTAAGAATTCATGGTTCGATGATTCTAAACCCTTGATTTCATTTTCCAAGTAAAGAGTTAAGGCGGGGGCTAGTGTGGGCTCATTTTTAACTATTTCCACAAAAAACGATGATAGTCTAGTGACAATTGGTTGAAATATCCTTGAGACCAACTGAGTTTCGATAACAGCTGCTTCTCTATCTGACTGCATTTCTTTCATGGTATTTAATAGTAATGGAGGGGCGTCTGGGTCATTAAATTGCTTGACAAACTCTTCGAAGTTATGTTTTGAAGAGATATGAAAGAATATTTCTACGAAATTTTGATAAACAATACATTCTTGTCTCATAGTCTCTACGCATTCAGTTAAATAAGAGAATTTTGTGCTGAAAACTGGGCTGACGTCGTTAATTTTTCTTTCTTTCCTAAATGTATTCCATTCCTGTAATAACTGATTTAAACCTAACTTATTTTCTTTGTCATCACTCGCATCAACATTTTCCAACTGGGATATTTTCCTGGTCCATAACTTCATATATATTGGTTGGATGCTTATGTTCCAGTTTTCTATAACGACCTGGTATGCTTTTTGCGAGATCTCTTTACAAAAAAGAATTAGGGGAGAAAATATCAGTAAAGTCGTTAAAATTCTAATCATTTGATCGTGTGAGATATCTTGACCGTGTATATTGGAAAACTTGTTCTGCATTTCATCCACAATTCTGTCAAGGAATATTTTGGTGACTTTTTCATAGAACTGGAGTCTCTGTTTTAAACCGGAAATCTCCCTTAGATTATATTCTACTTCGTTTCCATCACTACCGATTGCCTGAAACGCTTTTAATAGCAAATTTAATTGATTTTCCATCCATGGTAAGTTCTTCTCCCTTATTGGGCATTCTAACAATTGGTTCAAGGAGACTTCATCAAGTGAAACCGTTTTCAAAAGTTCATCCAGAGTATTCCACAAAAGTTTCTTGTTAGCACTTTCAACTTGTAATCCGTTGTCTTGGCTTTCTACGTATTCAATATCACTAGAGAAATTACTCATTTCCATTAAAAACAAGGAAAATGTTGGAATTATCCGGT
The DNA here is from genome assembly GCA_947243795.1 of Saccharomyces uvarum. NCBI lineage: Eukaryota > Fungi > Ascomycota > Saccharomycetes > Saccharomycetales > Saccharomycetaceae > Saccharomyces > Saccharomyces uvarum. The sequence continues at coordinate 166,800 of OX365932.1, forward strand.
GACATTCTTCACTGACCTTATCCTCATAAGGAAGTAGATTAGGGCCGATTTTTTGCAGGGATAATAGATTCTGGTTGAATGAATGTTCTGTCTCCGCTAACCTCATGTCAATTCTTTCAATCATACTATCTGCATCATCTTCAACAGTCCAATTTATATCTGTAAGTATCTCTAGTAAGACTTCGTCGTCAATATTATCTATTTTTTCAACTCCCTCTTTGGTGGGAACTAAGGCCTCCAATTCTTCATGCTCCTCCGTATGAACCATTTTTTGTACTGCTGGTGGCGCTTCTTCTTGAATTATAGATACTTCGTGATACACATGGGGAGTGCCATCCTCAAAATTTTGACTGTACCTAACTTCATCACCCTTCTCAAATGAAAGATCGTTTTTCTCATCCTGGTACTCCTCGGATATGTTAGTTGTATTCAAACCGATGATCTCGTCGTCTAAATCAATTGAATCGTTTAAATCGCTTCCATCGAGTGTCTCCACCTTGGCAACATTTAGGGGGGTTTTTAATTGATTCTGAGTTCTGGCTACGCTCCTTTCAGGTATGTAAGTATTGCTTTGCACAGCCGAAGTAGTTTCTGTCTCCTCCCCTAAAACTGCATTTAAGTCCTCTAGAAGATTATCAACTTTACCATTGATTTCTTGAGCATAGCCTTCATTGTCTAATTGGGTTTTCTTAATTCTTTCTTTCTCCTCTTCCCTAGCGAGCCTCTCTTGCTCTTCTTTTTTTTGCCTCTCTGAGATATCTTGTTCCCTTTGTCTTTTTTGTAACTCCAACAACTCTCTTTCTTCTTTCAGACGTTGTTCTTCTTCAGACTGCCGTTGAAGTTCTAATTCGTGTTGTCTTTTACTCTCTAGTTCCATTTGCCTTTTCTGTTCTTCCTGCTTTATTCTTTTTTCTTCTTCTAGTTTTTGCATCTCATTTTCTTTCTGTAACTGCAATTTTCTTTGTTCTTCTAATCGTCTTTGTTCAGCCTCTAGTTCTTGCTGTTGTTGTTCGAGCTCGTATCTTCTATTCACCTCATTGAGAGTAGAATTTGAAGAGTAAGGGGCCTTACTTAAAGACTTCATTTCGGTATGATATGCGACACCTGTGGGCGTATTCGCTGAAACATCGTTCTCTGCTTCAAATCTTCTGGCTCTATCAATAGATGAAGAAGAAGGGATAGAACCCATTGATTGTGTAGTGTTAGCTGCAAAATTGCTGGTTGGTGATTTAATTGGAGATATGGAACCGGGCCGATTTGTAATGACAGCTCTCTGATAACTCTTCTCATCAAGATAAAAAAGAGACAAATCCCAATTAATCAATTCAGGAACATGACCTTCAAAAGTTTGAATGTATAAAGTAATCAAAGATTTGATGAAAACGGTCCTTTCTTTTGCAGAATTCGTTTCCCAATAATACGGTTTACCCATGGTGAGAAGGAACCCTTCTGGTATATCCAAATCTCTTTCCACTCTGAGTAGTTCGTTCAATTTCCAAGTTCTACCAATTTGGAAAGAGCCATCTGAATTTTCTCGTGCTTTATGAATTTGAATAAGCTTGTTGTTGTTGGGTTTTGCACTCAAAATGAGAATCCTTTTCTTTTTGTTTTCTAATTTTGAATCTGGAGAAGGCTTTGAACTTGGGAATTTTGAATCTTCGATAATCCGTACATGTGTGATATAATTGCTTGGTGGCTCGCCGGTCTTGTGGTCAGGTCTGGAAAAGCAGTAACTAATAATGGCTTTCCTATCCCTTTCATACTGCTCGGCTAGAAAATTTGAATTTTGAGAGGAATTGGAAGCTCTTGACACATTTCTCTTGTGTGAATAGTTGCCCCCAGAAACTGGTGGTGCAGAGGAGGGCATTCCACCTTGACTGACATTTCTGGAATGGTGTGCACTACTACCTGATATTGTTCTCTTGTGGAAAAACGATGAATTTTCATCGTGTGATGCCTCACGACTGTGGGACTTTCTCTTAAAAGGAGACTTTGTGGTTCTCATATTGTAAAACAGAGTCTATAACCCTGCTGCCTAGCTAAAGATATTTAGCAATTTCTATATAACCCCTTTCTTCGCACCTCTATGTGCTACTATTACCATTAAAATGCGTGTTCAGCGAGTAGATGTTTGTTCCACCGGTACCGGGTGACATGGTCCCATAAGCACGTTTCCCAAAAAGTAACGAAAATTTTTCTGACTTGGCAAGGTGAAATACAGGCGGTAAGCCACTTCCCTCAAACTCTAAACGCACATAGCATCCCCAAGGAATCCACGTTTTATCATTACCATCACAATGTCCGTCGACTTCAACACTTTGGCTCAAAACTTTACTCAATTTTACTATAACCAATTTGATACCGATAGAAGTCAATTGGGTAACTTGTACAGAAATGAATCTATGTTGACTTTCGAAACCAGTCAATTACAAGGTGCCAAAGACATTGTTGAAAAATTGGTTTCTCTGCCATTCCAAAAAGTTCAACATCGCATCACCACTTTAGATGCTCAACCCGCCTCTCCAAACGGTGATGTCCTGGTTATGATCACTGGTGATCTACTGATCGACGAAGAACAAAACGCACAACGTTTCTCTCAAGTTTTCCATTTAATTCCTGACGGAAACTCTTACTATGTGTTCAATGATATCTTCCGTTTGAACTACTCTGCTTAAGGGTCATCAACGTCACCATAAGATTATGTATTTTTTTTTTTTGGAATATTATTTAGCATAAATAAAGATGTCTAGCTAATGATATAGAAGGTGGTAACGGAAGAAAAAAACTTATTATAAATACATACTGTCCTTTAAATGTATCGTTTCAAGACCGATCTTCGATCCTTTTGGGCCTGTTTTGCGGGAACGCTATTCTTAATGTCCTCAGAGACAAGTAAATCTACTTCGATGGATTTTTCGATATAGGTAGTTAATTTCAGAATGTCGATCTCTTGAACTGGAATACAGACTATGCCGTTACTATCTCCAACAACATAATCACCAGGATGTACCAATTGAGTCACACCATCACTTGTCAAGATTTGTAACTGTACATTGGTGGCCACAGCTTTAACCGCGGCTTTTGGAGCGCAAGATCCTACACCATAAGCAAAAACAGGGTGATTCAAATTTCGGTGTTCATCCACATCTCTTATACGACCAAAAACTACTGTCCCATTGGATTTCAAAAACTGCGCTCTTGTACTCATCAACCCTCCATACATCGCCTGAGTAATCTTAACATATGGATGGAATTGGCTTTGTAAATGAGGTTCTAGGGCGAGAACAAGAACAGAGTTAGGGGGGACGGAGTCTATATAGTTTACAGCAGGTCTTGGGTCGTCGACATGTGCAAATAGTACTGTGTATGCAGCGCCTACTATGGAGCTACTTGGTGGTGAAGATATCGCTGTTAGATTAGGGAAATAGCCACCTGTTGAAATATTATAGACATTCAATAAACCATCAGAGATATCACAGGTGGAAAACTTGCGTAACTTTTGCAGGATTGACATTAGAGACGACATCTTTTCTCCACGCTATTGGTTTCCCGTACAGTTGGCATAGCTCATGAAGAGGCACTTGGTCGAAGATTTTTTCGGCAAGCTTACTAGGTTTTTCTCATTTTTTTCGTTTTAGTATAAGGGTGCTATTATTTCAACTTACAATACGCTATACCTAGTAATATACGCATGGAAGTTAAAACACTTTTGGGCCTGCGATAATTCAGAGCGGATCATTTGTTCGCAAGAGTAGCTTGAATTTCTAGCGTATTCTTTTTTTTGGCAGCGAAAGAAAACTCGGCTGGCTGGCGGTATACTTCAACTGTGTGATGCAAGACATTTGTTTGTTAGCGGATATTTACCCTTGGCGGTTCTTTTGAGAATTAGTAGTTCGTGTATATTTGTGTATATTAGCATTGTTTATTTTCTGTCATTTGAACTAGCTAAATAAAAACTAAAATGTCCTTTTAATGTAGAAAAATGTAAATTTAAGAAAACAAAACTTTACCCGAATAGTCGTTGATAAAGAACACAGTTAAAAATCATTAACTGAATGATATAAAGGACTCGATCTCCTCTCAACATTATTTACTACTGAATAATAATGAGTACAAAGTATTTTATGTTGATCCTTGTGGATCTCTCACAGTAAACTTCTGCGGCTAAAGTCTATATACGGCGCGGGAAAGAGAACCAACCGATCTGTCAAGGTGTGTGGACCTGCTCAAAAAATTGAACGTACAGATTACATAGCCTCCCTCTATAAACTTGGCAAAAGGGAGGCCTTTAACTTTGGGAGCCCTTGATTAGGTGTCAAATAAGGAGCCGAAAAAGTAATACCGATTTGTAAAAGGTATATCCATCATCTTTGGTGCTGATTATACATGCAGCTTCTTGCACCTATATACACATATATTTGTAACTACGATGTTTTGAGTCGCTTTGTTAGCATTGCACGTATGTCATATCTGGGCTCATCTAAGTACACTGGGCCCCGCGTAAGCTCATTTCCCTCTCTTTTATTACCTGAAAGAAAATTACAAACAACTGCTGCAAGACTGAAAGCGGCAACTGGTTGTCTTACAGAGTTGCCAGCCCGCAATATCACTACGCAATCGTGTAAGTACGACAGCATATAATGCCTCGAAACACTATTCTACGATTAGGTAACATGCTCAACACTTTACCATCCCTTTTTAAGGGTGTAAACAAACAATACGCCACTACCAAAAATAGCAAGGTCCAGCCGAGAACCCACATCACAAGAGCAGACCGTTTCCGTCCCCATAGAGACTATTCAGCAGTGTTCCGAACGTGTCACAGAAAACCCTGCCAGATCGAATAATGTTTACTTTTCTTAGCGGGACTTTTTATACGACGACGGCTATAAACAGAAGTCTTCCGAGCGCGTTTGGCAGCAAGGCACAGAGAACCCTGGACCCGTTTTGATGCCTGTGCCTGTGCCTATGTCTGTGCCTGGCTGGATCTGCCGTTTCCCTCGAGCCTAAAGTGGCAGCTCATTGTTTTGGGTTTTGCAGCATCGTTTAAGGAACCCCAACAATACAATGAAAGAATGCACTTTCTCGTTCCATAAAAGGGTCTTGTCACTTATACGGTTGATGCGGATTTCCTGCGCATGCTCGTCAGCCACGAGGAGATTATGTCGTTTGTTTCTATTTTTTTTCGTTTTCAGCTGTAGTTTATTGTCCCTTTATGGGGCAAAAAAAGAAACAATGCAAGTAGGACTAAAAATTATATATAAAAGGGCCACCTGAGTCTAGTTGTTAGGTTAGAATCTGTTACCTTTTCTCTTTCAATATATGTCAAAGAACCAAGAAAATATCAGACTTTTCCATTCGCTTTCAACAAGATCCTCAATAACTAAAAATGTCCTACGCTAAAATCGCTTTATTCGCCGCTGTCGCTGCTTTGGCTTCCGCTCAAACCCAACAAGAAATTGACGAATTGAACGTTATTTTGAACGATGTCAAATCTCATTTACAAGAATACATGAGTTTGGCTCAAGACTCATCTTCTGGTTTCTCTTTGGCTAACATGCCAGCCGGTGTTTTGAACATTGGTATGGCTTTGGCTTCCGCCACTGACAATTCCTACACCACTTTGTACTCTGCCGTTGACTTTGCTGGTGTTAACAAGATGTTGACCATGGTTCCATGGTACTCTTCCAGATTGGAACCAGCTTTGAAGTCCATGATGGGTGATGAATCTTCCTCCACTGCTGCTCCATCTTCCTCTGCTGCTCCATCTTCCACCGAAGCCAAGAGTTCTTCCGCTGCTCCAACTTCTTCTGCCGCCACCTCTTCTGCTGCTGCTTCTTCCACCGAAGCCAAGAGTTCTTCCGCTGCTCCAACTTCTTCTGCCGCCACCTCTTCTGCCGCTGCTTCTTCCACCGAAGCCAAGAGTTCTGCTGCTGCTTCTTCTACTCAAGCTAAGTCTTCTGCTGCTGCCTCTTCTGCTGCTTCCTCTTCTGCCAAGCAATCCGCCAGTGTATCTAGCTCCGCTGCCGCCGCTTCTGGTTCCGCCAAGGCTTCTGCCATCTCTCAAATCACTGATGGTCAAGTCCAAGCTACCAAGACTGTTTCTCAACAAACTGAAAACGGTGCTGCTAAGGCCTTTGTTGGTATGGGTGCTGGTGTTGTGGCTGCTGCCGCTATGTTGTTATAAGTTGTGGATTTTCACAATAACTATTAAAATAGTAACCACATACTCATACCCTCCTATATTTCCAACTTTTTCGGTTCTTTCTTCTACTTTACATAATTTATTGTAACTATGTTTCGGTTCTTTAATTGCATATAACAAATTTTTTCTTCTTTTTTTTTTATATCTTCTGTTTCTTAACCTCATAGTGGATTTTATAACGTTTCTATGATGTCGATAAAAACTACTATACTCTTCAACAACACGAACTTGGTAGTTTGGGTTCTTTCATCCTTTCATCCTTTTTTCAAAATAATTAATTACCAAGGTGAATAGACATACTGATCTCATTGGTCTGGTCAGAGCCGTCAACGCAGTATCTCAGTTAAACTATCCAGTACTGGCTAATATCCTCAACGATACTTGGTTAGTACAGTAACTATAGAGACTACGCAAGCTTCATTAACAGGGGACATAATTTCACCGTCGTAGTGCAATATACCGCTACGGCGCTCACGCTTGGCAAGAGGACTAAAATGAAAAGTTATTACTCAGTGGCACTGCAAAATAACTCCAGAAGATTTGGCTGACAATCCTCATTATTTTCTTCATATTTATTAAACGATCGAAATGTAACGCCGGATTACAAGTTGTACGTCTTGTAATATTATACATCTATCAAGATGATAAAGAGAGAAGATGGAAAAGAAAGTATATTAACAAAGTAAATTAAGAAAGAAGCAAAAAAAAAAGAACATGACCAACGATCGTGACCTAGAACCAAAGGGCAACCAAGTATATGCGCTTAGCGCGAACCGCAATTATGATCTCTGACGCCTGAGCTTTCAGCGTTAAGCGATGTGTGAGCACTACACAACGTCATATCTAAATTATTTTAGGTATAAGTGGCGAGACTTTGAGCAATATGATAATGATACTGCCAATTATTCAGCTACATGTAGTCGTGAGACGCTAGTGCGAGATATATGGGATAGCTTATTTAAAATACATCACGCAACTAGGGTAGCTCAGTCTTAAAAATAATCATAAAATAATTGTCCGATATAGTGTAACGGCTATCACATCACGCTTTCACCGTGGAGACCGGGGTTCGACTCCCCGTATCGGAGTTTTCTTTTTTGAGCGCCGTTCTAATTATCAGTTAACTAGCCACGCTAAAAGTGTCATTAGAGAGTCTATTAAGGCAAGATGTTCACATACAGCAATCCCTCGTTTGACTGGAGAAACGGTCTTGCGTCGTGCTTTGCTGTCGCACTTATTACAATATTTGTCGTCATAGAGCGCAAAAGATAGAAGATTACATGAAATGACGAGCTTTGGCAACAACACTCTATAACATTAATAAAACGGCTTCTGTGAGGTTTTGTCCGGCAGTTGTGTTAACATATTTTACTCACTCACGCACATACTTGAACATTCATTGTACGCCCCATTCATGTAACGAAAATCGTTAGTATCGGGCATATATTCGAAGATTTATACAAGACGTCCTACAAGCCATCAATGGTCACAATACCAATAAGAACATACAGGCCTTCCACATGTCACAGCATACCGTCTCGTCCCATCGGTTAGCTACGCCGTCTACTTTCCGACCGAGGCATCTTTCACTACGAAATCTTCACGGTGGCAAAAAATAAAGAAAAAGTGAATATTGAATGCTAACCCAAAAGAAAAGGGAGCAGCTATTAAGCAGGGAAGAACAGCGGTCTATAAGCGTGTTCTAAAGAAGTGTTTATACAATTAAGAACGAAAACCAAATTAAACAATGGATATTATTCTAGGTATTCGTGTACAAGATTCTGTCATTCTAGCGTCTTCCAAGGCTGTCACAAGAGGTATTTCCGTCTTGAAAGATTCAGACGACAAGACAAGACAACTATCGCCACACGCATTGATGAGTTTTGCTGGTGAAGCTGGTGACACTGTCCAATTCGCCGAATACATTCAAGCAAATATCCAATTATACTCCATTAGAGAAGATTATGAACTATCTCCACAAGCCGTATCTAGTTTCGTCAGACAGGAATTGGCCAAATCAATCAGATCGAGAAAGCCTTATCAGGTCAATGTATTGATTGCTGGGTATGACAAAAAGAAGGACAAACCAGAACTGTACCAAATAGACTATATGGGTACTAAAGTGGAATTACCTTACGGTGCTCATGGTTATTCAGGGTTTTATACATTTTCTATACTAGATCGCCATTATAGACCTGATATGACAACCGAAGAGGGCTTAACTCTACTGAAACTTTGTGTACAAGAGCTGGAGAAGAGAATGCCAATGGATTTCAAAGGCGTCATCGTTAAGGTTGTAGATAAAGACGGTATAAGACAAATAGATGACTTCCAGACAAAATGAAAGATCTTCAGGGAAAACACACGGAAAGAAAACTGTCGGAGACACGTTAACAAGTGATCTTCACTCATCATATAACTAAAACTAGAATTTTCTTAAGTATTTTTTTTCCCTGTACTTTATAAAGTATACCTAACACGAAATTTTTTTTCACTCACTAGTAGTATGATACGTCGAAACAAAGGGAATTCTTATTGTTGGCTAACAGCACAAGAAGTCTTTCTTATACTCTACGAAAGAAATTCCCACTATAATAGGTGTTATTATTGCCAAGACACTTCGAGAAGTCATACGAGTGTGTTACCCGTATTGTGACATTTTTAAAAGCAAGGCTACATAATGTTAGTATCTATTAGATGACTTAGTATTACTTCATATGCTGTAGCTTTATTGTGCACATCGACTCGATACTACGCAAGAGGGCAACACGAATTCGAGCAAAAGAAATAAAATACAGCTGGAATGTCTCATGTTTCGAAAACCATAGCTGCTATTGTAGGGTCCGATGACCCTGTGATCATTGAATTCATACTAAATATCATGAATAAATCAAAAAACTTGCAAGAGTTCATACAAAATATTCAAGGGTTAGAAGCTGGCATATCTCACGAAGACATTACTAAACTGTATAATGTATTTTCAAAAAATGACAAGAACGAAAAGAGCCGAAACATTGTTATAGATTCAGGGTTAAGTCGCGAAGTTCATCAAATTTTAAAGGATGACGTTAATTTGGACGACCCCGTAGTGACTGATTTTGTACTTAGCATTTTAGATGAATCTAAGTCAATAACCGAATTCCAAGAAAAACTAGGTTCCATGCAAAGTGGTCTCGATAATGAAACCATCTTCAAAATATACCAAATCGTATCCCCGCCTATAGTGAAAGAAGAAGCTCCAATAACCAGGATTACAGTAAAAGCAGAAGCAAAAATAAAGGAAGAGGCAGAAGAAAAAGAGCAGAGAACAGATGATTTAGATCTCAATCCTGTTCTTGATAAAGTTTATCGTGGTAGAGTGAGAAATATAACCGCTTTTGGTTGTTTTGTTCAAATCTTGGGGACACAAAGGAAGAACTGCGATGGGTTGGTCCATATATCAGAAATGTCTAAACAAAGAATAAGGGATCCACATGATCTAGTGGAACAAGGTCAATATGTGTTTATTAAAGTAATAAAAGTACAAAATAATGGAAAAATATCACTCTCGATGAAAGGCATTGATCAAGATAACGGAGAAATGGAGGAAACAAATGACATAGAGGTTGAAAGTAGAGGTAGATCTAACGATATTCAAACAGGAAGACAGGCAAAAAATAAGATTAAAAAGCGTGCGTTAACTTCACCTGAAAGATGGGAAATTCGACAACTCATTGCTAGTGGTGCTGCCTCTATCGACGATTATCCAGAACTAATGGAGGAAATCCCCAGAAACACTTCCTATCTAAAAGAAGAGGAGGATAGAGTAGCAACATCTTCTAACGAAAAGAATGCTGAGGGTGTGAAACCAGAAGTAGAGGAGGAAGAGGAACAGGTAGACGAGATTGATGTCGAGCTAAATACAGACGATGAACCTAAATTCCTGAAAGATCAACAAGTTAAGGGCGCCAGAAAATATGAGATGCCTAAAATAACAAAAGTTCCAAGAGGATCCATGAATCGTACAGCAATGAATGGTTCGAATGCTGTTAGAGATCACAGAGAAGAAAAAATGAAGAAAAAAAGAGAGATTGAACAAAAAATAAGAAAAAAACAATCATTTGACGATCCTACGAAGAATAAACAAGATTCCAGGAACGAAATTCAAACGTTACGAAACCAATTGGTCGTCACTGAATGGGAAAGAAACAGAATGAATGAACCTATTTCCTACGGGAAAAGAACCTCTATGCCAATCAGCGTACAACGTCAAACATTACCTGTATACGCAATGAGATCCGAATTAATGCAGGCTGTTCGCGAAAATCAGTTTTTAGTCATTGTTGGTGAAACAGGTTCGGGTAAAACCACTCAAATCACCCAATATTTAGACGAAGAAGGGTACAGCAATCATGGGATGATTGGATGTACTCAACCTCGTAGGGTTGCTGCTGTCTCTGTGACAAAAAGAGTTGCTGAAGAAGTTGGCTGTAAAGTTGGTCATGATGTTGGTTACACTATTAGATTTGAAGATGTTACTGGTCCAGATACGAGAATAAAATATATGACTGATGGTATGTTACAGAGAGAAGCATTGTTAGACCCTGAGATGTCAAAATATTCTGTTATCATGTTAGATGAAGCCCATGAAAGAACCGTGGCAACAGACGTTTTATTTGCATTGTTGAAGAAAGCTGTGGTCAAGAGACCAGAATTAAAAGTGATAGTTACATCTGCAACTTTGAACTCCGCTAAGTTTTCTGAGTATTTTTTAAATTGTCCGATTATTAACATACCTGGTAAAACGTTCCCTGTAGAGGTGCTTTACTCACAAACCCCTCAAATGGATTATATAGAGGCCGCATTGGATTGTGTTATAGACATTCATATAAATGAAGGTCAAGGTGATATTTTGGTTTTTTTGACAGGGCAAGAAGAAATTGACTCATGCTGTGAAATACTTTTTGATAGAGTAAAGACGTTAGGGGATAGTATTGGTGAGTTACTGATTTTGCCTGTTTACTCTGCCTTGCCAAGTGAAATTCAATCAAAAATTTTTGAACCCACTCCAAAGGGCAGTAGAAAAGTTGTGCTTGCTACAAATATTGCTGAAACTTCTATTACTATTGACGGTATCTATTACGTTGTTGACCCTGGTTTTGCGAAGATTAACATCTATAACGCTAGAGCAGGTATTGAACAACTAATAGTATCTCCAATATCGCAAGCACAGGCAAACCAAAGAAAGGGTAGAGCTGGGAGAACAGGTCCAGGTAAATGTTATCGACTCTACACAGAATCCGCATTTTACAATGAAATGCTAGAAAATACGGTTCCCGAAATTCAAAGGCAGAATCTCTCCCATACTATTTTAATGCTAAAGGCCATGGGCATCAATGACCTATTGAAATTTGATTTCATGGATCCACCTCCGAAAAATTTGATGCTGCATGCACTAACAGAATTATATCATTTACAGTCATTAGATGACGAGGGAAATTTGACGAAACTAGGTAAAGAAATGTCCTTGTTCCCAATGGATCCCACTTTATCACGCTCCCTGTTATCATCTGTCGATGAACAATGTTCCGATGAAATCGTTACTATAATCTCAATGTTATCGGTACAAAATGTTTTTTATCGTCCGAAAGATAAACAGCTGGAAGCTGATAATAAAAAGGCAAGATTCCATCACCCATATGGTGACCACTTGACATTATTGAACGTTTACACGAGATGGCAACAAGCAGATTACTCAGAACAATACTGTAAAACAAACTTTTTACACTTTAGGCATTTGAGAAGAGCCAGAGATGTTAAAAGTCAGATCAGTATGATTTTTAAAAAATCGGGTTTAAGACTAATCAGTTGTCACAGCGATCCTGATTTGATTCGTAAAACTTTAGTATCGGGGTTCTTTATGAATGCCGCTAAGCGAGATTCGCAAGTGGGTTATAAGACTATCAATGGTGACACAGAAGTAGGAATACATCCTTCGAGTTCGTTGTATGGGAAAGAATATGAATACGTGATTTACCATAGTCTTGTATTGACCAGTAGGGAATACATGTCCCAAATAACAAGCATCGAGCCTCAATGGCTTCTTGAGGTTGCGCCTCATTTTTATAAAGCTACAGATGCTGAAAGTCAATCTAGGAAAAGAGTTAAAATAATCCCTTTACACAACAAATTCGCGAAGGATCAAAATTCATGGAGACTAAGTTCAATAAGACAATCTAGGGAAAGAGCATTAGGTATCAAGAGATAACATTGTCCATTGTTAAGCATTGTAAACAATTTAAACTTTATAGATCTACGTTTATTATAAATAAAGCATTTACCAACTTCGTCTCCAGTGAGGACTTCTCTGGCAAAAAAGTAGAATGACGTTTGAATATAACTGTCATTGCTCGTTTAGTGGTGAATATTTTTACCTTAGCTTGCCTTCGAGATTTTGTTGTTTCGGAGTCGCAGAGTATAAAAAAACGAGAACAATAAGGAAGAACAATAGAAGGATGCGAAAGGACAACAGTCTCGCTGGATTCAGTAAGAAACAGCGGAATAAAGGAGAATCTCGACAATGATAACACCATTGACCAAGTTGAAACCAAATGCCAAAGTCGCCGTAGTTGGAGGAGGTGTTTCTGGACTATGTTTTACATACTTCTTAAGCAAATTAAGACCAGATGTTCAAGTTACATTGTTCGAATCACAAAAGAGAACTGGGGGTTGGATATATTCATGTGCCACAAAGGATGAGAGCGGGGAACCAATTATGGTAGAGAAGGGACCCAGAACGTTGAGGGGTGTATCGGACGGGACTGTTGTAATTATGGATACCATTAGAGATCTAGGTAAAGATGCAGTGGTGCAGAGCATTGAAAAGGGCTGCACTGCGGATAAGAAGTTTCTGCTAGACCCCAGTGATAAACTGGTGCAAGTTCCTGACTCAATATCAACAACTTTAAAATTTCTTTTCAATCCGTTGGGGAAAGGACTAATTCCAGGCATGTTGGGAGAGTGGTTCAGGAAAAAATCACCACATCCCGGACAAGACGAAAGCGTTGAATCCGTACTAAACAGAAGGTTTGGTAATGACTACATATCGAAAAACATGATTAGCGCTTTATTAAGGGGCATTTATGGGGATGATGTTGCTCTATTAAGTGCTAAGAGGACATTCAAGAAAATTTATTACAACGAACTTAAGCACGGATCTAACACACAAGCAATGTTCGATAATATGCGAGAGAAGTCTAAAAACAAAAAAAGCAACGATCCTAATCAAGCCTTAACTGGGTGTCTTAATGATTATGTAAAGGCATTTGGAAAAGATAAATCGAACTTATTGAATCTATCAAACACTTTGAAGAAATATCCCATGTTAGGTTTAGTCGGTGGTTTAGAAACTTTTCCCAAAATAGTCAGAAATGCCTTAAATGAGTTCAGTAATGTCGAAATAGTTACCAACGAGCCGGTGACGCAAGTCATTAAATCCAGCTCTAATGCGAAGACCATTGGGTTGAAAGTGCAGTCAGGTGATAAATACGAAGGATTCGACCATTTAAGGCTTACCATAACACCATCCAAAATCGCCAAGTTGCTACCGAAGGATGAAGATTCTCTGTCCAAGCTGTTAAATGAGATCCAATCAAATACAATGCTTTTGGTTAATTATTATTTACCAAACAAGGACGTGTTAGATGCCGATCAACGTGGGTTTGGTTACTTGGTGCCCAAATCTAATAAGAATCCAGGGAAATTGCTTGGTGTGATTTTTGATTCTGTCATCGAAAGGAATTTCAAACCACTTTTCAATAAGGACTCTCAAAACTCTGAAGCTCCTAAGGAATACACAAAACTGACTGCCATGATAGGAGGTGACATGCTGAATGAACGCGGCGTGCCTATTATACCATCCAAAGAAGTGACTATTAGCGCAGTAAAAGATGCATTAAGTCATCACCTGGGCATCAGCAACAAGGATCTGGAAGCCGGCCACTGGGAATACACTATCGCAGATAGATGTCTCCCAAGATTCCATGTTGGCTACGACGCATGGCAAGACAAGACCGAAAAGAGGTTTCAAGATGCTTATGGCCAGACCGTTTCACTGGGCGGAATGGGATTCTCCAGAAGTCCAGGTGTCCCCGATGTTATTGTAGACGGCTTCAACGATGCCCTTCAACTCAGCCAATAAGTACGGTCACTACCCGAGCACTTATAAATGATGATTGGGCAACTAATCGGAATGAGTAAAAAGTAGTTAGCATAAAACCATATTTATATTAGTTAACTTTTTTAGGACCACCGGGCAGCCGGGGTTTAACACCGAGCCGCTGACGATGTGTTGGAGTCGAAATAAGGGCAATTTGAGATCAATTGAGGAGTCGAAGGATACTGGCAAATAACTATATAAAGGATCAGGAATACAGGGTTAAACATTAAGGGAGATGGAGATTACTAAAAAAAGAACAAGAACAAGAACAAACTAGTCGAAAAAAAAAATGTCCACTCGAGACTATGCTCTTACCGATTTGATTGAGTCGGATCCTCGCTTCGAGAGGCTGAAAATAAAATTAGCTGGTTACAGAAAGGGCTCTGATGAATATATTCATGAACTTTACTCTCAATTGCCACTGACTAGCTGGCCAAACTATAAGAAGTATTTGAAGAAACAAGCCGCTGCAACTCCGAATTCAGACAATAAAGCCGGGTTTAGCCCTATTTATAGGAGTTCTCTTTCCCCGGAACATTTGGTCAGTTGCCTTGACAAAAACCTAAAAACTGCTTACGACCATTTCATGTTTTCAGTGAGAAATTGGCCTCAGCGAGACTGCTTGGGTTCAAGACCATTTCACGAGGCTACAGGTACTTGGGAGGAAACTTACCATTTTGAATCATACTCTACAGTATCTAAGAAATGCCATTATATTGGAAGTGGTATATTGTCCCTGGTTAACACGAAGAGGAAACGCCAGTTGGATACTAATGACTTTACTGTCGCTATATTGTCCCACAACAACCCTGAATGGATCCTGACAGATTTGGCTTGCCAAGCTTATTCTTTAACCAATACTGCGTTGTACGAAACTTTAGGTCCTCAAACTTCGGAATACATACTAAACTTAACTGAAGCTCCCATCCTTATTTTTGCCAAGTCGAATATGTATAATGTTCTGAAAATGCTACCTAGTATGAAGTTCATTAATACTTTAGTTTGTATGGGCAAATTAAGTGACAATGAATTGAAAATGTTAAACGATTCACTTATACCCATCGAGTTCAATTCTTTAAATGAAAAAATATCACTTTATTCGTTGGACCAAGTAGAACGGATTGGCAATTTGAATGAAATCCCTGCAATTCCACCAACTCCAGATTCCTTGTATACGATTTCATTCACGTCTGGCACGACAGGCTTACCTAAAGGTGTGGAGATGACCCAGAGAAATATTGCGTCTGGAATAGCATTCGCCTTCTCTACTTTTAGAATACCTCCAGACAAAAGAAACCAGCAATTATATGATATGTGTTTTCTGCCATTAGCCCATATTTTTGAGAGAATGGTTGTTTTGTATGATTTGGCCATCGGGTTTGGAATAGGATTCTTGCATAAACCAGATCCAACCGTATTAGTAGATGATTTGAAAGTGTTAAAACCCTATGCAGTCGCCCTAGTTCCAAGAATATTAACGCGCTTTGAAGCAGGTATAAAGAACGCTTTGGATAAATCTGCTGTGCAAAGAAACGTGGCGAATACTATTTTAGATTCCAAATCAGCCAGGTTTACTACAAAAGGTGGTCCGGATAAGTCGGTTATGAACTCACTGGTTTATCATCGCGTATTGATCGATAAAGTAAGAGAATCTCTGGGTTTGTCTAACAGCTCCTTTGTAATAACTGGATCAGCCCCAATTTCTAAAGACACTTTACTATTCTTAAGAAGCGCCTTGGATATTGGTATAAGACAAGGTTACGGTTTAACTGAGTCATTTGCGGGTGTCTGCTTGTGCGAACCGTTTGAGAAAGATGTTGGATCTTGCGGCGCCATTGGTGTTTCTGCTGAATGTAGATTAAAATCTGTTCCAGAAATGGGATATCATGCCGATAAAGATTTAAAGGGTGAATTACAGCTCCGTGGGCCACAAATTTTCGAAAAATACTTTAAAGATCCCAACGAGACTGCAAAGGTCATTGACCAAGATGGTTGGTTTTCTACTGGAGATGTTGCATTTATTGATGTAAAGGGTCGTATCACTGTCATTGATCGGGTCAAGAACTTTTTCAAATTAGCACACGGTGAATACATCGCACCTGAAAAGATTGAAAATATCTATTTGTCATCATGTCCCTATATCACGCAAATATTTGTTTTCGGAGATCCTTTAAAGACATTTTTGGTTGGGATTGTGGGTATTGACGTTGATACGGTTCAATCGACATTAGGTGCAAGACACCCTAAAATAAGAAAATGGACTGGCGAACAATTAGTAGAGAATTTAAACCAAGATAAAAACTTGAGAAAGGAATTTTTAAACAAAATCAACAAGTGCATCGATGGGCTACAAGGCTTTGAAAAATTACATAATATCAAAGTCGGAATTGAGCCCTTAACTCTCGAAGATGATGTTGTAACTCCGACTTTGAAAATTAAGCGTGCCAAAGCCTCAAAGTTTTTCGAAGATGTACTGTACCAGTTATATGATGAAGGTTCATTAATCAAAGAAGAAAGGCTATAGGCACATATGCCTTTTTATATATATATATATTCCTCAAAAAAAGATATCTAAACACTTGTATTTAGTTGCTTAAAGGCCCTATATATATTCGTATGTATGCATATTAAAGAATGAGCTGAAAAGTGTATTATGGAATAGCAGTAAGTTTAAGCGAATTTCACCATGAGGGTGCAAAGAGATAGTGCAAATAAAAACAAAACACAAATAAAGCTTATGAAAGAATAATTTAGATTATGTTTTGCAAAACGGTCTAAAATCTGTTCAAATTGATCAAAAGGCTTATAATTTTAATATACATATTCATATACACATATCGAGCTATTTATGCCATCAAAATCTTTTTTAATTTTTTCGTAAAACTTCTTAATTTCTATAGGATTCTATTCGTAAGGACAGCCCTCTATTTTGGGACAGCAGTGTAGATACCGTCCTTGGACAAGGCACTGGAGATAGCTGGTCTCAATCTGGTGGAATACCATGGGACACCAGTGATCATTCTGGTGACTTGGTCTGCGGCAACACCAGTCAACATGGTGGTGAAGTCACCGTAGTTGAAAACGGCTTCAGCAACTTCAACTGGGTAGGTTTCGGTTGGGTGAGCAGCTTGGAACAAGTAGTATTGAGCTAAATGAGCTCTAATATCGGAGACGTAGACACCTAATTCAACCAAGTTAACTCTTTCGTCGGATGGAGATAGAGTGGTGGTGGCTGGGGCAGCGGCGACACCAGCAGCGATGGCGGCGACACCAGCAGCGATAGAAGTTAATTTGACCATTGTAGTTGTTTGTTGTTGAGTTGTTGTTTAGTGATGATATTAGCTTAGTAGGAAAGAAAAGAATGAAGGCATAATCTCAAATATAGCTAATCAAGACTGCCCTATTTATATGGCGTTCCCGACCAGCTGCCGCCCAATTGAGTTCGCATTCGCATTCCACATCCAACATTATTTGTCACTATGGAGATGCTTCTGTTCTTGAACGATGCGCCTTCAGCAGATCTCGTACATGAAGGCACGCTTTCTATTGTCTATACACTTTCGTATGTGCAGAACGCAAGAATGTACCTTATAGGGGAGGTACCTCGAATGAACCCTTTGATGAGCCTGTAGTATTTCCATATTTGGCATCGCAATAAAGCCAAAACCATATTTGGTGGGACCCTCGTTCAGAGGCCATCGTCTAAGCCTTGGCGCTAAACGGTTGTCAGGAAGAAAACCGGAGCTTTTCCAGTCCCCAGATCAAAAACGACTAAATGTTACCGTGTGCTGGGAGTCGTATGTTGCAGGGGTCTGCAAACTTATACGCCATTAACAGACCTATTGCTGTGTCAAGGCGCCAAAAGCACCTTGCTCTGAAACGAGTGAGCTCAGCTGGCATAAACTAAGCCAAACTTCTGAAAGATAAGTATTTGTGTGTGTGAGGAACTGCGGCCTCACGTGAGCCAATTTAGTTGGTCATGGTTAAAAGCTCCTTTGTGTTGGGATCTTGAGGGTATTTCCCAAATTGCAGAAACAGCTAAACTTGCGATTATTTTAAAAAGAACCGAGGGCCAGGAAGTTCTTATGTTTGTTTATATTCTTATTAACGCGTCTACGCGCTGAAAGAAATAGTGACCAAATAGCAAAAAAAAAAACCACATGAAACAAATCGAAAAGCTAGAAGACAGATTCAAAAGTAAGAATATTCTCATCGTCCCACTGAATTAGGTACATAACGATGAGTGCAGGTATTGGCGAATCACGTACAGAGTTGCTCACTTGGCTGAATGGGCTTCTTAACCTGAACTATAGAAAAGTTGAAGAATGTGGGACTGGAGCAGCATATTGCCAAATAATGGATTCAATTTATGGGGATTTGCCGATGAACAGAGTTAAATTTAATGCTGCGGCAGAGTATGAGTTCCAAACAAACTACAAAATCCTACAGAGCTGTTTTAGCAAACACGGAATTGAGAAAACTGTTTACGTCGATAAGTTAATCAGATGTAAATTCCAAGATAATTTAGAGTTTTTACAATGGTTGAAGAAACACTGGATTCGATATAAAGACGAAAGTGCGTATGATCCAGATTCCCGACGCAAGTACCGTCCTATTATGACGAACAATAACGCCCCCAAGACTCGCACACCATCCAACCCCATCAGTACAAGAAGGTCATTAAGCACAGGAACAAACAACACTATACCAGGAGGCCCACCAATAAGACATTCTTCACTGGGGGTGAATACCGGTAGGAAAACCAGTGCTACCCAAGGTCAGTTAAATGCGATGCAAGCTGAATTATCCAATGCACAGGAAACAATTGGTTCTTTGAATGAAGAAATAGAACAGTACAAGGGAACAGTCAGCACTTTGGAGATTGAAAGAGAGTTTTATTTCAACAAGCTGCGCGATATTGAGATCCTGGTCCATACGACGCAAGACTTGATTAATGAAGGCGTTTATAAATTTGATGACGAGACTGTCACGGGCCATGGCGCCGGGAATGGCGGTGCTTTATTACGGTTTGTTAAGAAAGTGGAGAGTATATTGTATGCCACTGCGGAAGGGTTTGAAATGAATGGTGGCGAAGGTGAACAACAGGAGGAAGACGGGGGAAAAAGTGGTGCTGTACAGAACGGAAATATGTTCGAGAATGGCAATGGCAATCGCCAGGCAGATAACGGTGACGTGATAATGCAGAATGACGGAAGTGAGGTTGGTGTGAACAGTAATTTGATTATTGACGAGGAAACTTTTTGAATAAAAAAAAAAGCAAAATTGTTTTCGAATATGTATTATTTTTTTTTTATTTTTTATTTTTTATTTTGTTATTAATATTTATATATACATGTTATATTATTACTAAAGAGGAATAAAAAAATGAAATGAGATGAATAACCACGAAGAAAACAGGGGGGGGGGGAGATACACATAATGGTGAAACCGTATTGTTTCTTTGTTTTCTCAACCTTAATTTGTTGGTGCAGGTGTCACTGGGGGTTCAGTTTTCTTTGGATCCAGGTATTTTTCAAAAGCTTCATTTCTCTCTTTAAACGGTCTTGGGCCTAATAATCTAATCATATCTTCTCTGGTGATGGCTTCTTTACGCAGCAGCTCTTTAGCGACAACGTCGACTTTGTCTAGATTCTTGGTTAGCAATTCTATACAAGCTTGGTGGGCGTCATCCACAATGGACTTAACTTCCAAGTCGATGGTTCTTGCCGTTTTATTGCTGAAGGGTTTGTTAACTTTGAAATTCCCGTCATTTTGGTCGAATGACAAATAACCGATCTTGGGCGACATCCCTAAAGACGTGACCATTGCATTTGCCATTTGAGTTACTTTTTTGAAATCGTCGTGGGCGCCGCTAGTGACAGAGGGGAAGTGTAATTCCTCAGAAACACGGCCACCAAGGGCCATGATCATCCTGTGTTTGAATTGGTCCTTGGATATCAAATATTGGTCTGCTGGCAAGTATTGAGCATAGCCCAGAGCGCCTTGGCCACGTGGGATGATGCTTACTTTCAGAAGCGGATCGGCGTATTTTAGGAACCAACCACAAACAGCATGGCCGGCTTCGTGATAAGCCACGGACCTTTTCTCCTCTTTGGAAAGAACTCTTGTCTTTTTCTCGAGCCCAGCAATGACTCTTTCAATGGCCTGTTCAAAATGGTAAATCGTGATGTATTGGTCGTTGTGTCTGGCAGCAATCAAAGCGGCCTCATTACAAGCATTAGCGATGTCTGCACCAGTGAAACCTGGGGTCAATGTGGCCAGTTTCCCAGAAAGATTGTCCATATCATCTCTGAGAAGGGGATCCAAGTTGAGTCTCTTCAAATGCACCAAATAGATCTGCTGTCTACCGTTAACATCGGGTGAGTCGATTTGGATGTGTCTGTCGAATCTCCCCGGTCTCATAAGGGCGTTATCCAGCACGTCGGGTCTATTTGTGCCGGCAAGGACAACGACCTGGTCGGAAGTGGTAAACCCGTCCATTTCCACGAGCAACTGGTTCAAAGTGGCTTCCCTTTCGTCGTTAGCGCCGCCAAGAGCGCCACCTTTGCCTCTTTCTTTACCGATAGCGTCGATTTCGTCGATGAAGATGATGGAGGGGGACATAGATCTAGCCTGGGTGAACAAGTCTCTTACACGGGAGGCACCCACCCCAACGAACATTTCCACGAACTCGGAACCCGAGACGGAAAAGAAGGGCACGTTGGCCTCGCCCGCGGTGGCCTTGGCCAAGAGGGTCTTACCGGTACCTGGGGGCCCGGAAAGAATGGCGCCTCTGGGGATCTTGGCGCCCAGTTTGGTGTACTTGGCCGGGTTCTTCAAGAAATGGACGAACTCCATGATTTCTTGTTTGGCCTCGTCACAGCCAGCAACGTTCTTGAAGGAGATCTTTATGTCTGTTTCCTTGTTGAACAGTTTTGCTTTGGACTTGCCGACATTGAACATGCCGCCAAGGCTTCCCCCGCCGGCGCCGCCATTGGAATTTGGGGGCGAGCTATTGATTTTCCTTGTGATGAAGTAGAGCCCACCAAGCAGGATTACGGTGGGCAGGAAGGGGAACAAAAGGGCGAAGGGGGAGGATCTCTCGATGTATTTGACGGGGATGCGGTCGCGGGGCGGGATGTCCAAAAGGTCCTGAATCTGGTCCATCTGTTCTTCAAAGATATCGACGGAGCCGATGGTGAACGAGACGACCTGCTTGGTGTTGACCAGCTCGGCCTCGACGAGGAACTTGTTGACGACGTAAATCTTGGACACGAGGCCCTTTTCCAGGTACTTTGTTTTGAAGTCCTGGAAAGTGAGGACGCGGTTAGAATCGTCTCCGGAGCTATTGGAGGGCGTCAGTAGGGTGAATATGATGGTGAACCCAATGGTCAAAAACATTGTGTTTTTGAATTCCTTGGACCTGAAGTACTCGGATGGCGAGTTGAACTCCTTTTTGTCCTTGTCCTTGTCCTTGTTGTTATCGTTGTTCTTGTCCCTGTTGTTATCGTTTGGCTTGTTTTCATTGGATCTTGCTGCAGAGAGATGGAATGAACGTATGGAGGCGGCACGGTACACGGTGTTGGTGGTTGCTAGACTGTGACTGCGACTGCGGCCAGCGGGCAACCGTAAAAATGAGCGCAGCGTAATTGGCCTTACAGTTGACACGGGACGAGCTCTGGCGAGCGGGAGTGAAGTCCACGAGCGTGGCGCACCCCTTGCACATCGTTGCCACATCATTATACCTGGGTCGGTGGGTAGGTAGGTAAATGCCTCTTTTATGTAGAAAGTGCGTGGTCTCCTTAAAAAGCGAGGTTGTCCTTTGAGAAGATTATGTGTATACACATATACATTATACATATATGTATATATATTGTATCCCTCTCATCTAGCCTGCCCCAGATCGAGAGTATATATATTTGTATAGAGGTGTTATAAAGAACCCAGAAGCATATCGCGCGCGACGACCAGAAACGCCCCGAGATCGCCCTCGACGTCCAGCACGTGCTCGAGAGTTCCCCGGCGGGAAGCGTCCAGCTCCGGGCGACACTCGCCGAGCACGTGGTCTCCGTGCATCGCGACCTCCACCCAGCGGCTGCTACCGTCGTCACCGAATACGAACCGCACGTCGCGCGCGTCGCGCGCGCCGGGCACCACGCGCAGCTGCAGCAGCCGCTCGTACAGCGCGACCTCCGTGGCGTCGTTACCCACCTGCGCGGCCCAACGCGCCCGCAGCTCCGCGCACTCTGCGCCGCGCTGTTGCAGCAGCGCGTCCAGCTCACGCGACTGGGCCGCCAGTGTCTGTTGCCGTCTTGACAGCTCGCCCTCGCGCTCGTGGTATCCTCGCCACTGCTCTCTGGTGGTGCTCGTGGTCTGCTCGGCCGCGCGAATCTGCTGCTGCAGAGCGGTGCGCTGGGCGGCAAGACGTTGCAGCTCGTCGACGAGGTGCTGGTGCTGGCCGTGCAAGTGGCGCATTTCCTCTTGGAAACGCTGTAGCTGCTGGCGCGCGTGGTCTTGTTGGCGCGACAGCACGTGGGCCACGTCTTGCTGGAACGCATCCATTCGGTGCTCGAGGTTCCCGAACGCGTCTATACTCGCCATGTTTTGTGCTTGTGTACTTGTGTGTGTGGATTGATGTTTCTTGGTTCGTTTTGGTTCGTTTTGGTTTGTCTTGTCTAGTGTTTGTTTTGGTTTGATTTTGGTTTATTTGAATCTTCGAGGAAATTCGCGCGTTCCGCCTCCGGGAAAAAAAGAAAAGATGTGTGTAATAAAAAGAGAGAGAGTTGTATGTGGGAAAGAGAGAGGGAAGCCAGTAGTGGGCTCGAGCAGGCAAGGCAAGGCAAGGCAAGGCAAGATGTCCGACGAAGATAGCGCTTACTCTATAAAGTTTCTGACGTTCAACACGTGGGGGCTGAAGTACGTGTCTAAGCACCGCAAGGAGCGGCTCAGAGCAATTGCCGATAAGCTGGCGGGCCATTCCACGCTGACGCCGATAGCAGAGGAGTTTTTGCCCAGTGCCGAGGGCGAAGAGGACTACGACGTGATTGCGCTGCAAGAGGTCTGGTGTGTGGAGGACTGGAAGTACTTGGCGGCGGCGTGCGCCGCCAAGTACCCGCACCAGCGTCTGTTCCACTCCGGGATTCTCACGGGCCCCGGGCTGGCCATCCTGTCCAAGGTGCCCATAGAGTCGACGTTTCTGTACCGGTTCCCCATCAACGGCAGGCCAAGTGCGGTGCTCCGCGGGGACTGGTACGTGGGGAAGTCCGTCGCCATCACCGTGCTGAACACGGGCACGCGCCCCATTGCCATCATGAACAGTCACATGCACGCCCCGTACGCCCTGCAGGGCGACGCGGCGTACCTGTGCCACAGGTCCTGCCAGGCCTGGGACTTCAGCAGGCTCATCAAGCTGTACAGGCAGGCCGGGTACGC
This sequence comes from Saccharomyces uvarum, assembly GCA_947243795.1. Classification (NCBI taxonomy): domain Eukaryota; kingdom Fungi; phylum Ascomycota; class Saccharomycetes; order Saccharomycetales; family Saccharomycetaceae; genus Saccharomyces; species Saccharomyces uvarum. Next base: position 190,634 of record OX365932.1, read on the forward strand.
GGTGATTGTGGTTGGTGACTTGAACTCCAAACCAGGGTCGCTGCCCCACAAGTTTCTCACGATGGAGGCCGGGCTGATCGATTCCTGGGAGCAGTTGCACGGGACGCAGGACCTGGAAGCGATCTCGCGCATGGGCCCATTACAGCAGTTGCTCAAGGGCTGCACCACGTGCGATTCGCTACTAAACACCTGGAGAGCGCAAAGACAGCCCGATGAGGCGTGCCGCCTGGACTACGCGCTCATCGACCCGGACTTCTTGCAGACCGTGGATGCGGGCGTCAGGTTCACCGAGAGGATCCCTCACCTGGACTGCAGCGTTTCCGACCACTTCGCGTACTCGTGCACCCTGAACGTGCTGCCACAGGGCGTAGAGACGCGTCCTGCCACTTCGGCAACGGGGGCCAGGGCGCACGACCGCGACCTGATCCTGCAGAAGTACTCCAACTACGAAACCATGATAGAATGCCTCCACACGTACATGAAGACCGCCCAGAGACAGAAGTTCCTCCGCGGCGTGCACTTCTGGGCCTCGGTACTGCTGCTGGTCGCGGCGCTCGTCGTGACGACGTTCACCGCCAACAGGGCGGGCTGGTCGTCCATCCTGTGGGTGCTCTTCGCCATCGCCGTCTCGATCACGGGAACCATCGACGGTGGGATTTCGTTTCTGTTTGGCAGGTCGGAAATCAGAGCGCTTATCGAGGTGGAACAGGAGGTCCTGGACGCGGAACGCCATCTGCAAACCTTTCTGAGCAAAAAATGATCATTGTTCAACTTTACTTTACTTTACTTTACTTTACTTTACTTTTTTTTAGAGTACGTACGTACGTATTAGCTTATCACTTATTATATAATATGTGTAAATTTCGACAACAGATGCAGGCCTATGACGGAGAAGATGAACCCGGCGGATAGGAACAACACCACGAGCGAGTCGACCCTGAACCCGTTGGCCTCGTCCGTGTACAGCTTCAGGACCGAGCTCGACGACCCGCCGTGACCGGCCTGTCTTGAGGAAGTAGGAGTTTGCTTCGCTTGCTTCTCCTTGACAGATTGTGCCTGTCTTCTCTTTTGTAGAATACGCTGACCCCCTGGTGGAACCGAACTTGCCATTCTGATGCTATATGCTAATTGGTGATACCGCTTGTTTTGCACCCCTTCCCCTTTCCCACACACACACTCTCTCTCCCTCTAGCATATAATCAACGTCGTTTTTCTTGTCACTACACTGAGAAGCTGCTGAAAAAAAAAAAAACCAACTCGAAAATTGGCAAATCGGGTAACTCAGAAAGCCGAGTCATACTAAGTAATAGGATATACAAAAGACTACAATCGTTGCACCCGCTCTGCCGCACTTGGTCCCTGCTAGAGATGAACGGATTATGTCCGCCAGCTTGGTGTGCGGGGATGCTGCCTGGCAGTCGCCCTCTTCTCCTCACTTGCTTTGCCTCCCACCCCCTCAGCACAGTCAAAGCCTTCTCTTTCTCTTGCATGCTGCACGGAAAAAAAGTTAATAAAGTGGCAGGAACTCATCAACCCGTGCGTGCAACTCTAAAGAGAAGAAGGGGCGGAAAAAAATATCTGAAAGGCGTTGAAATATACTGCCCACAGCACAGCGCAACTGGCACTTATAAGTGATTGTATCTGAACACAACTGCCTTTACCACAACACACAACACACAACACACAGCACTCGCACTCGCACTCGCACTCTTAACCACACATCATGGGTCTCTGCGCATCCTCGGAAAAGAATGGTAGCCCTTCTGCCTCGCAGACCACCAGCCCTGCCGGTGGCAGCGCTGGCAGGGCCAAGGCATCGTCACAGCAGCAGCCGCAAGGGCATCCGCAAAAGACTATAAGGACTGCAGGCGGGGCCGGCCAGCAAAAGCAGCAGCCGGCACCACCTGAAAAGGACAACAACATCACCGCCAACAACGCAATATCTCCTACGCTCACCGCCAACACCAGCGGATCGCAACAGATCAACATCGACTCCGCTTTGAGGGACCGGGCGACCAACGGCCCGGCGCAGCCAACGGTGTCCGATGCCTCGAGTGGTAGCAACGGCAAAGAGCTCAAAGTACTATTGTTGGGTGCCGGTGAAAGTGGGAAGTCCACCGTCCTGCAGCAATTGAAGATTTTACATCAGAACGGGTTCTCCGACCAGGAGATTACAGAGTTCGTCCCGCTGATATACCAGAATCTGCTGGAAATCGGCAAAAACCTCATCCAGGCGAGAACTAGGTTCAACGTTAACCTGGAGCCGGACTGCCGCCTGACACAGCAGGACCTGTCCGAGATCATGTCCTTTGAAATGCCCAGTAACTACACAGACCAGTTCCCACCAGACCTGGCGGCCATGATTGCCGAATTGTGGGCGCTGCCCTCCACACACCGCCTCATCAACGGCCCCAATGCATCGAAGTTCTACTTGATGGATTCTACCCCTTACTTCATGGAGAATTTCACCAGAATCACCTCGCTTAATTACAGACCCACCCAGCAGGACATACTGAGATCGAGACAGATGACCTCAGGGATCTTCGACACCGTCATCGATGTGGGCTCGGACATCAAGATGCACATCTACGACGTGGGCGGCCAACGCTCGGAAAGAAAGAAATGGATCCATTGCTTCGACAACGTCACTTTGGTCATCTTCTGCGTTTCGCTGTCGGAGTACGACCAGTCGCTGATGGAGGACAAGAACCAGAACAGGTTCCAGGAGTCCCTGGTGCTCTTCGACAACATCGTCAACAGCAGATGGTTCGCCCGCACTTCCGTGGTGCTCTTCCTGAACAAAATTGATCTATTCGCAGAAAAACTAAACAGAGTACCCATGGAAAACTACTTCCCGGACTACACAGGTGGCGCGGACATCAATAAGGCCGCCAAGTATATCCTTTGGAGATTTGTCCAGTTGAACAGGTCAAACCTAAGCATATACCCTCACGTCACTCAAGCTACAGACACTTCCAACATTAAATTGGTCTTTGCGGCCATCAAGGAAACCATCTTGGAAAACACATTGAAAGACTCTGGGGTGCTGCAATAAACACAGAGCAACACCAACAAAACTGCATGCACCTCCCAATCCCACCAAAAAAAAGGACTAACAAACAAAAAAATATTCAACACCACAGACATGTTTTTTTCATGATCATGTACCAGTAACCTACCAACTATGATACTTAAATAACCTTACGTTTTATACTGTATAATACACCACTACTATTGTTATATAGTAATCCCCTTCCGGGTAACATTCTTATTATTATTCTCGCTAACAAATTCAAATCGTTTCCGTTTCTCACAGGAAGGAATAAACATTTTGCCACCCAAGGAAAAAAACTAGGAAATAAGGAAATCGCCTCAGAGGGGACAAGCAAACAGAAGCAAGAAAACTAACTCGACCAAACGCAATGGCTAGTGCTGCAGTGATGATGGACGTGGATTCCTCCGGTGTCAATGATTTGCACCATTCCGAAAAGAAATACGCGGAACAAGACCAAATTCAAGAGCTTTTGAACGTTTTGAACGAGATCTCCAAGACCACCACTACACTAGACCCCAGATACATATGGAGGAGTTTGAAGGACTTGAGCTCTTTTAGAAACCAAGAACTTTTGAACGCAGAAACCCTATCTTTCACAGTGAATGTCCTATACCCTGATTCTTCGTCATTTAAAAAAAATCTACTGAAATCCATTAATTCCAACCACAAGTCATTAGTATCCGATTCAGATGAGCTTAGAAACTCGTACCCGGCTTCCTTCTACACGGTGAACACCGAGAAAAAGACCATTGAAGTGACACCAGAAATTAACTGTTTCATCCATCTATTGGTTCAGTTGTTTTTATGGGACAGTAAGAAATTGCAAGAACTGGTCGTTTTCAATAGAAAGGTCGTTATCCCACAATTATTATGCTTTTATAACTTGCGTTCCTTAAATCTGATCAACGCTAAGTTATGGTTTTACATATATTTAAGTCATGAAACATTATCACGTGGCTCCATCGAAAATGATAACGATAATCAGAATATAATCTTGAGGTCCACCATGATGAAGTTTTTGAAAATCGCCTCTTTGAAACACGACAATGAAACTAAAGCCATGTTGATCAACCTGATTCTAAGAGACTTCTTAAATAATGGTGAAGTCGATAGCGCGTCTGATTTCGTCTCCAAGTTAGAATTTCCTCACATAGACGTTTCCAGTTCATTGGAGGCAAGGTACTTCTACTACCTATCCAAAATCAATGCTATTCAGTTGGACTATTCCACCGCAAATGAATATATTATTGCAGCCATAAGAAAAGCTCCACATAACTCTAAGAGTTTGGGGTTTTCACAGCAATCGAACAAATTACATTGTTGTATTCAATTACTAATGGGTGATATTCCAGAATTATCATTTTTCCACCAATCGAATATGCAAAAGTCTCTTCTGCCTTACTACCATTTAACAAAGACCGTCAAATTAGGTGATTTGAAAAAATTCACATCCACAATCACAAAGTATAAACAGCTTTTATTGAAAGACGACACTTACCAACTTTGTGTCAGATTAAGATCTAATGTTATCAAGACAGGTATAAGAATCATCTCTTTAACTTATAAAAAAATCTCCTTAAGGGATATTTGTTTGAAACTGAATTTGGATTCGGAACAAACTGTAGAATACATGGTTTCAAGAGCTATCAGAGACGGTGTCATTGAAGCTAAGATTAACCATGAAGACGGCTTCATCGAAACCACGGAGTTACTGAACATTTACGACAGTGAAGATCCCCAACAAGTATTTGATGAGAGAATTAAATTTGCCAATCAACTACACGATGAATACCTTGTTTCCATGAGGTACCCTGAGGATAAAAAGACTCAACAAAAAGAAAAGAATGAAAACGGTGACGATGATGATGATATGCTTGATGGCGATCTATTGGATGATATGTCAGATATGTCAGATCTTGACGATTTGGGATTCTTATAAGAATGCTACAAAATGTCATAAAACATAAACAAATAAAATTCACAAAAAAATCCATTTCGTATATACAAGCCCCCGCACATAATGTATGCATATATATATGTGTATATATATATATCTATACGTATTGACCTCAAGATATATTACTGTCCTACTTTAGTACACGAAGAAAAAATAGAAAAGAAAAAATAGTTACCTCCTGTGTTCTGCAGCAGCCCTTTGAAAAACTAAGCTTTGAAAAAAATATTAACCGCATACACCTTGAAGAAAAGAGCAGTCTGAAATCAAAAGGGATACAGACAAAGAAACCACAAATAACGTCAAGTATCCATCATGACGACAGAAGAGCCAGCGCCAAAACAATCTGATTCAGAAATAGGGATTAAGTTGGCATTGGATCCGAACTTGATTACATTGGCACTAAGTTCTAACTCAAACTCCAATCTTCATTCACCAGCATCTGACGAACCGGTGCCTAAATCCGAAGAAAAGGTGGATGCCAACGCTCACTTAGAAGGTGATGAAGTGGAGAATAAGACAAAGAAGGATAATGACGAGAGGTTGAAGTTTCTGAAAAATAAAAACTCATTAGTCAGCAATCCACATGAAATTTACGGTTCCATGCCATTAGAGCAATTGATCCCAATCATCTTAAGACAGCGTGGTCCGGGATTTAAGTTTGTTGATTTGAATGAAAAGGAATTACAAAATGAGACTAACCAACGTGATGACGATGATGCTGATGACAGCAGCAACAACGAGAAGAAAAACGGCAATGCTGAGGATGAAAACGTACAAGTAGGAGAAGATTTCATGGATGTCGATTATGAAGATAAAGATGATTCATTAAATCTACTCAACGAAGCAGAGCACAAAACAAATGAAAACGGTGAGGCAGATGATAACGTAGAGACGATGATGACACAAGAACAATTTGTCAAGAGAAGGAAAGATATGGTAGAACATATCAATTTAGCTATGAACGAATCGTCTCTGGCTCTGGAGTTCGTTTCTTTGTTACTATCAAGCGTTAAAGAATCTACAGGCATGTCATCAATGTCACCGTTTTTAAGAAAAGTTGTCAAGCCTTCTAGTTTAAACAGTGACAAAATACCATACGAACCGCCTACAAAGGAGGAATTTATCGAATTGGATATATTAAACAAAGGCTGGAAGTTACAAAGCTTAAACGACTCTAAAGATTTATTACGGAAGAGCTTCAATAAATTAAGCTTTATTTTGCAAAATGAGCATGATTATTGGAACAAGATCATGCAAAATATCAGCAACAAAGATGTTATTTTCAAAATTAGGGATAGATCTAGCGGCCAAAAGCTATTAGCAATCAAATATGGATACGAGGATTCCGGATCTACGTATAGACACGATAGAGGCATTGCCAATATAAGGAATAACATTGAATCTCAAAATCTGGATTTGATACCCCATAGTAGTTCTGCAGTTAAAAGTACGGATTTCCTACATTCGGTAAAGAAATTTTTAAGAGTTCGCATTTTCACAAAGATTGAATCCGAAGATGATTATATATTGAGCGGGGAGAGTATAATGGATGGCGATGGCGATAACGACGAGGCTGAGGCAAAAGACATTAGAAAGCAGATACAAATACTGAAGAAGATTATTTTTGAGAAGGAACTAATGTATCAGTTGAAGAAAGAATGCGGTCTATTGATTTCATATGGTGTCAGTATTGAAAATGAAAATAAAGTTATAATTGAATTGCCTAATGAAAAGTTTGAAATTGAGTTATTGACCCTTGATGATGACTCCATAGTCAATCATGAACAAGATTTACCCAAAATCAACGACAAGAGGGCCAATTTGATGCTTGTTATGTTGAGGTTATTATTGGTGGTCATGTTCAAGAAAACACTAAGATCGAGAGTAAGTTCACCTCAAAGAGTCACCAACTTGAAAGTAGACAATGATGTGCTATTAATTCGCCCCATCCTGGGTAAAGTTCGATTTGCCAATTACAAGTTGTTACTGAAAAAAATCATAAAGGATTATGTGCTGGATATCCTCCCCGGTTCAAGCATAACAGAAACAGAATTTAAGAGGGAAGAATCCCAGGGAAATGAAAATATCGATGATGAAAACATAACGAGGTTGAATAAAGAAATCCGTGCCTTTGACAAACTATTAACTGTGCCCAAGCGCGAACTCGAGATAAACCTACCACCGTCCGAGCACAAGAGCCCCAGATTGAGCCTGATACTAGAAAGTCCCAACTATTGTAACGCATTGATTCACATCAAGTTTGAAGATACCTCTGAAGCCAACGCGGTCGCCTTTGACACGACGTTCTCAGACTTTAAAGAGGTCGAGGACTTCCTCCATTTCATTGTTGCTGAATTCATTCAACAGAAGAAGATATAACACTCTCAACCCATTATCAAACCTATATACAACACTACATAATGCTCTATCGCCATATAGAGTCGCATACGTATAAAAAGACAAAACCATTCTCGCCTAGATTTGTGTATATAAGAGTCAAAAGAAAAGAATCTCGAGGTAGATAAGGACGACGAAACGAAAAACAGCAAGAACAAAAAACGACAAACAGACCAAATACGAATATGACGTACACATTGGCTATCTTAGGTTGTGGTGTTATGGGCCAAGCGCTCCTTTCAGCCATTTACAATGCTCCAAAGGCCGCTGACAAAGCCACCGCTGCATTCTATCCTTCCAAGATCATTACATGTAACCACGATGAGCCCAGCGCACAACAAGTTACTGATCTGGTCGAAACATTCGACGAGTCACCTAACGGTATCACTGTAGACAGCACCTACGGCAACAACGTGAGCGCTGTGGAAGAGGCCACTGTGGTTCTTCTTGGTACAAAGCCATTTTTGGCTGAAGAAGTATTGAACGGCGTTAAGAATGCCATTAAGGGGAAATTGCTTATTTCCTTGGCCGCTGGTTGGACAATTGATCAACTAACCCAGTACACTAGCACTGTGTGTCGTGTAATGACCAACACACCTGCCAAATATGGGTACGGCTGTGCTGTGGTATCTTATTCTGCCGATGTTTCCAATGAGCAAAAGCCATTGGTTAACGAGTTGATTAGTCAAGTTGGTAAGTACGTCGAATTGCCCGAAAAGAACATGGACGCGGCTACCGCATTGGTTGGTTCAGGCCCTGCCTTTGTTTTGTTGATGCTGGAATCCTTGATGGAAAGTGGGTTGAAGTTGGGAATCCCATTGCAAGAAAGTAAGGAGTGTGCCATGAAGGTTCTAGAAGGTACAGTCAAGATGGTTGAGAAGAGTGGTGCGCACCCATCTGTCTTGAAGCACCAAGTGTGCACACCAGGTGGTACAACCATTGCAGGGTTGTGTGTCATGGAAGAGAAGGGTGTCAAGAGTGGTATCATCAAAGGTGTGGAGGAAGCAGCCCGTGTTGCTTCCCAACTAGGACAAAAGAAGAAATAGGATGGATTGCCTGAAGTGTATGTATCATAGCTCTGTAACCGTATATCTTTTCAATATTGGACTTGCATTTTTTTTTCCGGCGCTGTTCCGTTGGCCCGACAATGAATCATCTCCATGGATGACTATCCAAGAGTGATGACACTACAGAAAGCGTATAAAAGAGAGAAAGAGGCCAGTATGTTTCTTGTGAGAGAGTGCTATTGCGCTTGCTTGGACGTGACCGCCACAAGGAAATTCAGTAACAATGTCAAGCGGTAGTACTATTGTTTCGCCTGACAAGTCGGAACGAACATTCAGACATGAGGCAGAACTGCCCAAATTACCATTACCTAAATTGAGTGAAACTTTGCTACACTTGAAGGAAAGTTTAGAGCCACTGTATTACGCTGATGGCTATTATCAACATCCCCTAGATCCAGAGCAAATTGAGGATCTGTCGTCCATCATCAAGAATTTTGAAAAAAATCCAGTGAGTGAGAAGCTGCAATCCAAACTGCAAAATTATCACGATTCTAGAGATTGCTATCTTGACGAATTGCATCTAGACATCAACAATCATACGTCTACAAGAGAAATTCAAGACGACGTGTTGCCCAGAAACCCATTCTTAGTTCTCGCGGACGATGCTTTACCAAATATCTCGCAAGCTGACAGGTCTGCCGTCTTGGTACATTCTGCAGCAAGATTTATTTCCGCTTTGAAGCAGGATTTGTTGCCCCCAGATGTTAATGCCACCAGCGGTAGACCATTGTCGATGGCACCATTTTTGAACTTGTTCGGCACTACTCGTAGTCCTGTCTTCCAGCACGGTGAAGTTGAAAATTTTAATTTGAATAAACCTTACACTGCATCTGACCTGGAGGACCCTGATTACTCAAGTGATGAGGACAATAATAGCGAAGCTACTGAAAAAGAATTAGCTAACCGGAAGCAGAAACGCAAAGAAGACATCTTTACTGGTAATGGTATAACCATAAAAAAACACCCGGATAGCAAACACATCTTAATCATCTCCAGGGGCCAATATTATACTTTGGAGGTGTTGGACTCTATGAATAGAATCATATATACCACGGCCGAATTAACCACGATTTTTCAGCATATTATAAATGATTCATCCGACACTGGGAAATCAACCGCACTAGGTAGTTTGACTTCTCATTCCTTTAGGAACTGGAAATACGCAAGGAAAAGGTTACAAAAAAGATACCCAAACGAATTATATCGCATAGACTCTGCGTTGTTCGTTCTCGTGCTGGATGAGTCCCAGGAGGAAACCATCAATGGTGACGACGACGCCGCCGATATTAGCCAAAAATTTAATAGGACTATCACTGAACGAGACAAGAAATGCACTTCTGCAAATTGCAAAAGAGTATATTATGGTACTTCTATAATAAACAACAAAGGGCATCAAGTGGGTTCATGTGTCTCTCGTTGGTACGACAAATTACAACTGGTTGTCACTGCAGATGCCAAGGCCACGGTGATTTGGGATTCCTTCACCTGTGATGGGTCAGTCGTGCTTAGATTCACGTCCGAAATTTATACGGAATCTGTTTTGAGATTAGCCAGAGACGTCAATGCCGGCGATCCGCAATTCTCACTATGGCCAAACGTCACGCAAACAGATCCTGAAACCAAGAAATTAATGACGGCGACTATAAATGCAAATAGTGAGGGTCCTACCGAAATTGACCCTAAATCTGTTGCGGAAAAAATCGATTGGTCCTTTAGCAACATCCTGAATACGCATGTCCATTTGTCAGAGACCAAATTAGCTGATTTGATTTCCAAATATGACATTGTTCGCGCTTCGATTCCCTTGGGTAGAAGGTCAGCCCAAAGATTAGGCATCAAACCTGACTCGATGGTGCAAGTGGCTTTACAAATTGCCCATTATGCATTATACGGTAGAATGGTCTTTGGGTTTGAACCCATATCCACTCGCGGTTTCAAAAATTCAAGGTCCTCATTTATTAATATTCAAAACCAGGAACTCTTAGAACTATGTCAATTATTTATTTCTAGCTCCATCGATGGAACGGGGAAACTAGATAAATTTATTCAAACTTGTGAAACGCACTTCGAAATGGTGAAACATGCCAAATCAGGTGTCGGTTATGAAAAGCATTTCAATGCTTTGAAGTACCTTTTCAAGTTTCATGACCATTTTGGCATCTCCTTAAATGGTGATGAATCATCGGTCGCGAGAGACCTTTTTGAAAACCCGTTGGTTTTGCCCTTCTCACAACCTGAGTTGATCGTTGCCAATTGTGGTAATGCTGCCACCACAACATTCGGCATAACACCTGCTGTGCCCCAAGGGTTCGGCATAGGTTACATCATCAAAGATGATCAAGTGGATTTGACAGTGACATCGCAATTTAGACAAGGCGACAGATTGATGTTCATGTTAAACTGGGTCCTAGGTGAAATTCGTTCGTATTGGAGGATGTCTCGCGGTACTTCCCATAATAAAACTGGTGTAAAGATTAGCCCTGTAGTGGACAGATTGTATGAAATGGACAATGCAATCAACAACCCTTCAAAACACAATGGTTACACGGTTTCCAGAACTCGCCAAACATCTTCATCATCACAAGTAAATTTGAACAGGTATGGTGGGTTTTTCGATTTGGAAAGTCACATAGATAGTAGAAATATCTCTAAATCACCATCGTTGAAGAACTTGCAGAAAGACTTCAATGGGCTGATGCCGAATGCAGAGAATGATCATTCAAGTTCAGCGGTATCCGTCCCAACAGAAAAGGAAAAATTAAACACAGGCCATGAAATTTTACAAATTCAACCACGAGAGTTGGCTAGTAACGGGTTGGAAGCAGGAAACGAGACGGATATCGAGGGCATTACTGGCAATACCGATGGTATATCATCGTCTTCTTCCACTACGTCTTTGAGTTCCAAGAAACGTAATGTCATCAACTCGAGATTCGACATCGATTTTGATCGTAGTCGCGTGGGCAGAAAAGTTGCTACTTTGGATCAATAAGATCTCTTTCTTTTATCGATTCTATCTATTACCGCTGTTATGTATGACATTGATAGGATACGATATATACGTATTATGAACTAAACTACTCTATTTAATTTATGCTTATTATCCCATTTATGCCGGTGACCCGGACTACTTTGGCGACTGAAAAAAATTTTCAAAGAAAAGGCCGATGCTGATCGATACAAAAGACAAAGATTTCATTTCAACCTCCATTAGGTGCGGGAAAAGTAGGTAGAAGGAGCATATTGAACCGTTATCATCGTGCATTAAAGATAAATATGAGCGACTTACAAGATCAAGAACCGAGCATTATTATCAACGGTAATTTGGACCCAGTCGGTGAACCAGATTTCATTGAAGAAACTGAAGTTGTAGTTCAAGAGGCGGAAGAGAATGAAGAAGCCAACAAACCAAAGAAGAAAGTTGCATTCACTGGCTTGGAAGAAGATGGGGAATCTGAAGAGGAAAGAAGAAAAAGAGAATTTGAAGAAGGTGGTGGTTTACCCGAACAACCACTAAACCCTGATTTTTCAGAATTAAACCCACTCTCTGCCGAAATTATCAACAGACAAGCTACGATAAATATCGGTACCATTGGTCATGTCGCCCATGGTAAGTCCACAGTCGTTAGAGCTATTTCTGGTGTCCAAACAGTTCGTTTCAAGGATGAATTAGAACGTAACATTACTATTAAATTAGGTTATGCCAATGCTAAAATTTACAAATGTCAAGAACCTACATGCCCTGAACCCGATTGTTATAGATCTTTCAAATCCGATAAAGAAATCAGTCCTAAATGTCAAAGACCAGGTTGTCCTGGGCGCTACAAGTTGATTCGTCACGTTTCGTTTGTGGACTGTCCCGGTCACGATATCTTAATGAGTACTATGTTGTCAGGTGCCGCTGTCATGGACGCTGCCTTACTTTTAATTGCAGGTAATGAATCTTGTCCACAACCTCAAACCTCAGAACATTTAGCTGCTATTGAAATTATGAAATTGAAGCATGTTATCATCTTACAAAATAAGGTCGATTTGATGCGTGAAGAAAGTGCCTTGGAACATCAAAAATCTATCTTGAAATTTATTAGAGGTACCATTGCCGACGGCGCTCCAATTGTACCAATCTCCGCTCAATTGAAGTATAACATCGATGCTGTCAATGAATTTATTGTCAAAACTATTCCTGTACCACCAAGAGACTTCATGGTTTCTCCAAGGTTAATCGTCATTCGTTCATTTGATGTCAATAAGCCAGGTGCTGAAATTGAAGATTTGAAAGGTGGTGTTGCCGGTGGCTCTATCTTAAACGGTGTCTTCAAATTAGGTGATGAAATCGAAATTAGACCAGGTATCGTTACCAAGGATGATAAAGGTAAAATCCAATGTAAACCAATTTTTTCCAACATTGTTTCCTTATTCGCTGAACAAAACGATTTGAAATTCGCCGTTCCTGGTGGTTTAATTGGTGTGGGTACAAAAGTTGATCCTACTTTATGTAGAGCCGATCGTCTTGTTGGCCAAGTCGTTGGTGCTACGGGTCATTTACCAAACATTTACACTGATATTGAAATTAACTATTTCTTATTACGTCGTCTATTAGGTGTTAAAACAGATGGTCAAAAGCAAGCTAAAGTCAGAAAGTTGGAACCAAATGAAGTTCTTATGGTCAATATCGGTTCTACCGCTACAGGTGCTCGTGTTGTTGCCGTTAAAGCTGATATGGCAAGATTACAATTAACATCACCTGCTTGTACTGAAGTTAACGAGAAGATTGCTTTATCGAGACGTATCGAAAAGCATTGGCGTTTGATTGGTTGGGCTACTATTAAGAAGGGTACTACTTTGGAACCAATTGCTTAAACAACTAAGAAACCCCCCACAAAATAAAATTTCATAACTAATTAGAAAGGAAGTGAAAGCGAGAAACGGGTTGAAGGAAAAGGAAACTGATCCCTCTAGTTTTAAAAATATGCACCATATCCATTGATGCGTAATGGCATGATGATCTTTATCCTTTTTAATACGTTTCCCTCCATCTTTTTTTCTTTTTTTACATAGTATTCCATTGTATATTTAACATGTTTTACGTATTTTAAAAAAATTACTAAACGCAATAATTCCACCGCACATTGTATCTTTGCAACAGAATCCGCAAAAATATTTGTCACGTAGCAGTTCTACTTATCGAAACGTTAAAAAACTACAGACCGAAAATACTTGCTCTATGGTCCGTGTCTAACTTCACGATATACATATGTTGCGATCAAATTAAGAACAATGCTTATCCAGTTCATGCCACGACAACAGCACAGCGGTATATAGCTACACGGACTACAAAGTTATGTAGGAGGTCACTATCCAATGTCGCTTTGTCAAGATCCTTTTCTTTGTATCAATTAAGTTGACTATAATGTTTCCTTTATTACCTATATGCCAGAAAAAAACAGCAGTCCTGTTATGTGGCCAGATCCACTTCAGTAGCTTCCCGTTACTTGATGGCGGCACTGTTTCAATTTTGGCCTATGCTTTGACAAAAGAAGCCAATCTGTTCATGGCGACCTTTTGAGATGGTCTCTCGAATTACCATTGATAAATTCATAGAATTTGTTTTTGCTATGGCTACTAAATTACCGTAGACACCACATTAATATATAAGTTTGCCATCTTAGTATAGTGGTTAGTACACAACATTGTGGCTGTTGAAACCCTGGTTCGATTCTAGGAGGTGGCATTTATTTTTTGCAGTTTTTACTGCAATATAGTACTGTAAAAGAAGACGTAGACATGTCAACTTTGTGCGTAAATACATCTAGAATGTGGTTGAAGCATAGGAGTGGTTAATAATTTCTTTATAAAAGCTGGTAAGAATTGGATAATATAGATCAGCGTATACAAAAGATAATGAAAAATAAGAGTGAGATATGTACAAAAACATTTTGACGCCTGGCATAAACCTAACTATGGCTTAGGAATCTTTAAGCTCTTTGAGATCATACCACACCCATGAACAAAGAATACCAAAACAATTGGGTGGAACTCCAATAACTGATCTTCTCTGAAAATACCGAATGGAATGTTGTCAAAAATCCACCCGTTTCTAACAAAATACGCCATACCCAAAACCAAAGCCAAAGTGGTTGGCATTGGTAACCCTTCAAAGTATTTGGACTTACCAGTAGAAGAATCCTTAGGCAACTGGGCGACGGTGACGTTAAATCTTGCTAGTCTTGCCAAACCACAAAGAACGAAGAATGACAAAACCACGACATCAAGCGTGGTTTGGAAACCAATGGCGAACGCAATAGAGGCTGGAGCCACACCAAAGGAGACTAAATCGGCCAATGAGTCAAGTTCTTGACCCATCAGCGACGATCTGTTTCTTAGACGTGCCACTCTCCCGTCAAGGAAGTCGAAACACATACCTAGTAAGATAAAAAAATGGGCGCGTTGAACGTAATGAGGTTTGCCTGTAAGTGTGAATCTCAAACAACTCACAATCGAGTAAAACCCAGAGAACCCGTTCAGCATAGTAATATAATCTGCCATATGTAAATTCCTCATCATGCTGAAATGATGTTCGTCACTTGTAAACTTTTGTATATCGGTAGCATTTGGCGGAGCCAACGGAGCTGTGTTTATGGAAAATATACTCGAAGCCCTTCTGCTTAATGTACCACTAAACTCGTCAGAGGAATACCCCTCATTGACGTTGTCACGTTCATCTATGATGACATCTGTTTCTGTGTGTGGGAATTCTTGAGGTGCGAAATCTTCGTCTGACTCAACCATATTTAGAATCTGTAGTTTTATCTTGAGGTTGTCTATTGGTCGAATTAAATGTACAATAAAAAGAACAATCACCCACAAATCGAAAAACACTTCGGACCCTTCCTTCCTTATTTATAACGTTTCCTTTAAAAATGCGGATCTTTCCTTTGAGATGGCCATGTGAAAGCTCAAAGACGTGAGGGTGTCGTGTACGTGAAAAGTGACTTTTATAATGTTATAGCAATGTCTCAAAGGCTTTGGTACAAGACCCGGGTATATATTGGGAGTGGGCGTAACAGTCCTGTTCTATAATGGTGCTAATTGATATATATATCTCGTAACAAATATGTGCGTACATATACATACAGCTCTATATATACATATACTTACATGTAAACTTTGGTGTTAGTTTTTATTGGACTTACACTGAAAAAAAAACTCAAGAACATCTTCACTTTTGAATATGCAAACGCGAGCTCTATCATCTTGTCTACTGTAGCGGTGTGTACAGTATTTGGGTCACGTATTTTTGTTTGTACCGAACAATGGACGCGACGCATAATGTGTTATGCTTAATACTGCTAGTCGCCAGATGGTTCAATATAACGTGATTGGGGATAGGAAGGGCGCCGGAGGTGTTTTCGTTATTATCGGTTTGCGCATTTGAATAATTGTTCAAAATGACGTTTTCTAGGTGAGGTGGCAGCTGTGGAGGAGTCAACCAAGCCATATTTTGATGGTTATTTTGCTGCTGATCAAGCGTCAAATAATATTGCTCCATTACATTCGGGTCAGTAAACACTGCAGGTATATCTTGGGTGTATTCTAAATCAGGTTTTGATGGAGTTTCATCGTGGAAACGGGTGTACCCATCACCCATGTCATCCGGTTCCTTTTCTATCTCCAATGCGATCCTTGACCGAGCGCTCATCGGTCTCTTGGCAGACTGACTATCATCTGCATGGTTTGATTTATTATCCGACGCTAGTTGCTGAGGTTCATTACTCCAGTCAGGTGGTGCAGTTACTTCCATATAATTGACAAAATTACCCATTTGGTCAGTTGCAGTGGGCAAATAATCACTAAATCTTAGTTCATTGTCAACAATAAATCTGAAACGATGGGTACCTGGAGGTAATTGCAGTTTGACGTGCATGAGCCCCGGCTGTCCAGGCACTGGTACCAGCCCGATCATTTTCCTCCATCCAGTGAATGAACCGGTAACATACACCTTACTACCCCCCTGTTGCCAAGTGATATCAATTGGAAGCATCATAGCTCTTATTTTTTTGTTCGCCACACTTCCCTGCGGTTGATCTTGCTGCTGTTGAGGTGATTGATTCTGGGGCACGTCTGCCTGCTGAGCCGATTGATAATCCATATTTTGCAGGGTATTTGCTGTCATATCTGCGTCACGACCATCGCCTTCATTGCTGTCGATACTACTCGAACTGCTACCGCCGATGTTGTCGTCATCTGAATCGAAAGTTTCCCCAAACCCGTTTTCTGCGTGGTTTGAATACGGTGGTATTTCGTCGTCATTGTCATCATTAAAAATTAAACTCGATTTATGTCTAAGAGGAGGTTGAGGTTCTAATTCGTTTGGGTTGTCAACATTCATTTGAGAAAAGGTGTACGCTAGGGCGGCCTCGTTGTTTGGATTTGCGCTTGAGCTACTTCCCTCGTTCTTATTGGAGTTGCTGGCTGCGTCACTTACATCTAACATAGACGCATCCTTATTTTCAGAGTTGTCGCCAGCCATATTCTAGTTAAGCTGATGTTGTTATTCGCGTAGAAAATATAATCGACAAATACTGGTATAGTAGCTCTTGCCTGCCTATGGCTCACTTGTAATTACAGTACTGATTGAATGCCAAGTGAGTGTTATGTTATTGTCTGCTTTGCAAGCTTTTTTCGTGAGCTCTTCCAAAGGGGAGCAAATTTGGTCGCCCAAGAATAAAAATGAATGCAAAAAAAATAACGTGATTGAAGTTTCATGGCAAGATACAAAATACAAAGAAAGGAAGGGACTGAGCCGTCATAAGATGGAGGTTTGTGTACCGTGGTAGATTCTTATTAAGTGTGCTATTCGTTTTACTTTTTTTTTCAAACTTCTCCTTAGGCTGCTCTACGTTGCCATCGAAAAAAGATAACGTCCACGTTTTCAAAGACTATTATTGTCATTACCGTTGTTTTTATTATTTATTATTTATTATTTAGTGATAGTAGGTAGGTGCATTATTTTTGAAGGTGTCGATTTGCTGCAACATGCTCCCTATGGGCGGCAACGATATTTTAGGGATTGGAGTTGGTTCTCTTGATTCAGACTTGGAGGCTATATTGTCCTCATCATCTCCGGATATATGAAATTCCGCTCTTGTATGTAACCTTCCTCTGGAGATCGTCCTCGCTGTGTGCATGTAACCACTCCTGTAAGCGTCGTGTGCTGCCAGGGGCTTGTCTAGAAATAGACCCATGCCCATATGCTTGGCCGTGGCGTCGTTGTTTACAGCAGAGGTGAAGGAAGTTAAACTGTTCGAGGTGGATATGGGTCTTGCAATTTCGATATCCTCTGCGCTCATGGCCGGTGTTACTTTTTGCAGAGGGCACAATGCTGTTGATAATGGTCTAGCAAGTTTCTTCGAAGGCAGCGAGGTTTGCGAAAGCAGCGAGGTACTCGATTGATCTTTAGAACTGGCTACCGAATCGAGACCACTCATGGAGGTCAAGTTCATCCGAGATTTCGAAAATACGGAGGACCCCGAAGATAGCTCACTTAACGCTAAAGAGCTGCTAGATGAATCCATATACGGGATGGTTGCAGAGCTGTTAGAACTCCCATTGTTCAGGTATTGAAGTGAAGCGGTCGAAGGGTACATCGATACAATAGAGGTCATAGAAGCGCTGGAGTGGTTGTTCGGAATCGGATGGCCTGGAATCAGATGGGTGCTTGTTTGAATGCCTACTACTGGGATCAGAGTCCCTGGTAGTTGTGTTTTCACGAGACCGCAACCATTTTTGATCGTTCGTATATTCAAATTAGTGGAATCCTGAGCAACAGAAACAAGAATAGGTGGTGCTTCAAAGTGGCCCGTGCTAGTGCCCAAAGTGCCAGTGGTGTCATTAAAAGTCGTAGAAGCGGAGGCCGTAGTGTCCGCAGCAGCCCTTTGTGAACTTTTAGATTTCGGCTTGCGTGGCCGCCCTTGAGCAGTCCTTGTATGCGTCTTCAAATGTCTCTTCAGTTCATCGCTTCGACTAAAGCTCTTCGGGCAGCCCCGGAAGGAGCATTTGTGCGGTTTCTCACCTGTATGTGTTCTCACGTGCCTCTTCTTATGTTCTAGTCTATGGAACCCTCGGAAGCAGAACTCGCACTTGAAGGGCCTTCGGTCATTATCAGGAGGGAAGCCGCCTTGCACGGAGTTCATATTCGGAGTTTAAAGATAAAAGGCGTACCGATCTATAAGCTAGGCAGATTAACAAAAGAGAGAGAAAGGATCTTTGAAGTGTCTGTGAAACCCATCGCCAAAAACGGCTGGTATTTAAATATTATTCACCAGAACGGGAAAAATGGTCAAAATCACAAGGAAGACTGGACCTGCTTTGCTTGTCAAAATTTTCTTAATAGGAAACACCATGAACTTTGTTAAAGTAATCTATACCCCTGCGGAAAAACTAGTGGGGATTCTTGGCGGGGTCTCCGAGAAATGTCTGCTACGGCATATTCTGGGCACGTTTTTCCGAGCGCACGCCGCCGTTTCAGCAACTGCCGTGGGAAGGTTTTTCCGAAGACATTTTAGTTTTTCCGAGGCCATCTCTTTTCCTTTCTCCAGTTCTGTTTAGCATTTATGTAACCTGAATTAGTTTCTCGAAGTATTCAAGTGGGCTACATCATGCATAATTACAGGCAGCTGCACGGTCAACAGGGGCCCCTGAACAAATCTGGCAGTGCCTTTCTTAAACGAACCATTAAAACTTTGCACAATCCGGATCTTAAAAAAAGGAAGGATAACAGCGGAAAGAATAATGTTTAGGTGCAACAATGGTTTCAAAAATATTTTCTTTGAATAAAACATGATTTTTTCTATTAACACAGGTACGTACCACAAAAAGTATACTAAAACTATTCTAGGCAATGCTATATCGAGATTATCTTCTTTTAAAGCCTGGTGGAGGCTGAAACTTTCTTGTTTGGGGAGGCGCTTCATTGTTGAACCTAGATCTATTTGTATTAACACTATCGCTGTGACCACCGCTACTGTTGTACCTGCTCGACGAAGGTTGTGCTATTTCTCTATCAGTGTTATTGCTATGCTTAGCACTCGCCGCATTCGGCTTGGTGATCTTCCCTGGCTTCTTTTCTTTATCCTTCCTCTGCTTAGTCTGCTTTTGCGCTTGCTTGTTTTCCTTTTGGTCTCTCACCAATCTTTCCTTTTTAGATAGCAGCGGCTTATCCTCTACCACCGTAGATAGAATCTGTTCCCCTCTTAAAATGGTCAGACCCAATACTCTTTTTTCTACTTTGATATTCAAGGAGGCACCGTCTTTAGAGTCCTTCTTCGGTCTCAACTTGTCCAGTTGAGTCCTGGGTACTCGTTCCTCTATACAGTCACTCAGCACCAAATTCATGTGTTTATCAAACGCCAACAACTGCCCGATATATACTCGGCCATCTTGGGTAAGAACCCTCAATTTATAATCGATCAGGTTCGCTAGTCGACTACCGTGTGCTACCTGTGTTTTACTCATCTATTTTGAATTGCTAGGGATCTGTGCTGTGGTTCTTCCTGTTACTCCTCTAGTTTGTTCCACTTATCTATTTATTCTTACTAGTATAACCTGGTTTAAAATTCGTTTTTATTTTTCAAATTTCAATGTTAAATTTTTTCCCACAATAACCGTGGGGGGAAAACTAAGAAATTAAGAAGTAAGAAAGCTTAGTACGTAATTGGTAATGCCAACTAAACAAGTAGCGTTAGTTGAGGTGGAATCACACAGAGAAATAATGGCCGAAGAAGCGAACGATAAGCGTCCATTAGCAGGACAAAAGGAATCCATTGACACTAAGCCTGGAAATGCGGTAGAGCCTAAACCCAAAAGAAGAAGAAGAAGAAACTACGACGATTACGATGCTGAGGTGGCCAAAGAAGAAACCAAGACAAAGGGCGGGTCGGAAAAGAGCGAAGGCAAGACTACTGCGGAGGACTCAGAGTCGGACATGGACGACGCCAAATTAGACGCTTTGATGGGAAATGAAGTGGAAGAAGAAGAGGACGACCTAGCTGAAATCGATACCTCCAATATCATTACATCTGGAAGAAGAACCCGCGGCAAGGTAATTGATTACAAGAAGACTGCGGATGAATTAGACAAGAATGAAGCTACTGTAAAGTCTACTAATGAAGCAGGAAAGGATGACGAAGAAGATGACGAGGATGATGACTTTAAGGAGCAATGAGGGAAAAATCATTTAATGTCGTCTTTTAGTTTCAAAGTCTGTTCAATTCAATTTCTTATATGCGTTCTATATGTACATAAGGTATATGTTAACAGAAAAATTGTAAAAATATTATAACGAAAGCAAAAGACAAAGAGACCAAAAATAAAGGAGGGGGAGGGGGAGAGGGGGTCAAGCACGTCTACGTACAAGTGTAACTGCAAAAGATGTTTTAACAACAGTTATTCCCGCTGTTCTTCTTGTTTTCGTTTGGAGTTGGTGTCAGACTGATTGTTGGACCGTTTGGAGCAGACGCACCATTGGCATTTCCGGTGACACCAGAATCTGCGAGATCCATTTGGTGCTTACTGACCTTTTGGTAAATAGTGTTAATCAGCTCTTCAAAGGCCTTATCCACATTCTCACTGTTCAAAGCACTTGTTTCTGTAAATAATAATTGGTTTTCTTGAGCAAAAGTCTTGGACTCTTCTGTGGGTACAGCACGTAAATGGGCCAAATCAGACTTGTTCCCAATGAGACCTACCGCAACGTTGTCGTCTGCGTTTTCCCTTAGTTCCGATAACCAATGGTTACAGTTCTCATATGAGCTTGATTTACTGATATCGTATACGATCAAGGCACCGACGGCCCCTCTATAATAAGCAGAAGTAATGGCTCTGTAACGTTCCTGGCCCGCAGTATCCCAAATCTGTGCCTTGATCCTCTTGCCGTCAATCTCCAGAGTCCTGGTGGCAAACTCGACCCCAATGGTGGACTTGGAATCCATATTGAATTCGTTCTTCGTAAATCTTGACAATAGATTGGATTTCCCCACTCCAGAATCACCAATCAGCACAA
The DNA here is from genome assembly GCA_947243795.1 of Saccharomyces uvarum. Classification (NCBI taxonomy): domain Eukaryota; kingdom Fungi; phylum Ascomycota; class Saccharomycetes; order Saccharomycetales; family Saccharomycetaceae; genus Saccharomyces; species Saccharomyces uvarum. The sequence continues at coordinate 212,170 of OX365932.1, forward strand.
TTTTAAATAATAAGTCGTAATCATATCCATAGTCCTCGCTGCTCATTGTTCTAGTTCCCAAACGCCGTCAAACTCCCTTTACCAGTTTGGCCAAAGCGTTTGATAGCAAAGGCAAAAATTGTTATTCAGTTCTCTCTTGAAAAGTTTCGAGTTTCCCTCTCTCTCTAATTTGGCACCCGAACACCACAGCGGTCAGTGTTATTCCGTATTAGAAAAAAGTAAACAAACAACAAACGAGCTCAAACATAGTAAGAACATCAGAATAATTGGCGCTTGCAGAGAACGTAACTAGCTACACACAATAGGATACGACTGACTAGTGCAATCGCCTGGCCCTACACTAAACTGTCACTTTTTTTTTGCCATCATGTGCTTGCCTGTTACACCGGTTAAGAGCAAAGTCCACAGTGCATTATCGATGGAACAGGAGATGGACCACAATCTAAGCCGTGATATACCGTACCCGCTTGAGAATGAACTTGCCAATCCTCAATTTAATGATACAGAATTTACTGCCGTACCGCGACAGGGTTGTAACAAGAATAAGAAACCCAATGACCATCTACAATCTCAAGTTCGATTTTCAATCCCAGATCCCAATGAGTTATCGCAAAATTCTCCATTGAAAATTGTCTACCCGAAGAGTGCAGATGACATTCAAAGAGAAATATCTACCGCATCATTGCTCATGAACAGTCACGGCCATTTGGTTGACATGCGTTCTAAAATACTGGTTGATGTTCCGGAGGAAGTCTGGAAATTTCATAATAATAGAAAAGTGAGAAGTGAAAACTCTCATCACAGGACTCGTTCGGATGCTAAATCCTATGCAAATAGTAACTTGAAATCTCCAAGACATTCGAGGTCGAAATCGTTACAGTCAATTATAGTGGATACAATGAATACATACCGCACGGGCGATGCCGACACCACTTCCAACGAAAATATTAGTAACGTTAGCCAAGTATCTCCCTTAAACATATCCTTCGACAAACCTCCTCCATTAACGCCCCAAAAGAATTTGTATCTTACACCTGAATCTCCATTGAATAAATATCGTTTACCGGTCCCGTTAGAAATATCGCTACCGCCATACTTATCTCCACAAAACAAGAATAAACAGAGAAACAGTTTAGTGTACGATGGAGATGGATACAGTCAATTTCGCGAGTGTAACACGTCATCATCCACAGAGTCTTCTTCAGAACAACCATCATCGTCGTATTCAGATGAAAATAACTCTATTCCGTATGCGCATCATGACATATCCTTTGAATTAAACAACGCAGATCCTGACAAATTTCTTGGAATCGATGAAAATGCTAACGTCAATCTGAAAATACAAAGAAGAAACCTAAGGAGCCCACATCATATTAAGAAGAAGCCAGATGCCAGGAATGAACGGGAAAGCAACGAGAAAAATAAATCTTTGAAGATTTTATCGACACCAAATAAACTAATAGATATCCCTGACTTAGATGATATGAAATCTCCACCAAGCGCAGGCTTAAACGGTACTTTGAAATTCTTTCAACAATTTGAACCTTATGAGGTACCAGCATCTTCATCTGACAACTTTAACCCTAAATCACAGGACAAGCTCGATATGTCATTCAAATTTCCCATTAGTTCCGCTAACAACAATACTGGCGAAGTGCGTGCAAATAAGGATTTTGCGAGCACGAATAATGAAGATTTCCTGAAAATCGATACTTCGCCTGTGAACCAATCAATCGAGTCAAGGCGACAGATGCTAATCGATCTACAAAAATCTCCAACAAGTAACGATCCGAGAATGCATAAGCATAGAAGAAGTAGAAGTGTTCATACTATTGACGATACTTTTTTAAAATTTGACGCCACGTCTACACCACCAGCCCCAGCCCCAGCCCCAATATCCCCTGTTGAGAATCGTACTCCATACACTTCTCCTGAAATACCTGAAAGATCACCACTACGATTTACATCATCTCCAAATACATATGACGTTCAATCACCTCAAAACAACTCTTTCCAGCAAGAAATATCAGTACCTTCGATTCAAATCATACCAGATGAAACGACTTCAAACACAATAGAACCATCGATTACTGAAAATCCAGAAGAGGAAACTGACCTCAAATCGTTTTCTATTGAAGATGCTGACAAATCCATTGCAATTATTAGTGAAACAAAAAAAAATTCAACGGTAGAACCATTCAAACCACTATCTTCATTCAATTCGTTCAATCATCCAATGCAAAATAAAAAACTATCCCCTTTAAATCAATCTCTTACAGAACCTGCTGCCCATCCACTACCTCTCAACACTGTATCTCCTCAAAGACAACTGTCAAATTCAGGTAGTAGTAAATCCTCATCATATAATTCTGAATTTTCGGCTAATACTGGCCTTACGGATACAACATCCCAACCTTCTGTAGCGGCTAACAGGGCAATCCTACAACAGAACCTAATAAACCAGAAAAAACCGAAAAATATCGTTGATTTTTGTCTTCCTTCCCAGAAGAACAACTTTTCATTTCCCAGGGAGAAGGTCACACCTATATCCGAGCGTGTCTTAGAGTTCAACACAATTTATGAGAAAAGAGATGGTAAAATGGTCGAGGTTATCTTGCTAGATGAAGACGAAGACAGGAGCGTTGAAAAAAATATCAATCCACAACCAAAACTAATTCAAGTTCAAAAAACCAAAAACGAACAGGATAAGAAAAGCCTAACCTATTATAACGAAGTTTTAGATATGTGTGAAAAAACAGCAGACGAAGCAAAGAAAATCATCTATCAACTGGTGGACGAAACTGTTAGATACCCAAAAAACAAACATCCAAAAAAGCAAAATAGATCAAGAATACTTCCCCCATTACCTTTTCCCTTATACGATCAAAACGGGAATTCCTTGAACACTAATAAAAATGAATCAAATATTCACGACAACATTCCACGCCAACAAAACAACTTGAGATAAAAAGGAAAGTTTGGGAGAATGTGTTCTTTTCCAAAAAAATGTTTGGCTGATCACCATTTCACTACGGGAGAGCTTCTATGAATGTTGGTTAGCTTTTATTTTGTTTATTTGAGTTTTTCATTGGATTTTTTCATAGGACATTACTATCTTATAAGTCATAGTAAAAGTAAGAAAAATTTTGTAATTTTTAAAGAGAAACTATATTCAAACACACTTTTCGTAGAAACATTAGTATATATATATATATATGGGTGTGTGTATCTACTGGTGATTGTTCTTAGTATATGCAGTTAATTACAAATGCAGACAGTACAATATAAAAGACACTACTTCAATATCAAGATGAAAATGAAAAGTAAGCTAAAGTGGAGACAATAGATTAGCAAACTAGCCTATGCTTTCCTTGGCGAGCTCTGAACAGAAGATGGAGTCTCCTGGATGGGACTTAATGAATAATCGTTTAAGAATTCTGATGTAGGTTTACTGAATGAATTGGTCGGCGTTACAGTTTTCGGTAAAGTAGGTGAGATTATATAGTTATCATTATCTTTTTCGTCCAATTCAGTTTGGTTTTTCGATTTTTGTGGAAGAACATTTGGAAGTTCCATGTTTTGCTGAGACGTATGCATTTGGTATTTGTTGTCCCTCATTTGCAATGAAGACTTCCGTGAGAGCGAGTTGTTATCGTAGGTGTTCCAATTGCTGTTGTTGTTGAAAAAGGTGACAGTCTTATTGGTCAATTCTATCTTATTCTTCATTGGAGCCAGTTCTTTGGCACCTTGGTTGATTGTCAATTTCCCATTAAAACTATGCGTACTTCTGAATGACGAAGACACAGATGAAAACGGAGATACATCTTTATTTCTGGAGCCACGTCGCAAAGGCGATTTCAATGTACCACGGCTAGGATCATCTCTTTCAGAATCTGAAAAATTGAAATCCTCTGGAACACCATTAATTTCATCAATATCATAATGATCATAGTCCAAGGTTTTATTTTTCTGATTGTATTCATCTTCTTCAGCCTCATTGATAAAAAAAAGGTTGCTCATTGGTCTGGGGAGTTCTGAATCCAGGTCGCAGTTTAAATCATGGTATTTCAATGATTGCGATCTTGCGGGTGGTGGGAGTGGAGGTGTATTGGACGGCAAGAGATACTGGGGGCTCTCATGGGGGAGTGGATTCGAATATGTTGCCTCTATGAGTTGGAATGGAGTTCGTGAAATACTATTTGTGTCGTCATCATCATCATCATCTCCAAAATCGGTGGTTGCACTAGTTTGTGAATACATAGCGGAATTGCTAGGCGTGATGAATATTTTAGCGGGTGTTTGAGGCAATTGTTGAAGATGATGATTGGAAGGAAATGGTTCTAAGTCGTTTTCGTGTAAAGCAATATCTAAGGAAGATTCATTTTTCAAATTATTGGATATCAGATCATCGGGATTGCTGAGCATGGTTTTATCCTCACTTTCAGTATCACTTTCGCTATCATCTATATTAAAGATATCTGCAAATGATTTGACTTTAGGCTTAGCAATGGTAGATTTGAGTGGTGTCTTCATAACAGGCACATGCGCATTATGGTCGCTTGAAGTACTTTTTAATGCCAGATTATTCTTTGATGTCATCTCAGGTGTCGTTATATTTTTATTAGATTGGCTGTAGATTGTCGATGTTGGCTTTACATCCAATGCGGCATTAGCACTGTCTATACTGGGAGCTTCATCGGAAAATTTTTTGGATTCTAAATCAGATCCGACCTCCTCCTTATCTTCATCAGACAAGTCAAAGAGATCGTTGTACTTCTGAATGGGTTTCTTGACAATTTCATTTCTCGGCAATATGGTCAATTCGTCAAATGATTCGTTGTCAGCAGCTATGCCTTCTACAAAGTCATCATCATACTCATTGCCATTGTTTTCTTTTCTGCTTCCCAGTTCTTCTTGATCGTCATCGTCATCGTCATCATCATCATCGGTCAAGTCAAAAAGGTCATTATACTTTTTAACTTTATTTTTATTCAAGGCTGTTTCTTCAAACTCGGGTGACAAATGGCCCATTTCATTCTCCTCCATCTCACTTTCGTCATCCTCTATGCAATTCAAATCGTCATCAAAATTTTCGTCTTCATACAGATCGTCGATGTATACGTTGGCCGTTGGTTCTGGTTTGGAGTAATATTTGACCGAGGATGTCCTTACGTTTATTCCTGCATATTCAAAAGAAAATTCAGATTCGTTGTCATCGCCATCATCGTCATCGTCTTCTTCTCCCGCTTCTTCGCCAGGGGATTCTTCATTGAGGTCGTGAATTTCGTACATTTCTGAGGTTACATCGCCATCGTTAGCGTATTCATCAGAATTATTCCTAAGAAAATAAATGTTTTTTCTTTCTTTCTTGTCTAAATTAATTCTTACATTTTTCTTGTGTGACATTTCGATTTGATGTTTATTGTTACTGACGTTTAAAGGTGGTGATAATAAATCACCGTTTCGTATCTTGGGAGAAATGGGGAGCGGTTGATTATAGAATTCAGGAGATTTATTTATTAGTGAAGAGTTTTCAGATGAGGTCAAAGTGGACGTAGTAGTAACTCTTTCTATGTCGAGTATTTTCTCATCGTTCTGTTCATTAGAAGATTGGTCATTATTAGTAGTGGTGGTAGAGTTCCCGGAAAAAGCAGCAGCTAGTAAACTCATATCCATTTGAGAAGTCTTCCCCAGATTTATAATATCGTCATGCGAATGAATTCTTGCTTGCCTATTCCGGTTTTTGGCCAGTGCTAGCGCTTTGTAGATATGCCTTTCATTGTTTGGAAACTCGTCATCAAATTCATCGTCACCATCTTCTCCCCCATTGGTGCTATCACTGCTCCTGCTTTTATTCAATATCCTTATAGCAGGTTCTAAGTTAGAAGATGAGGAGGACGATGTTTCATTCATGAGCAATGAATGTCTAAATTGCTTCGTAGAGGTCGCGTCAGATGTAGTTGATGCGGGGGAAGCAGGATCGTTCAGTATAATAACATGCGGTTCAATCTTGGAGGGGGCCCCCCAAGAATGAGTGATGGTGCCCTTAATGGCGGGCAAAGAGTCCGTGGCCTTATTGAGGTCGTTGGTGGTGGATGAATTTTTTAACGCAACAGATTCAGCGTCATTGTCGTATTGGGTAGAAGAAAAAGCAGTGGATGAAGCGGATAAGAGTGGTAGTGGCGGTGGTGGCGGTGGTGCAGTCTTTCTACCAGGTGGATTCTGAACTATGAATGTGTTTGAAGTGGCTGGATTTGAATTTGTGGTTGGATTCGAAGCCAAATAGGAGTTCAAATTTGAGTTTGATGTTTTTTTGAACAACTTCGAGGTTTTGTTCGCCAAACGGTGGAAAGACTCGAAACCGGGGGAGTGTTTTGATGTTGTGGGAATATTATCATAGTTCATTTGTGATGGCGTGGATGGACGGAACTCCATTGAATCATTGCTCGATCTTTGAGGGCTATTATTAGTATTGGTGCTGAAGTTGCTATGTCGTTTAGGACTATCGTCAAACGAAGTAGACTTCTTGTGAGCTTTCATAAAAGACCGCATAATGCAAGGTTTCCTATCGTGTGTGTTTGCGTTCTATGCTGCAGATCTTTTTGGGTAAAAACTGCTGCCAAAATGCGGGAACGTTATATATTAGGTCTGAAGGAGAAAAAAAGAAAAGAATAGGAACAGAGAAATAAAAGAATAAAGTAAGCTGTTGTGCCAAAATGGTAGTTAGCTCTTTGACCGTGGGTCACACCGGAAAGGCAGTGTACAACAACTATATGCGCTTGTCAGTATCAAAGCTATAGTCGTGCTCAGCAATAATACACATTGTGTTTTGAAGAATTACCGAAAGGGTATAAAACGCTTAAAGAGAGTATGTCCGAATCGGGAAACGGAGTAAAACCTTAATATCCAAAATGGACAGTATGTGAGCCTCTTTGAGAGTGCCGCGGAAAAACAACTACCCGGACCGGGAAACAGTGGTGGATGGGTGGGAGGGGAGAGCGATTAGGAGAAATGCCAAAGGAGATGAGCTTGATCCTACCACTACTACTACCACTACTTTCACCGGCAAGAAGATCAGAAAAAGAAAAGCGGAAGCAATTCAAAGAAGCGATGGACGCGTTTAGCTTGAAGAAAGATAACCGGAAGAAGTTCCAGGACAAACAGAAACTGAAACGGAAGCATGCCACGCCCAGCGACAGGAAGTACCGGATATTGAACCGCCAACAGGCGGAGACTACAGCCGAGGAGCAGGAGCAGGAGCAAGAACCGCCTGCATTGGACACGAACGAAGGCAGATACCATGAGGACCCGGTGCTGGCGTTCGAGGACCCGCACACCGCGGCCACCAGCGTAGAGGTGAATAAGGTGTTGAAGGACGTGCTGAGAAGTCGGCAGCAGCAGGATGGCGGTAGCGCCGACTCCGACCAAGCTGCTATTGCCGATGCACTGAAGACCAAGGATCTCAAACAGATGGGTGCCGCCGAGCTCAATCGCTGGCTGCACCAACAGAACACAACATCAACAACGAAAACAACAACAGTAGCGGTAGGAGCCACCTTGCCGTCCGTGCAAAGCGAGCAACCGGCAGCTCGCCAGCAAGGCGCTATGCCGCCCGCCGATCTTCCGGAAGAGCTTGAGACGGACCAGGACTTCCTCGACGGGCTGCTCTAATCGCGCAGCACCGCCGGAAAGATAGTCGTCCCCCCTTTTTTTCGGCTTTTTCTTTTTTCTTCTCTACGTTTCTTTTCCTTTGGGGTTCGTACCCGTACTTATAAAGGAACAGTCTTGCACAGAAAAAACATGCTCATGCTTCAATAGATAGACAACAGCATCTCTACATACACGTTATACGTTTTTTACGCTACATCACTCTACATCACACCATATTACACTACACCCCCTCTAATAATGGGCCCCGACACTAAACACTCCGCAAAGGCGAAGATCCTCACCAAGAAAAGCTCGCCTTCGACTAAGGAACACATCCGGCCCAGGAAGCCTCAGGTAGCCGTTCCGCCGGCGCAAAATCTGCCCAACGGCGACAGACCAAACTTCGGCAACGCTATCAAGCAGCATCGAGAGCCGAGAGAGCGCACCACCAGGGTAAGACCCCAAGACGCCGACACGACGATGGTCACTGTTAACATAGACGGATTCTTGAGCGATAAGACCCCTAAAAAAAAGTCATCCAAGAACAAGAAGAAGAAATCAAGACACCCCCAGGATGGGTCGGTGACAATAAACTCCAAACCGCAGGAAGCCACCCATACCGTTTTTGCCGGTGCGTCTTTTACTACTGATATCCCACACGAGACAGCACTGCCCAAGCCTAGTTTTGTTTGATTTTTTTAGCCGCTGTTGCGTTTTACTTTCTACTTTATTTCTCTTCTAACCGAGCGGGCGGGCTCTCTCTCATCTTTTCTCTTTCTTGTTTGTTGGTTATTTTTATAAAGATGCATTTATACACACATACACATAAATATACACGTAAGTACGTACACACCCCATACTTTCATGTGTAGAAGGGTTTTTTATTATATTCATTTCTTTTTTTTCATTGCCATTCTTTGTTTATAAGTTAGTTAGATATATAAGTTGGGTTACTATTATTAAAATACATAAAAGAAGTAAAACGCGCACGCGGTACACACCACTTCACAATTACAAAACAACGTTCTTGGCCAATTTGTTCTTATATTGCAAGATAGAGCCGTCCCATCTGGTGGCGGTCTTGTCTTCAACAACGAAAATATCTTGGGCAATCTTGTCTAATAGTCTGAAATCATGCGAGACGACAACAACACCACCGTTAAACTCTTTGATGGCGTCGGCTAAGGAGTCGATGGTTGGAATATCCAAACCATTGGTAGGTTCATCCAGTAACAGGACGTTTGGTTGTTCCAAAGCCAACAGAGCAAAGACAACACGAGAACGTTGTCCTTCTGATAAGGTGGCCATTTGGACGGTTTGTCCTTCACCAGTCAACCCGTAGCGACCTAGTTGGCCTCTCCAGTATTGGAAATCTTGTGAAATGCTTGGGTACTTGTCACGGACGAATTCTAAAGCAGACTTGGTCAAGTCCAATTGATCTTGCGAATGTTGCGAGTAGACACCCAACTTGACGTGTGTATGTCTGGAAACACGGCCGGATTGTGGAGTCAATTCACCGGTCATGATCTTCAATAGTGTGGATTTACCAACACCATTGGGTCCGACCAGGGCAATACGCGAGTCCATATCCACACCGAAATTCAAGTTTTCGTACAGGTTTTCACTTGGGTTACTTTCGTAGTGGAATGAAATGTCGTCGAATGCTAGAACTGGTGGTGGTAGTCTTTCCACTTGTGGGAATCTGAACGAGAAAATCTTGTCTGGAACAACAGCTTGCACTAAACCGTCGGCTTCCATCTTGTCCAAGATTTTTTGTCTGGATTTAGCTTGTTTCACCAAATTAGCATAAGTACCAGCAGATGCAATGAATTTTTTGATATGTTGAATTTCTTCTTGTTGTTTACTGTATTGTTTCATTTGGTTGGTTTCCAATTCAGATCTCGTCTTGTGGTAAGAGTCGTAGTTACCACCATAAGCGGTCAATTTTTGAGCCCTCATGTCAATCATGTTGGTACAAACACCGTTCAAGAAATCTTGAGAGTGAGACACCAAAACCAAAGTTCTGTCGAATCTCTTTAAATATTCTTCTAACCAGACACAGGCTTCCAAATCCAAATGCGCGGTAGGATCATCTAATAATAGAAGAGTTGGCTTGACGAAAAGTGCCTTTGCCAACGCAACACGCATTTTCCAACCACCAGACATATCCTTGGTTTTCTTCAAGATGGTTGTCTTGTTGAAACCCAAACCGATCAAGATAATAGCGGCTCTGGATTCAAAAGTATCAGGATCCAAAGAATCCATTCTTTCGTACAAAGGTTCCAATATTTCGGATTCAGGACCGTCTTCCAAAATGGTTTTTTCAACTAAATCTTCAATTCTTTTCAATTCGTTTTGAGCTTCAGTGACAACGTAGTCCAAGGCAGACAATTCACTTGGTTCGGCAGGCTCGTCCAATAAATAAATATCAATAGGCTCAGGGATAGGGTATTCTCTAGTGGCAAGAGCCTTTAAGAATGTGGATTTACCACAACCATTTTCACCCAAAAGACCGTATCTACGACCGTAATTTAATTCTAAACCAGAATCTTGAATCAAAACTTTACCGTGGAACAACAAGGACACAGAAGATAGTTTGATATCACGGGATGTCTCCAATGAACTCAAAACACCGGTGACAACACGGTCTGAAAGACCGTCCTTATCTTGTTGCAGCTTCATCATTTTGATTTCTCTGGCGGCAGCATCGGCTTCAGATTCTTCAACAGTAGCATCCTTCTTTCTTCCTAGCTTTCTGATGGTTTTACCTTCAGCAGTTTTCTTAGCGTCTCTTTCAGCTTTCTTAGCGTCTCTCTTGGCCTTTGATGCAGATACTGGTGGCATTTTTTGGTTATAGTGAGTTTCTATTTGTAGTATTAAGAAAAGTATACAAAAAGCAAGAAACAAATCAAGAAGAAAGAAGAAAAAGTTTCTAATGTCTCACATATTAAATATAGTAATTTTTTTCTTTAATACAATCACTACCAAGTTATCAAACCTACGTCAAGGAAAAAGCCATTAATTGAGATGAGATGAACGAAGAAAAAAAAGAAAATTTTTTTATTTTTTTTTTCATCGGCCTCTCCTCACTTTTCTTTTTCTATTTCCGTTGTGAACGATATAAGGGTAATAGAAACGTATTGGGTGATCTGTACGTCAAGTGTGATATGGGGGGGGGGCCTGTTTTTCCAGAGAAGCAAAGAAGCAAAGGCGACGGTCGCCGACGGATATAGTTGTAGAAAAGGGGGCCCCCAACGTGCTTAGCTCACGGGCCAAGAATCCCCGATGTTGTGCGGCCGTTTCTGCGGATTTTTCCGAATTTGCCTCAATGATGAAATGGCTCATAAAGGATGTACGTATAATGTGTATACATACATACATACATTATATATATATATATAAATATTTTTGTATAATAGATCCTGTATAAGTGCAGGGTGAAACGAAGATTTATTAAGTAGATGCATACACATATACTACATACGCAATAGTTATGACATTTGCTAAAGATTACAGAGCGCTATATAGAGATGAAATCAAAAAACAGATACGACTAAACCAAGAGCATCTGGAAAGTTTGAATCATCTAGGTACACAAGTCAATTTTGAGGTGGATTCTTCAAAATTACCGGATCCTAATCAGGCTCGAAAAGTATTTTTTTTTGACATTGACAACACTTTGTATAGGAAATCTACAAAAGTGCAATTGCTCATGCAACAGTCGCTGTCAAATTTTTTCAAGTACGAGTTGGGTTTCGACGAAAACGAGGCAGAACGTCTGATTGAATCATACTATGAAGAATATGGGTTGTCGGTGAAGGGCCTAATAAAAAATAAACAAATAGATGATGTGTTACAGTATAATACATTCATCGATGATTCCTTGCCCTTACAAGACTATTTAAAGCCTGATTGGAAATTAAGGGAGTTATTGATAAATTTAAAGAAGAAGAAATTTGGTAAATTTGATAAATTATGGCTGTTTACAAACTCATACAAGAACCATGCCATTAGATGTATTAAGATTTTAGGTATTGCTGACTTATTTGATGGCCTCACCTATTGCCATTACGATAGACCTATCGATGAAGAATTCATCTGTAAACCAGATCCAAGATTCTTCGAGACAGCCAAGTTGCAAAGTGGGTTGACGACTTTTGCCAACGCTTGGTTTATTGATGATAACGAAAGCAATGTGGAGTCCGCCTTAGCTGTGGGAATGGGTCATGTTATCCATTTGATAGAAGATTATCAATACGACTCAGAGAATATTATCACGAGGGACCGTGCAAACAAGCAACAGTTCTCCATATTGAAGGATATCCTCGAGATCCCATTGGTAATGAGAAGAGGCACTTTCCATCCATCTTCCATTGCAATCAAGGAAAAGGAAGATGTAGAAGAAGAGGGTGAAACTGTCAATTGGTCAAAACAGCAGATCAATGTTCAGTCATCATGAGCGTCATCTAATCTTAGAAAACAAATTTAATATTCCCTTCAAAATGGAAATTTCAACGTCATTTGTTGTCTCATTAGAAACATCCAGTATACAGTCTCTGAAATATTCTGTTACTTGTGATTTAGGACCAAATGGTATGAATTTCGAACCATACATCATTAAAATAAAATACAAAAGATTTTTATATTTTTTATAGTCAAACAATTCATTGAACTTATCGATCAGATTTTGGCGTGTTTTGTCGCTTGTGGCTTCTTCTTCGTTAAACAATTTCCTCAGTAGTGCGTTTTGTAAAAAGGGGAAAATTTGCAATAACCTATAATGTAAGAAGAAATCATCTTTGCATACAATTTCTAAATAGGAATTTATAAAATGATGCTCATCAAATAGTTTCAAAACTTTATAACACAGTCCGAATTCGAATTCCATGGCATTGAAAACATTTTTATCCAAAATCAAACATATGAAACTTTTCAAAAAAAATTCTCTTTCCTCCCCATCGCCATTATAATAGTACATCAGGAATTTAAGCATTTTTTCGATGGGGAAAATGGTGCACAGTTTATCATATTTGCAGTTTTCATTCTCCTTATATTCAATTTTCAATGATTTAGATTTTTCTTCGCTGACACCAAATAAAACTAGCAGATTTGCAATACTGGGGCATTTCAAGCGCATGAATTCAGGCACCTTCCCTTGGAATGCACCGTTATCAAACAAGAACGAATGGTCCATGTCTTTCATCTCTAAGTCCGTTAAGTCTTCGTAGTGACAGTTTTCCGAGATAAAATACCAATCTTTATACTTATCTGATATGGTTTCCTTAGTAACCAAATCCAGGTATATCTCTGGAACAGACCCAGGAAACTTAAGACTTTTTTGTAACTCTCTCTTAGCTACAGTGTTACTAGTAACCACTAAATTTGTGCTCTTCATGGGCGATTTAGATATTTCGTCGTTCAAGTCTTGTAGCTTAGTCATTTTAGTGATAATCGTGGTATCGAAACTCTTTCCAAGATTGAAATTCTTCAAAGGAATGTAATTGATTGATTTCTTGGGTGTTCTGGAGATATCTTCGTCTTCGTCATTACTGGGAGCCTTTCTTTTAGAAGGCATACTTCTCTTCAAGATCGGGTCAATGTCATCGGTAGGCTTTGGTTCGCCACAAGGTAGAAGCAAACCATCGTCCAAGTCTGAGAAATCATCGTCACTGTTGAGGCTATCGTTCTCTGTATCACTGATAAAGTTGGGCCGTATCTTGTCATCGTCATCGTCATCGCGGAAGACGTTCCTTACACTAGCCGGTACCAAGGGAGAATCAAACTCGGATATCTGCGAATCCTGGACAGCCTCAAACTCCTTATCCGGGGATGAGTCCACGGTTCCCATTTCCTGCTTTGATGTGCTGTCCAACTGACGAACTCTTCTACTTCGTTATTGCCATAAAAAAGATAAACTTTAAAAGACGATGCTTATATATAATACGTAAAAAAACCTACCTAAAATAAGACAAAAGAAGACCTCCTATATAATATGAATATGTATGTATTTCGTTTGAACGGGCACCCAACTTAGAGACAGCGTTATTTCTCAATAGTGGTTGCTAAAATTTTTTGCTTCTGTGCCTTTTTCTGTTTAGCGACTGCGTATAGGATGCCAGACAGAAACCCCAGAAAGATCGATAGAAACGACAAAAGATTTCTTGGAGCGTTAAAGAGGACCAACCCAGCAAACGCTATAGGAAGTTTGTTCAGGGCTCCCACCATGGAATAAGTGGTGGATGAAGTCACACGAACACACCAGCCGGAACAGTACGATATTCCCACCGATGCCAACCCACTGATGATCATCGCGGTCAGCGAGTCAGGAGACAGGTTCATGGACAAGTTGTCTGCGGACCAGTCCTCCATGATGATGGAAGAAACAATCAGCAGGGGCAACGCCAGAATGTTGTTGTAGAACATGGTGTCATAATCCTTGAAGTTAGTCAGGCGGATTCTCTTCCGCATGATCAAAACGAACAGCGCAGACGAGATGCAGTTAGTGAACATCCAGAGGTAACCTGGATTCAAAACAAACGTGGTCGACTCAACCAGATCCTGGTCGAGGTCTTCTAGGGGCGACAGCTTGATTGCCATGGCCTGCTGGTCGCCCAAGGTCGCCACCACGGACGAGAGTACCATCATGAAGAACGATGACAGCTCCATGGAGGTGACTTTCCCGCCAAAGAAGATGATCTCGCCATACGCGATGAGAATGATTGTCAGGTTCTTGAAAATGGTGTAGATGGGTACGTCTAGGTACTGCAGGCTCTTGGATGACGTATATATCATCAACACCAGAAGAAAGGATATGGGGAACCAGCTCTTCACGTCGGTCCTGTTCAGAGACCGAAACTTGGCAACCCCCACCGCCCGCAGTATGCACAGCGCTAGTGTGCATACCAGCGATTGCACAAAAAGCATCACGAAGTTCATGCTAAAGTTGTCCCGGTTGACTACGAACTTGTTCGTCACTGTCATCAGTATCGACGACGCACAGTAGGATAGGATCGAGGCCGGCCCGGAGTTGGCTACCGAGTCAACCCATTCATGCTTGCTCTTACTCATTGCTAGCACGCGTTCTTGACCTATCTACACCTATACAGCACCTGCCCTGAAGCTCCAGCTCTTGTGCTCGCTGCTCCACCATGTCCCTTTGATCATTCTTGACATGCTATATTAGTGACATTTGACCGCGGTAACCCGGTGGAGCGGTTCCGAAAGAAATTGACATGGCAATGCTGAGAGAGAGGAAAGAGTCATCTGGCAAGACATTAGCAGGTTAAAGAGAGGTGCATGAAGGTCGACGCAGCAGCCCAGCCCACAGTAATACAGTGTGTAAGAAAGAGAGCGAAAGAGAGCACAGGGCCCCCTTCCCCCCCCCTACAAACAAATGCAAGACGACCCCGAAAATTCGAAGTTGTACGACCTGCTGAACAGTCATCTGGATGTACACGGTCGAAGTAGCGAAGAGGCGAGACAGACGGGTGGCAGCAGGAGTCAGACCAGCAGCAGTGGCGGTGAGAACGAGGAGGATCCGACGTTTGCCGGCGGATTCAACAGCGGCACGTTCGACTCGATGCTGGAGGCACTGCCCGATGATTTGTACTTCACAGACTTCGTGTCTCCCTTCGCAGCAGCTGCCACAACCAGCGTCACGACGAGGACAATCGAAGAAAGCGTGCCGGCTACCAACCACATGGAGGACGACATCGCCATGTTCGATTCGCTGGCTACGAGCCAGCCCATCGATATAGCCGCTTCCAACCAGCAAAATGGTGAAATTGCACAGCTCTGGGACTTCAACGTAGACCAGTTGAACATGACGCCGAGCAATTCGAGCGGTTCCGCCACCATCAGTGCCCCTAACAGCTTCAACTCTGACATACCGCAGTACAACCACAGTACGCTCAGTAAAAGCGTCTCCAAATCTTCTTTGTTCCCACCAAATGCTATCGGAACCACCGGAAGTAATAGCCTTTATAGCTGCAGCAACAGCAATGCGAATGCCAACCAGCAGTCTCACCATTCTTTCAACATCTATAAACTACAAAACAACAACTCATCTTCGTCCGCTATGAACATTGCCAGCAACACTAGTACCAATAATATCCAGCATCCGTTCCTAAAGAAAAGCGATTCCATGGGGTTATCGTCGTCCAACACAACGAACTCTGTAAGAAAAAACTCACTCATCAAGCCAATGTCGTCTACCTCATTGGCCAATTTCAAAAGAGCAGCTTCGGTGTCTTCCACCATGTCTAATATGGAACCCTCCGGTCAAAATAAGAAACCGCTGATACAATGCTTCAACTGTAAGACGTTCAAGACACCACTTTGGAGGAGAAGCCCCGAGGGGAACACCCTCTGTAATGCATGCGGTCTTTTCCAAAAACTGCATGGTACCATGAGGCCATTATCTTTAAAATCGGACGTTATCAAAAAGAGGATCTCGAAGAAAAGAGCAAAACAAACAGACCTAAACATTCCTCAAAACACCACAAGTGTACCCCCCACATCCGCAACACCAGTGTCCACTTCAACTGCCAAGCCTGTACGATCTAGGAAAAAATCTTTACAACAAAATTGTATATCCAGAGTAATTCCCGAAGAAATCAACAATGATAATATCAATAAAAATAACAATATCCTTACCATGAATAGAGGAGGCTATAATTTCAATTCGGTTCCTTCACCAATCCACATGAGCAGCCAACCGTACAACAGTAATGGCCCAAACTTCAATGGAGGAAGCAATGTAAACTTGAATTCGAATAATTTGATGCATCACAATTCAACCACTGTCACCCCCAACTTCAGAAAATCTTCAAGAAGAAGTAGTACTTCATCGAATACCTCGAGTTCTAGTAAATCTTCGTCCAGATCAGTGGTTCCGATTTTACCAAAGCCTTCTCCGAATAGCGCTAATTCACAGCAATTCAACATGAATATGAACCTAGTGAACACAACAAATAACATAAGCGCAGGAAATAGTGTGGCATCGTCACCGAGAATTATATCATCGTCGAACGTCAATTCGAATAGCCCTTTACAACAAAACCTGTTATCTAGCTCTTTCCAGCGTCAAGGAATGAATATACCAAGAAGAAAAATGTCACGTAATGCGTCTCATTCTTCTTCATTCATGGCTGCATCTTTACAACAACTGCATGAACAACAGCAAGTGGACTTGAATCCAAACCCAAGTGCAAATTCTAACAGACAAAATTGGAATACAAGCAATAGTGTCTCTACAAATTCAAGGTCATCAAATTTTGTTACCCAAAAGCCAAATTTCGATATCTTCAACCCTCCATCAGATTCACCAGGTATTTCAAGACCGTCTTCAAGAAAATCTCACACTTCACTGTTGTCCCAGCAATTGCAAAATTCAGAGTCAAATTCATTCACTTCAAATCACAAATATAACAATAAACTGTTCAGTAGTTCTACATCACCCATGAAATATGATGTGAATTCGAGTACAGGCGAAAAAAGTAATGACGATGGTTCCATAAAGGGATCCTCTAAAGAAAGTTCTGCGATTGCAGATGAGTTAGATTGGTTAAAATTTGGTATATGATCTCATATTGTCATATATTATAATTGTTTTCATTACTCTCTCTCACGTTATGATTATTGATCGGTTGCATTGATAGATTTTTTATTATTTTATTTACTACCACTACTGCCAGTACTGGTATAATTTGTTTTTGCTATTTTCAGTTCAAATTACTTGTAAAAAAAGAAGTGGTAATATATGGCATTGGACACTGGTTGTTCAGTTTATATTACTTTTATGTAGTCATATATTTATTAGGAATTTGTAATATCAGTACAATTATTATTTGGTGTTTCTTTTACCGTTCTGTCTTATGATTTTTTTTTTTGTTGAAGGGCCTTTTTTTTCTTAATGCCATTTTCTTTTTCTTATGGTGACCACAATCAATAGATTGATGTCCCAAAGACGAAAACAAACAAAAAATTTACACGATATGCCAACGGATTGACCAATTTTGTTGTGCTATTTTCATTTGTATCGCAAGAAAAATGGGTGTCCCTCAAATATGGGAGTTTTTAAAGCCATTTCTACAAGACTCTAGAATTCCACTACGAAAGTTTATCATTGACTTTAATATCTCGCAAAAAAGACCCCCGAAGATTGCAATTGACGCATATGGGTGGTTGTTTGAATGCGGATTTATTCAAAATTTAGATACGAAATCAAGAGCAAGATCAAGATCAGGAAGTCCTATCCGTTCATCTCGAAGAAGTGATACCGAAATCAACCAAGATTATAACAGTGGCAGAAGCTATACATCGACAGGAAAAGCTGTCATAAATTTGGTATCTAGATTAAAGGAATTACTAAGCTTAAACGTGGAATTCTTGCTTGTATTTGACGGAATCATGAAACCCTCTTTCAAGAGAAAATTCAACCAGGAACCAACCGCTACTTGTTATGATGACGAAAAGGAGTACTATTTAAACTGGGAACAGCATGTCAAAAATCATAAACTTTATGGCAATTGCCAAGGGTTGGCAAAGTCCGTCGAACCTGAGTTTATTAAACTTGTACGGAAATTATTGGACTTGATGAACATTTCCTATGTAATGGCATGTGGGGAAGGAGAAGCTCAATGTGTTTGGTTACAGGTTTCTGGAGCCGTGGATTTCGTTTTGAGTAATGATTCAGACACTCTGATTTTTGGAGGAGAAAAAATACTGAGAAATTATTCAAAATATTACGACGATTTTGGTCCGACGTCAGTAGTCTCTCACAGTCCTAATAGGCATTACGATAGTAAGGAATCCTTTGTAACTGTTGTAGATCTACCCCAGATTAATCAGGTAGCTGAAGGGAAATTTGATCGATTGTCTCTCTTACTTTTTAGTGTTTTATTAGGCGCTGATTATAATCATGGAATCAAAGGCTTAGGTAAAAACAAGTCACTGAAATTGGCACAGTGTAAAGATCCTAATTTCACCATAGAATTTTATGACATCTTCAAAGATTTCAAGACAAAAGACTCGAGATTAGAAAGTTTAAGAGATTTTCAATATAAGGCGTTTCAAGAAAGGATATATTTATATTGTAAGGACCATTCTGTCAAGCTCTTTGGGAGAAATTATTCTGTATTATTAAATCATGGTTCCTTTGAAGGTTGGCCATCGACTGTAGCCATTATGCATTATTTTCACCCCATTGTCCGACCATATTTTGATGAAGAAGTCCTCAGTAATAAATATATAAATATGATGGGAAATAAGAATTACAGGAATCTGAACTTTAACGAATTGTCATATTTTCTGCGAAGTTTAAATTTACCTCAAATATCTAATTTCGATAGATGGTTCCATGATTCTATGCACGAAATGTTTCTTTTAAGAGAATTTTTATCATACAACGAGACTGATTGTATAGGTGAAGGTAACATGAGAATTACCGAAGAAAAGACATTGAATACCAATAGTAACAAATTTCAGATGCAATGTTTTAAAATAAGGTATACAACGTTTTTGCCAAATATTCCCATTTCTTCTCAATCCCCTTCAAAAAGGAGTGACTCTCCAAGTAGGAGTAAGAGTCCTACGCGGCGTCAACTGGATATAATGGAACATCCTAATAGTCTCTGGCTGCCCAAGCGCTTGATACCTGAGTCCCATCCTCTGGTACTCCAATATTACGAAGAACGGCGCTTAGCATTAGAGCAGATGAATAAGAAGGGGAAAAATGCCGGTAAAAAGAGTCGGCAATTACAAAAGAACAATTTGGACGATTTTCTTAGAAAGCATGCATCACCGATTAAGAATATCCAAAAAGTAGATGACTCGATGAAGCAAACGTTGGAGCCCGTGAAGAAGCGCCTTTTCGTGGACGCAGACGAAGACACAAGCTTGGAAGAAATATCACACATCATAGAATTGCCCACCAGGGATAATGATAGTGATAGCGGCGATGAATCTTTGATTTTTCTCGAAGAGGTTACAAACAGTCAATCGGTGCTGGATAACTCGCCTGGTAAGAGGCTTCGGGATCTTATCCAAAATGAAAGGATTGACACCGAGGACGAAGAAACAGAAGAATCTCCTTTGAAGAAGTCAAGAACCGGTATTGGTGAGACAAAATTGCCCGCACCTGACTCAAAGTCATACCTAACTTCTACTGCCAATATTCGTTTGCAAAGAACAAAGATACAGCCTCCAAAGTTGGCCAATCTACGACTAGAGAGAGAGCATTCCTCGGTGCTTGACCAGCTTGTCACAGACGCACAAGACACTGTCGACCGGTTTCTTGTAGCTTATGACAGCGCCAGTAGCAGTAGTGTAGAATGAGTTGGCAGTGCACGGCATTAAAAAGTTCGCCACCACAGTTAACCGCGACAAAAACGAGGGAAGCGGCGATGAGTAAAAGGGTGGACATATGTAAAGTAGACACATTTTTCTAACACTAAACAGGAGTTATTCAAAAGATTATTAGGCATATACCTGCAATCAACCACCAGATTAAAAACAGAATACAATCATGTCATCGCTCATCTCTAAAACAATTAAGTACGATCCAACAAAGGATAAGTTAATCACATTAGCATGTGGGTGCTTTTGGGGTACGGAGCATATGTTCAGGAAGTACTTAAATGACCGCATAGTGGATTGTAAAGTAGGCTATGCAAATGGCGCAGAATCCAAAAAGGATTCTGCCCACGGTATATCTTACAAGAAGGTTTGTGGGGGTGATACCGACTTTGCCGAAGTTTTACAAGTATCCTATAATCCCAAAATCGTAACTTTGAAAGAGCTAACAGATTTTTTTTTCAGAATCCACGACCCTACCACATCCAATTCGCAAGGACCTGATCAAGGAACGCAGTATCGCAGTGGGTTGTTTGCTCATTCAGATGCTGATTTAAAGGAGTTAGCTCAAATCAAAGCAGAATGGCAACCAAAATGGGGTAACAAGATTGCTACCCTCGTCGAACCCATCAAGAATTTCTATGATGCTGAAGAGTACCACCAGTTATACTTGGATAAGAATCCTCAAGGTTATGCGTGCCCTACTCATTATCTGAGGGATATTTAGACATATTTTATGTATGAAGTTAGTTATTCATAAAAAGAAAAGTAAAATAAAGAAAGGCAAGGGCATTTTGAATGAAACATTTACTGTTGAAGAATTTATTATATATATAGGTATACAGGATCTATCTTTTCGATTACATAAACTTAATATCACTATATTAGTAGCGACAGGATCGTTAGATGTTGTTGTTTTTTCATATTTATATTTTATTTTTGATGCTTTTAATGATCAAACCGTTGAGTCTTTGAACATGAAGACATTGAGAAAAGGAACTGAAATGGAATTGAATTGAATTGAATCAGTATCTGTAGTGGTCAGCCTTGAATGGACCTTCTTCTGGGATACCCAAGTATTCTGATTGGACATCGCTTAACTTGGTCAATTTGACACCCAAGTTACCCAAGTGGAATTTAGCAACGGCTTCATCCAAAATTTTTGGTAGGACATGGACACCAATTTCGAATGGACCGGTCTTTTGGAATTCAATGTGCTTTTCTCTGAAGGACTTGTCGTTAGACTTGAACAAAGCAATTTGAGCCAAAACTTGGTTGGAGAAAGAACAAGACATGACGAAAGAGGAGTGACCAGTAGCACAACCCAAGTTAACTAATCTACCGTTAGCCAACAAGATGACGTGTCTACCAGAGGATAACAAGTAACGGTCGACTTGTGGTTTAATGTTGATACATTCCTTAGCGTTAGCCTTCAACCAAGCGACATCAATTTCGATATCGAAATGACCAATGTTACAAACAATGGCATCTTCTGGCATGTTGACGAAGTGTTCACCGTTGATAATGTCTCTGCAACCAGTGGTGGTGACAAAGACTTGACCGATGTGGGAGGCATCTTCCATGGTGGAGACTTGGTAACCTTCCATAGCAGCTTGTAAAGCATTGATTGGATCGATTTCAGTAACCAAAACACGGGCACCCATTCCTCTCAAAGCAGCAGCACAACCCTTACCAACATCACCGTAACCAGCGACGACGGCAACCTTACCAGCCAACATGACATCGGTGGCTCTCTTGATACCATCGACCAAAGATTCTCTACAGCCGTACAAGTTGTCGAACTTGGACTTGGTGACGGAGTCGTTGACGTTAATGGCTGGGACCTTTAACTTACCTTCCTTGACCATTCTGTATAAGTGGTGAACACCAGTGGTGGTTTCTTCAGAAAGACCGAAACAGTCATTCAACATCTCTGGGTATTTTTCATGGACTAAAGTGGTCAAATCACCACCGTCATCCAAGATCAAGTTCAATTTCTTGTTGTCCTTGAAGGCAAACAATTGTTGTTCAATACACCACAAGTATTCTTCTTCGGTTTCACCCTTCCATGCGAAGACTGGTACACCGGAAGCGGCAATGGCAGCAGCAGCGTGGTCTTGAGTGGAGTAGATGTTACAGGAAGACCAGGTAACTTCAGCACCTAGAGCAACTAAGGTTTCGATCAAAACGGCAGTTTGAATGGTCATGTGCAAACAACCGGCAACACGGGCACCCTTTAAAGGTTGGACGCTACCGTAGGCATTTCTAATGGCCATCAAACCTGGCATTTCATGTTCAGCCAATTCGATTTCCTTTCTACCGAAGGCAGCTAGAGAGATATCAGCGATTTTGTAGTTTTGAGCTGGAGCAGACATTAGGTATTGTTTTTTTTGTCGGTTGAGTTATTCAATTAGTACAAAGATGAATTGGAAGAGAAGAAGAAATTTAGAAAGCAGATTTTATAAGTGGTAAACCACTCTACTAAATAAGAGATACGAAAATCTAAAATCCGGCTTCGAGGTCGTTTAATTTTCTTTTTCCTCTGAAAATTTTCTTTCTTTTTCGGCCTTAGCCTGTGAAAATTCAGCCGAAAAAAAAAAAGCCAAGGGGATCACGTGCGCGGAAAGATCTATCAGTAAAGGCAATAGTAAGAATAATGGTAGCAATAAAAGCATTGGTGAGGTTTCAGAAGACTAAGGGCTCAGTAGAAAACCATTACTGTTGAATAACATATAAACTTTAGGATAACGGTCGCCATAGGCAATACATAAATAAATCATCTCTATATAAAATTGTTCACATAATATGCATATCTTCGTTCATTGGAATTACCATGCAACACCGGTGTAGAATTCCCTTTGCTTGTACATCCAGACCAAAGATGTGGTTGAAACAACCAATGGGCCCATGAATCCCTTTCCTAACTTACAGGTTCTGAAAATCAATAGCTCGGAGCCGAAATGGAAAAGGGCAACGACATAAGACATGAAGACCAATTCGAAAATGTGTGGTTCGTTCAAGTACAAAGCACCATAGAATCTGATAATACAGGCGACGAAGGTCCAAGTACCGAATGTTCTTGCACTTAAATGTGTTGTTTCGGTAGGCTTTCTTTCGTAGACTCTACGTGTCAATTCTAACCCAGAAATGTAGGTCTGGACTGAATTGAAGACGGAGACAATGGAAATGAAAAGCAACCATTTTGGTAAGTAACCGTTTGGCATTGATGCTAAGGTGGTCTTTGTTGTAGTTATTACGTCTTGTAGGCTGAACATTTTTGTTTGATTGATATATTTGAAGTCTTTTGGTACTATGGTTTTCCTCAGGTCAAGAACATAAAATCCAGAAACTAAATGGCTTCTTATGTAAAAATAGCAACTAAGTGATACAACGTCAACAGAATTGTTCGGCTTTGTTTTATATACGGGGCAGATCAGACAATAGAATCGTACCTTTTTACGTTTTCCTTTCGTTCCGTCCTAAAAGGAAAACGTGAAAAAGAGCTAACTTTTTCCTATCGGCAATACCGTAAAAAGTTTAATTCAGGTTCGTATAAAATTAGGTTAATCAATGGTGCAAGTCCGAAAAAGCATTTCAAATAGTTGGGGAGACAACGTTCTCTATTCATTGAATCGAACCTATAATATTGAGCTAGATTGTGCCTTGAACGAAACGTGTCTTTATATTTTGTTTATTACAATGCGATCCCTACAGGAATCAGGTACCGGTTGTATTATTAAAACAGTTTGACAACCGAAAACGAGCAATCAAATTTCTTTCAGTCGTAACCAATAGAGCAGCCTGTATATACGCTCTTTTTTTTTGTAATGATATCTCATATGCAGGGAACTTTTCCAAGAAAGCCACTAAATATTTCCACTCAATCCTTTCTAATTCTTCGAGCAAAGATATAATAACTATCTTGACCATTTTTAAGAGGCCTTGCAGCTTTTCTTTTGGAATAGCACTTATTGTACTGTAAAAGCCCTTTAGATAGGTTTTCTTCAAACTCAACTCTCTCTCAAGATATACCTGGCAGTATGCTCTCTTGCGGTTGATGCGTATTTGTTCATGCTTGGATATAAGCCTAATAAGCACATGTATTAGGCTTTCGATAATGGCAAACATGTGTTCGATTATTTTCAAGACCGAGATGTATTCTGAGAGTTGCGGTTCAAGTGTTTGATTTGTCTTGATTTTAATCAATTGAATATTGATAATAGAGTAAACTGTGGTGAAGTGCAAAGAGCACAAATTCTTGCAGTCTACATCGTCATTTGGAGGGTTACTGTTTTTCTGGTGGTAGAAATTTCGGACCCATTTGGGGTCACTATGGTTTTTCTTTAGTAATATTTTATTAAATAAAAATTTGGCGATGAAGTTATAAACATGAACGTCAACAAATGTCTTTTTGAAAGAAGTATCAGAATCTAATCGATGTGAATAATGAGAAACCAACAAAGCTTGAAAGGTATGGAATACTTGCGAAATCCCCTTAAGATTGGCTCCCTGTGTCTTTGAGCTCAGAACCTTTAGGAGAATTTTATATCTGGGTAAGAACCAGTTGTTCAAATCAGGAACTGATATGTCTTGGCTGAATGATTGTAGCTCTTTCAAAACTATTACATCTTCAAAATTCCTGTATTTGCTTTCACAAATGAAATTGTATATAGGTTCCAAATGAGCAAACAGCGATCTGTTATTCAAGAACCCGTCTTTGAAGGGAGCGACCCATTCGTATATATGCTTCGAATTTTCCCTTGGATTTATTTTCGATCCCTTTCCAATTCTATAAGCATGTTCTACGTTAACCCTATCTTCTTTTCTTTGAAAAATTCTCTTCCATAATGCAGGATTCTTAAACTGAATCAAAGCAAAGCACTATTATATTTATAAGATGGTTGGCTTGATTTGCCCCTCTTACTTAGTGTTAGTAAAGAAGAAATACAGGTCAAAGAAATGACATTCTTGCATACGATAATCCAATCTACTTCTGATGTTTCCTTTTGCTCCATGTGTTCTATTTCCCAATATGCTACCGATCTAGTACTACAAGGGTACTTAGTAGGTCTTTTGGATGAATAGAGAGTGGTTTTGTTTTCTCCATGTCTATTTCGAACAGAAATAATTAGCCGCCTAGCACTAGTAACGGTGCCGATAAAAAAAAGGAATGTTTGTACGTAATAAAAGTAAATTGTTCAAATATAAATAGGCCCGATGTAAAAAATGTTAAAAAAGTTGAGTCTATAGTTCTATGAAAGGATAGGGAAAATAAAGCAAAAAGCAGTATCTTGTTTATGAGCAGGTTATAGGTGTGATTTTTGGTCAGCCATCCAGACTTGAGCTTTTGATCATTCCTTCAATCATCTTCAAAGACGCACAAAGATCGTTAGTGTGATACTGTGTGTTTTTAGACTCTGGATTACCATTGGTATTAATGGGTGGCGGACACTCTTGTGAATGCAATTTAGAGATTTTCTTCATTTTTTGGACCAATTTTTCGTAGCTTTCTAATTTTTTCTTCATTATCTTATTCTCTTTGCTTATTTGGTCAAATTCCTTCTGTAATTGTAATTGAGACATTTTCTTCCTTTGCCTGCATTTGGATGCAGCAATTCTATTTCGTTCTAGTAGTCTTGCACGTTTCCATGCTTTGGCACTAGTTTCCACATCACCAGAATAGGTGTTATTTTTCCGCAGGAAAGGCTCATGTATAAGCTGAGAACTAGCAGTGGTCACGGACGCTAAGGCTGGTGATGAGGCAGATTGGTTTGGTACGACTAAGCCGTTATTTGTGTTATTACTGACCGCGGGAATTGTTTCGTTATATTCCTGTTTTAAGTAAACATTTGTTGAGTTGGCATCAGGATGCTTCGGTTTGTATGGAACATCGGCCGCATCACTTGTAGCATTGTTTTGTATTGTGTTATTACAGGCTGTGTTGTTATTACCGTTATGGGGTATTGAAGAATAGATAAGTGGGTTTTCGTTATTTTGATCATGACTATTTTGACAAGAGGAAGAAGAAGATGAAGCGGAAGAGAGGGAACAAGCAGACGCCGGGGTGGATGGATTTACACTTACCTGTGCACTTTTCAATATTTGGTTTTGCATTTGTAATCGGAGTTGCATATTAATGTATGCTTGGTTAATCGCGGCGTTATTGCGTGGGACAGGAGAGGCAGCTGTGGCGGCGGCAGCTGCGGCAGCGGCTGTTGCTGCAGATAAATGAAGACTGGTGTTACTATCGAATGGTGTAGGGGGAGGAAAGATATTTAGGGCACTTGCCTGCGGAGCCACCTCGGGTACAATGGTAGCGTGTGGTTGTGACGAGTTTGGCGGCTCGTTAGAGCCGAAACTTAGATACGTGGCCGTACTTGAATTCGTGACTAGTTGCGGATCAGGATTGTGTTCTACTCTGGACGATACGAAAGGAGGTTCAACACTGTACAGGTTTTCGACGGTTTCCAGGTCTTCGCCCAATTGACTGATTTGACCATTGGAAATCGATATACGTCTTTTGTGCAGAGGTTGATCAAACGCAGGCAAAGAGCTCTGGAAAATGGGAGGGTTGGTGATGGGCATATGAGTGACGTCTACGCCAAAGGGTTGAAACATTGGGCCCAAATTTTCTTGCACGGAGCGGTCGTTCAAAGTATTTTGATGGTAAGGATTAAAATTAGCGTTTACAAGGCCCACTGGCTGCTGTTGCTGTTGCGGTTGTTTTTTGCATTTGAGCTCTTTTGAAGCATTGCTTGCAGGTAGCAAATCTGTATACACGGAGGAGTTAGGCCTGCCGTTTAGAAGAAGCTCAGGGCTAGCAATAAAATCATTTTTATAGTCCATCGTCTGTGATTGTCGTGCCTGGCCTCTTTCGAATATTAGTATAAAAAAAAATAGTAGCTTTCTTATGTCAATCGTCTAAAAAGAAAAAAAAAAGATAAGAATACGGTTGTTACACTTTCAATTAGTGAACACGCAGAACGAGAAACGTAGATTTACTATGATTTAATAATAGTCGACTAACCTAGAGTTTGTTCAACTAAATAGCATAAAAAAGCGATATAATTATGTATCGTATTCCTTCATATTACTAGAACAATTCATTTTAAAGAACGCTGACTCCAGAGCACAGAACAAATAGTGCATGGACCTTTTTATAAGTACAAATGCATATACATCAATCTGACAAGAAAAAGCCAAAAAAAAAGAAAAGAGGAAAACGAAAAAAAAAACTAACCCAAAATTATAATTAAAGTCAGTAGACTGCAATACTTGGCACATTGTTTAAACTAGGCAGTAAAAGAGTATTGCACCATTATTTTCTGGATAACTCAGAGGCATGCACGCCAATGGCCCAAAGGAGTAATAATCGCGCCACTGTCCACTGCACTTCGCACTTCGCGCTTTGCGCAGCGGAACCGAGCAAGGAAGCAGAAGAGAGCAAACTTCTGCTTGCCTTATGCAAAGGCAGAACTTCAATGATTCAAAGCGGCAAGCCGTTTATCTCGGGTTTAGCAGCATGCCACCTCTTCCTGAGCGTAACTGAAGCAATACCGTGGAACCCACTAGAGACTCCGAGATACACCGACGCGTGGCAAAATTGCCGCAGCATGGCATGCCCGCAGTATTTTTTGCTCTAGGCTGTCGAAGTCGCCCCTTAACTTCCGTACGTCGTCAAACACCCTTCCGCGGAGAAAATAAAGACGTGCCTACTTTCTTCTGGGATTTTCAATTCTTTCTTGCACTGGAATCCCTGAGACACTTAAAAGAAGATTGCAAAGTGCACGTATTGTAGGTCCGCCTGCCGCGTGATAGCGGTAGGCGGGGGGGGGGTCAAAATGTCCAAAACAGCGGCCGTGAAGCAGCAAATCTTCGTTTGTAAAGAACGACCACCGTGTCGTAACTGCTCGCGGGCTCGCTCTTACGTTTCTAAGGGAAGCAACCAAAAAAATAAGAGCATTTTCCTTCGTGGGCTTTGATTTCTTCTGCCTGCTGGTAGATAGATGCGTTCGGTGACCTGCTCAGCAGTGGCGGCGACGATAACAAAGGTATCTCGAGTGGGGGCGTGGATCTTAAGGCCTCGCCTACGGGACACGTATGCAGTATAGTATGTTGTTAAAAACTAAAAAGATGCCTAAACTTACGTAAGCATGGGTATATATATCTGCATACATATATACATATGTACTTTTTTGTACATTTGGAGATGTGTAATTTTCTACGTACGGGAAATAACAAGGAAACTGTAAACAAATTAGCATTCCACATCTTTGTGCTCTGCAGCTTCTGGAAACGATTCATCTGGTTTCACAATCTTGTTTTTTTTGCTTTTGCGCATCATTTGTCTGCATTTTTAGTCACCTGCAGTTCCTCATTTAGCAAATCTGGCTTAGGTCGTTTTTGTGAAAACTTAATTTTCGCCTCACAATCGATTGGATCTTGCATACACAGTTGAGAACCGCGGGTGAAGACGACCATTGCGCTTTCGCAACTGTAATAGCCTAGATCCCCCTTAAATCTGATCTGTATTTTCACGGGTGTCATATAGATTGATGGTCAAGAATAATTTCTTGAAAGACATTTCCGCCTTACCTGAAGATGTCCTTATAGAAAATGAAAGAGGCATAACGTTGCTCGGCTACCCAGTGTTTTCCCCCAAGATGCTGGTGCCACCGTTTGACCCGCCGCAGTTTCAAAGACTAAACACTGAAAACGGCACGCTGATTCCCCTGTCAAAAAATACCATATCCAATTTTATAGAACTGTATCCTATTGATCTGGCCACTGAGCGCATTGCGGGCAATGGCAACTCACAACAGACAAAATGGTTTGTTCTGATGGATTTCGATGAGAAATACGACAGCGATGATCAAGGTTGGTGCTACAGCTGGAACTTCAACAATTCTAAGTGGAAATCCAAAAATGGGCTGGTTAGAAGAAGAGTCTGGGTGAGACTATCCACTGCCAGCGGCCCACTAAACTAGAAATATCTTACACTGTTATGTAAATTAATTTAATTAAATACGTACAAAAAAAAAATGCGTTCATTATGCAAAGTGTTTTCTACCAGGTTTCTCTTGAGAAGCTAAAATTAGTGTGGCCTCCAATCTGCCAGGTTGAGTAGAATGTTATTAATGTTTTATTAGTATTGGCGTTGTTAACCTTTTTTAGGATCCAGACGACCCAAACTGCGAAGCCCATTCTTCATATTTCACCAACCCATCTTGAGACACGGAGGGCTTGATATACTGCAAACTACTTTTGAAGTCCACTAGACCTATAGGTCTTATCATATCTCTGTCTGTCTCCAATAATTTATCACCGAGATCTCGTAGTGGGCCCATAGCTGCGTCCTTCGCCAAGGATGTTATATCGCTTCCTGAGAACCCCTCGGTGATCTTAACCAATTCGTCAAAATCCAAGTCAGTCAGTGTGTGCTTTTGGTATGACAGCAGTTTCTTCAATTGAACGTACCTAGTCTGGTCCTCTGGCAACGGAATATACTGTCTTCTTACAAATCTTCTTCTTGCTGCTTCATCAATTGACCATGGCAAGTTTGTCGCGGCAAGTACCAGGACCCTTGTGTCATCTTCGTCGTTATCATTATTGGAGTTGTCGCCCTCATTTTTGTTCGAACCAGCTGCAGCACTGGATAATGATGACCACTGAACAAGAAACTCGTTTTTGATCCTACGACTCGATTCATTTTCGTTTTCGTTATTTCTGCTACCCATAATAGAATCGATTTCGTCCACAAATACAATAGAGGGTGATAATTTCTTAGCAATAGCAAACAATGCTCTTACTAATTTTTCACTTTCACCCAAATACTTGGATGTTAAACTGGATGCGCTGATTGAAAAAAAGGTGGAACGAGATTCCGTGGCTACAGCTCTTGCTAGCATCGTTTTACCTGTACCGGGTGGACCAAATAAAAGCATCCCCCTGACTGGTTCACGTAGCCCTCTGAACAAATCGGGTCTCAAAAATGGATATACAACCGCTTCTTTCAAAGAGTACTTGGCACTTTCTAATCCCGCAATATCGTCCCAATGGACTTCATCTCCATGGACCACAATTTCAGCAAAAATTTGCTTCGCGGCTTGTTTATCTACACCTTGTAAACTATCGATGATTTCATCTTCCAGAATTTCTCTAAGGACCTTCTTATCTACTTCTGAATCGTCCTTCCCCTCAGTCAAGGGACTTGTGTTTCCGGTGGTCAATTCTGCCTTAGCGGGGTCTGCTTTAGGTGAATCTGCCCTTTTTGGTGCTGGTATCTGTCGATTTACTTTGTTGGCAGAAATGTTCGAATTTTTCATTAGCTTCTTATTTGAAGACGTGCTCTGCGAAGACGCTTTTGGATTACTCGAGGGTCTAGATGGATGACTGCTGGTTTTCTTTGAACTGGAAACCGAAGACTTGGTGGTTTTGGATTTCAGAACAGGACGAGTCTTCTTCATGGTGTTGTTGTTGTTGTTTGTCGGACCATTCGCAACTTTTCTGTTTCCTAATACTTTCTTGGCAGCCATTGCTGCCGTTCTGGGTTTTTGAAGTGCTGGTCTCGGAGCTGTCAAAGAAGAAGTGGGAGATGATGTGGCGGATTTTACATTGGATGTTGGATTATTTTTGGATTTTGCAACAGTTGGCGCTGATTTAGCAATAAGAGTGGGGGTTGATCTGGTGCTCTTCAGAGATGATGTGTTATTAGTTTTTATCATTTTTGACATTTGAGGATGCCTAGTCTTTGACGGATTCATGGTGCCATAAGATTCTAAACTATGCTCCTTTATAGTGCCCGTGCTGGATGCCCTATTAGTGCTTGATGGAGGGGGTGGGGGTAACAAAGGCAGTGCGGGAGCCGTGCTTGGTAAAGACCGTAAGGACGATTCAGGAACATGACCTGATGATGCTGTACTCTTGTTACTAGATAGGGAAGAGGTGACAGATAGGTCG
The DNA here is from genome assembly GCA_947243795.1 of Saccharomyces uvarum. Taxonomy (NCBI): domain Eukaryota; kingdom Fungi; phylum Ascomycota; class Saccharomycetes; order Saccharomycetales; family Saccharomycetaceae; genus Saccharomyces; species Saccharomyces uvarum. The sequence continues at coordinate 243,133 of OX365932.1, forward strand.
GACATTGGCTGTTGGATTCCATCCAAACTCCTCAAAGCCTCCATACGTTGTCGTTGTTCTTCTTCATCAATTTCGGAGAAATTGTCATAATAATCTGAGACATCGAACTCAAACTCTTCGCTCTCTTCTTCGTCAAATACACTGTGCTCCTCTAAAATTCCGGCATCATGGTCATCCTTGTCATCCTCGTCATTGGTCAAATCAATTAGTATTGGCTCTGATGCATATTTCTCTGAGTATACTTCCGTTTCTTTCTTGAGTGGCCGATCGTGGTGCTCGACTGATTTTTTATGTTGTTTGGTCGCGGTATTCAATAAGGGCTTGGAAGGCACAAAATTTACTCTAACGCTCCCCGTGTCTTCTATGGGTTTCGAGGATATACTGTTACTATAGGACGGCAATGATGTATTGGAGCTTGCCTTTTTGTAGCCGTATGCATTCCTATCTCGCAATGTCTTCACCATTCTTCCAGGAACCATTTGGAATGTGGGAGGCAGTTCTGCAGTTCTTGTAAAGGAGGAACTACGATGCGTGCTCTGTGTTTTGGAAGACGGTACGTCTTTCCTAACAGGCTCTTCTCGAACCAGCTTTTGGACTCTTTCTAGATGCATAACGCTCTTATGATACAATTCTCTAATACCATTTTGTAGACTGAGCTCGTCCTTTGTGTACGTTTGAATACTTGGATAGTTGTGTTCTATCAACGTCAGTTTGAACAGCACGTCAGTTGTCAAGGCCTTCCAGCCTTGTAATGCCTCCTTATATCGCTTTTTCTCCTCCAGGTTCAAGTAATATATTGTTTCATTAGCGATTCTACTATAAAGTTCGGTGAAGTCAGTTAAAGGTTGCTGGGGCCTTTTGCGTATTTTCGTTAGTCGCGTTAAAATGCTGTGGCCTCTTTGTGACTCCATAGCGTCGCTGTGCAATATAGTCTATTCCTGGCAAATCCGGATCAATAAGACACGCAAAAAAAATTGATTCCAGCTATATTAAGCGGTAATTATGCCCAAATCAAAAATAAAATACTGCGATCCTAATTATCACCAAATATTCAAAGAAAAAATCTATCCAATACGTATGGAAAATCTTGAGGAGTTGTGCTTCTGCTTCAGCCTCTTATTGACCGTGAATCAATATTTTTATTGTTCCTGATCGTAATTTTCTCCGCGAATCTCGGCTAAAGATGCTTGGGTTGGCTATTTTTGCTAGAAGCTCGATACAGTAGTAGAAAAATATGTCAAATCAACACACTTTCAAATGTCGAGGGCGGGAGGCAAACATTTGCATGCTCACAAACACAAGTAGAACAAGTAAGCTGATATTTCTATTTTATATATTATAGTGCACTATATATGGAAAATACATGAAACCTTGTTAGTTTCTAGGGCTCATCTAATCACAGTGTGTCTATTGTGTTCCTTCTCTTGTTCACCAAGAATCAACTCTTCAAACACCCTAGCTTCCTCGGCTTCCTCTGGTGATCTTCTGGCGCTTGCAAACTTATTGGCGATGAATAACATTGCCTTCGCCTTTGCGATACGCTCCTTAGAAGACACATTTCTATCATTTAGGATTTGATTACAAACGTCTTTCAGTTTTCTTTCAAGTTCGAACTTGGACATGGCCCACATGACACCTAGAGCCTTACCGGCCAGTGTGGATTCGAACTTGGCGCGTTCGTATTGGTCAAGCTCATCCGGATTGACTTCATTCATCTTTTCCATGGCCTTTTGGGCTTCTAATCCAGTCGATAACAAATTATATGCTGATTTGACAGATCTGGCATTGTCTCGAGTACCCGTGAAGATCTTGGAAAACCCATAAGTCTTCTTGGACATAATAAAGTTATTAGCCTTTGTCTTGTAAACCCTGGCCAACAAGTACAACAGCTCTAAACCAAAACTTTCTAGCTTCAAGTCCTCAATTTCTTGATCCAGTTTCCTCGTGAATTCCTCCAGGTTGTTAGCCTTAACGGCAAGTAGATACCTGGAGATCTTCTCGTTCAGTTTCACAGCTAATTCATCAACTTGCTTCATCATATCTTCACGTCTTTTCCTTTCCATTTCCAACAGTTTCTTTCTTTGCTCTTTGGATAATCTATCCTTCCTCATGTATTCAGCTTTATTGCCATCATGTTTAACAACACCACCATCGGAGGTCTCATCTCCCTTATCAGTATGAGTAGCAGCAGTGCCCTCCTGGTCTTCCTTGTCAAGCATTTCTGTGGCCTCCCCCAGCTCCTTAAATAAAGAGAATTCCCCAATCCAATCTCTAAAGCCATCACCCCCGAATATCGCAGTGAAGTATTCAGAAGCATCCTCAAACCCTTGTTGCGGAACTGCATCTTCCTTACCGAATTCGTCGTACTTGGAGCGGAGCCCTTGATCGCTCAAGACTTGGTATGCTTCACCCACCGCTTGGAACTTCGCCTGAGCATCCGGATCGTCAGGATGCTTATCCGGATGCGTTTCCATGGCCTTCCTACGGTAGGCCTTTTTAATTTCTGTAGCGGTGGCCTCAGGTTTGATACCTAAAATATCATAATACTCTGTTTCCTTTACCATAGTTTCTGTCTTGCTTTCTCTTGAATTAACGTCTTTTGTATGAAGGACCCACTGAAAAACTGAATTGTTCTCTTGTACCGTAACGCAATGGAAAGTGGAAGTGGTCGCTAACTGCGGATGCGATTATATTGCCACTACCATAGTATACTGTCCCTAGTTGTCCATAGCACCATTCACCATTGAAATTTCCCGTTTTCCGCCGATCCTTCTCGCGACGGGAAACCCCGTAGTGACGCTCCCCAAGGCTATATATGTAACTAAGCAACAAACCAGCCTACAGAAGGCTGGTTTTCTATTCATTATAATGACGTTTTAGTCGGAATTGATGTTCTACATACTCTCTTTCTTTTTGAGTTATAGGTTTGAAAAAATTTTACGTGCTGCTTGCGGCTCAGGTGTACTTATCTATATATAAAACAAATAGCCGGTAGTTCCATTAGCAATGGATAATGTTAAGTAAGTGCCATAAAATAAGCATTCCGCCGCGCATTCATGTACCTAAATCTACATACGCATACACCGGGAAATTGAACTAGCTATGCCTCCTTAATAATTGACGGCGCTGCCAGATCGCGCAAGCATGGACAAGTACGAGAGAAGATGATTTAAGATGCAACGCTGCTCGATTAACGATACATATTTGTATATCATTGGGTTCAAAACGTGCTTGTATTGTTCATGTATTGTTCATGTATTGTTTGTGTATCGTTTACCTTCAGTTTGCGTGATGGTGTTTAGTTGTACTTTGTAGGCGCTTAACATCTAGCGTCAGACGACTCAATCGATCGAACTGAATGACACGTCAAAAGTAAACTATTTCATATAAAACCTTCATAGATCACAATTCTATCTAGAGACTCATCGAACTGCCAGCGGCATTTAAACAGGTTATCTCCAATAAATAGACTATGTCGGGCAGTCAAAACGCTATCTATACTAGTTCATCAGCAAACCCCAAACAGTTTCCTACAACAAAACCACTCATATATATAAGCTGCGATCTATGTATAGCCACAACTAGTCTAAATACATAAGACAAAAAGGAACAGCAAGTCTTTTAACTCTGAAGTTCCACGAATCTTTCCATGAGTAAGTCATCCACGCTCCAATGAAACATAGTTCTTCTGGTCCTATAGTGTAGTGGTTATCACTTTCGGTTTTGATCCGGACAACCCCGGTTCGAATCCGGGTAGGACCTCCTTTTTTTAATTCAGTGCAAAAAAATGTCATAAGAATGTTGCCATACCGTTCATTCACCAGGTACCAGTCAATCTGTAAATCAAGAGAGACTGATGTTTGTGCACTCAGCCAAAGCCAAACAACGACAGCATGTTTCTTATTAATACGCGACGGGTTTTATTGGAGACACACCCGCTTTCCGGGTAACAGTGGCTGGCTATTATCGTTCATTTATAAGCAACGGAGAAAAATGATTACGAAATTGATGTAGCTATATCTTACCTAGCACTGTACAAGTGAGTCACGAGCGGAGTCTGAATATCAATTTGTTTGGTTATTTTATTTATTGCGGCAGTATAGAGAATTCCAAAGAACTTCTGAGAAATGCCTGGCGTTACAGCTCCAACAAGAGGACAAGTGTTGTCGCTATACAAGCAATTTATCAAGAATTCCAACCAGTTCAATAATTACAACTTCAGACAGTACTTCCTAAGAAAAACAAGGGACACTTTCAGGGATAACGTGAACCAGAAAGATCCGAAAGTGCTAATGAATGTATTCAAGGACGCGAAGAACGAATTGGGTGTCTTGAAAAGACAGTCAGTCATTTCCCAGATGTACACTTTCGATAGACTGGTTGTGGAACCGTTGAAAGGAAGGAAACACTGAAACATGACTCGGATAGAGTCATTGCATGTAAGAAGAAAAAGTATCCAGTCTCTTTTTTTTTCTCTTTTGCCAGGAAAGTCATATACCTACATCCTAGAAAGGCATGACCGCCCTCTAATGTGGCGGATATTAGATTATATTCGTAATTTTTAACCGCCACTCAGCATGGTTCAAGCCCTGCTTGCGGTGATCTTTTAGTTTATTTATCTAACACTAATAGCATTTTTGGTGGCAGGGTTTCTTTTCTTTCATTTAAGTTTGCAACGTCATTAAGGTCACGAAAGTAAAGTTTATAGCTTGTATATAACATTAATATTAAACATAAACCTTCTCAGGTGTCTTTATAGGGTATACTGTTTTAAAACAGGAGGCAAGCTGTGAAAACCACAGTATTTACTGGGCCGTGTGCTCCGCATGAGTACGTGCATACAGAAGAACACGGGCAAACCAAGCTACAATCGACTTTCGCTTTCTATACTGTTTTTGTGTATACCACCTTTTCACACCTTCGTTATATGCGTTATAGTTGTACCTTCTTTTTTCGGGCCATTCCATCGGATATACTGCATACGTAAAGTGAAAAAAAATTTGCCCATTAATCATTTCATCACTCAGAAGTAGATTTTTCACCTGATTACACTGAAGAGCCAGTTTTTTTCCTTTTTACAATTGTTTAATAATCTTTTGTTTCTCATTCACGATTCCAAGATTGCTTAAAGGCTCAAAATCACTATATAAAGCCAAAATATAATGAAGAGAAAGAACACTGAAGCTAAAGGTTCGAACGAGAAGGATACTAAGCAAATTTCCCTTGAAGAAGATAAGATTAAGGGTTTGTTTAATCCAAAAATTTGGGACGAATCCTTCCAAGATGGCTTGAAAAAGGAAATTGAAGACTCCCAACCATACAACTGGGGTACCATCCATGAGTTGGTCAATGATGATCTTCTACGTGCTGTTCGTAAAGAGATCGAAACTGAGATTCACTTCACCAAGAAGGAAACTGACATTTATAGAGTTAACCAAAGTGGTGACTTGGCTAACTTGTCTGGTTTGGACTGGAATGACTTATCACGTTTGCCAAATTTGTTTAAACTACGTCAAATCTTATATTCCAAGCAATATAGAGATTTTTTCGGTTACGTTACCAAAGCTGGTAAGTTATCTGGTTCCAAGACCGATATGAGTGTTAATACTTACACAAAGGGTTGTCACTTGTTAACCCACGACGATGTCATTGGTTCTAGAAGAATCAGTTTCATTTTGTATTTACCAGATCCTGATAGAAAATGGAAATCTCACTATGGTGGTGGCTTAAGACTTTTCCCCAGTATCTTACCAAACGTTCCTCATTCTGATCCATCTGCTAAGCTAGTCCCACAATTCAACCAAATTGCTTTCTTCAAGGTTTTGCCAGGTTTCTCCTTCCACGATGTCGAAGAAGTCAGAGTCGACAAGCACAGATTGTCTATTCAAGGTTGGTACCATATTCCACAAGTCGGTGAAGAAGGTCACATCCCAGGGGAAGAAGAAGCATGGGTACGTAATAATACTTCTACTTTGGCACAAATTGAATCCAATGTCTTGGAAGATTTTGAGTTTCCAAAGGATGAAAGAGATATCTTGCCATTTCACGAAGTTAAGCATTTTGAAAAAATGTTGAAGAGCAATGCTGCAAACGAAAACAGTGCTCCTAAGGAAACTATGACCAGTATAATTTCTGATTTTCTCCAGTTGTCTGAAACTGAATTTACCTATCTATCCCAATATATTTCTCCTGAACACTTAAGCCCAGAAGGCATTGAAAAACTACAAAAGAAGTTTGTTGAGAATTCTTCTTTACAGATCGAGGCCTTTCTGAACGATAGCAAATCTGAATTGTTGAAGAAGGTTATCAAACAAAAGGAATTGGAACAAGAATGCCCTTACCATTCAAAGGATGTGAAGACGCCATGGAAGACGGCTATTCCTCCACACAAAGCCCGTTACCTATACATTGACGGTAAGGAATACCGTAATTTCCAATCAGAAGCAGACATTTTCAAGGCATTAAACAACGATGATTTGGCAAACTTCCAATTTACCAAGGATACCATCAAGGTCATTGCCGATGCTTCCGGTAACAGCAAGGAAAGTAACTTTGATGCTGAGCTAGAGTTGATTGACTTGGCTATATTCCACAAGAGTACCATTTTCAAGAAGTATTTAGCCTTGCTGACTTCTTTGTGCCCAGTCAGTGAACAAGTTCTCATCAGAAGATTTAGACCTGGTATGGATTTCACATTGGCCACCAAATGTCGTTTTAATGAACTTTTGAAGGGTAATCCAGATATCTTGGATGCTGTCTTGGAAGGTACTTTATGTTTGACACCTTCTCCTGGTTGGGAATCAGGAGAACTTGGTGGTTATGAATTATACATGATGGATGATGATGAAGATAATAAGCAGTACCTAAAGGAGGACGTTGAAGATGCTTCTGTGTATCGTGCAGATGACAGCGGTGACTCAGTTCTAATTAATGATCCACCTGCTTGGAATACTTTCAACTTGGTCCTAAGAGATGAAAGTGTTTTGGAATTTGTTAAGTATGTTAGCTGGAGTGCCAAATCTAGTAGATGGGATGTCAAAATGAAATGGGATGTCAAAGCCTGTGATGAAGATGAAGAAGATGAAGAAGCCTAAGGAGAGTAACTCACCTTTTGGGCTGGGGACAGCTCAGCGTATTTCATTATAGAGTTGTATAGTAGTTGTATAAAATAAATTGTTTGAAAAGCTTTTGAGTACTGTTAATTCTTTTTACTGGGATGAAAATCGTTCTTACCTTTGCACATATGGCAAAGCGTATTAAATAGTTTATTTGAATTGAATATTAAGAGACATGGTTTGTTTTAGATGTTGTCACGTTTCATTTTACATATTGTATATTTACAGACATGAACTACAAAAGACGAAAAGTGAAGAACTATTTATCATCTTGATTCTTTCCGGACGGAGAGACGTCGCTTTGTTGCAGCTCACATTAAGCCTATTGCCTGGCATCTTCTTATAGCTTTTGATAGTCTTCTTTGATTCTTGGCCGATAAGCCTGTGACATCTCTATGCTGGATTCTTCCTGTGGTGGTGACATATTTTGAAAGAATTCTTGGTCTTGCATAGAACTCTAAGGGATTTACACCAGTTTTCATTATATCATTCTTATTTGTTTTCTTGCTTGCCTGATACTTTCTGTCTAAATGTATCCGACCCATAGAAAAATCAAACGGATCGTAGATAGTACCTTTGGGAAGTCTTTTGGACAAAGATTGATCAATTTTTTTGGTTTGTGCCGTCCTACCCACTTCAATATCCACACTTTTCTTTTCTTTCACTCCGAAGTTGTACAGGGTACGTTTGGATGAACAATTTGCTACCTTCTTGATGAAAGGTAACATTCCATTTTGAATTCTTGTACCTGTAATTACATTCATCTTGACCACTCTCGACTCTTTTAAGGGATCTTTATATTCCGGTTGAATGACTATATCATTGCAGCTTGTTAATTATATGGCTTTAAGCGTATTATGGCGATTTTTCCCGATATTGTAATAATAAAGGTTACCCTGTGACTATATAAAAGAGCAGAATAGTTAACAGAGAGTAGGATGCCTATAAAGGGCTGAAGGTTATATATGTTACAGAAGTATGTACAATTGTGCCACAATGCAGGATTCCAATATATGCACACATTGCCAACTCAAAGAAAATCCAAATGCATTGCTCTGGGTGAAATGTGATAGTTGTCCGCAGTGGGTACATGTGAAATGTGTGCCTTTGAAGCGCATCCACTATCCAGATATTCCAAGTCCCTCAGTTTTCTCTTATCCAAAATCATCGCAAGAGATCAAGAGTTACCGCTGTGTCAATCATTATGAAGAAGAGTTTCTTGCTGTATTTCCTCGCGGTCTTCCAAATGGAAAGCGACAAAGAGACCATGGGGAATATGAAGAGAGCAGTCATATCAGCAAGCGATATAATTTTAGGAAGAATAAGGACATTGACTACATTGCCCTGAATGAGGGCGAAGCAAGAAGAGAGAAAATGAACCATCCTCATAAAGAGACCTTTTTAACATGTTTTGAAAAGTGGGAAAATAAGTCGAATATTATCAGTGCCGCTGAATTTGCCGCTACGTTCAATGATATAAGGGAGCCATACAAAATAAGCGATCCTTGGAGTAGCGGTGTGCAAGTGCCGAAAATGGATACAAACAATGGAGTTTTAACAGTTAATGATATTATGGAAATTATGGGGGAGGATTATCATGTTGACGTAATGGATGTTCAAACGCAAATGAATGAGAACTGGACCCTGGGTTCATGGAATAGATATTTTACCCACACCGAACCAGGTAAAAGAGATCGAATAAGAAACGTTATATCATTGGAGGTCTCCAACATCAAGGCTTTAGAACTCGAGAGGCCCGCAGCAGTGAAACAGAATGATCTTGTCGATCAAATTTGGAATTGGAACGGGCATTTAGGGCAAGTCAACGATGAGGAAGCAGAAGAGGATAATCCAAGGCCAAAAGTAACCAAGTATATCTTAATGTCCGTAAAGGACGCATACACAGACTTTCATTTAGATTTTGCTGGCACATCAGTTTATTATAACGTCATCTCAGGACAAAAGAAGTTCTTGCTATTTCCTCCTACTCAATCAAATGTAGACAAATATATTGAATGGTCTTTGAAGGAATACCAAAACAGCTTCTTTCTAGGCGATATTCTTGAGGATGGTTTTGCGATGGAATTAAATGCTGGTGATTTGTTTATGATCCCATCCGGCTACATCCATGCAGTTTATACACCAGCAGATTCTCTGGTATTTGGGGGCAATTTCTTAACATTTCGTGACCTAGAGACTCATTTTAGAATCGTGGAAATTGAAAAATTGACAAAGGTTCCCAAAAGATTTACCTTTCCTAAATTTGATCAAGTTATAGGTAAATTATGTGAATATATTGTGCTTTCTAAAAATAAGGAAACAGGTGGCGGTAGTCATACAGATTTGATAGCCGAAGCCACTAACTCTAAAATTGAGTTACTATATGGGTACCTTATAAAACCTGAAGTGAAATACAAACCTTTGAATTTCGCTTCAAGGAAACATTTAGTGAAAGCTTTAGCCGATCTTGTCTTGTAGGGAATCTTTTTTTTCTTGTCAGCTGGTTGGTTGTCTTATCTCTCGCTCCTGTCTTACATCCTTGAGAAAGCATGACTTCCTTTAACAATTATTACAATATATCTTCACATTTGACTCATGGGATAATAGCCCAAAATATAAATTAGGGAAACATTAATATATATACATATATGGGTGTGTATACAGGAACAAAAAAAATTAATATTCTATCATTATGTAAAAAAGGAAGGAAAACGGTTAGATTCCTAGCCTTTTCAATTGTTCTAAACGTTCATCAACGGCATGTTCGAATTGACTTGGAGTAGTCGTCCGCCCACCTAACAATTTCGCATGTATACACTGCAGTGCTTTTATAGAGTCTGTTTCGTTAATAACACAGGATATATTGATTTCATTGGCACCTTGGGAGATCATTTCAATGTTGATGCCTTCCTCTGCCAGAGTGGTGAACATGGTACCGGCAATACCAATGTATTGCTTCATGTGTTTACCCACTAATGAAACAATGGACAACTTCTTTGTAACATCAACAGAACCTAAAATTTTCAATTTTTCTTCAGCCTGTCTCAAGGACTTTAGCGAGTCAGCGTCTGGGATGGGTAAAGCCATGGAAACATGAACTTCTGAAGTAGAGATCAAATCAACGACCAATTTGAATTTGTCCAAAATGGTAAATATTTGAGCCAAGAACCCATGAGATAACGTTTTCTTATTAGAGTGGATGTTGATGACGAAAATGTCATTTTTGGTGGTAATAGCAGTAGCACCTCTCTTTCTCTTTTCATAAAAGGATGAAGACAAGTTCTCTGGAGGATGTGGTGGGGTAGATTCACCCTTCTTAGCTATGTTATCTGGGTAGATAATGGTACCATTACCTAATGGATTTTGAACATTTTTGATTCTGATAGGAATCTTGGCTCTAATAACCTGTTCCATTGTGAACGGATGAATAACTTCAGAACCATAGTATGTCAATTCAGAAGCTTCTTCTGGAGTAACGCTATCTAACAAACGTGCTTCAGGAACCTTACGAGGATCGGCGGAGAAGATACCGTCCACTTCTTTCCAAACTTGTAATTCGTCAGCATTTAAAGCGACGGCAATCAAAGCAGCACATAAATCAGTGTAACCACGACCGACACCATTCAGAAGCCCCGTGGGGACCAAACCGAAGAATCCTGTGAAGACTGGAACAATACGTTCTTTAGCACTTACGAAGGGTACTAGCTTTTCCTTCAATGCCTGGACTAGGAAGGTGTAAAAACTATTATCTAGAGCGCTGGCACTAAAATCAGAAGGAACGATGTGGGTCAAATCCACATATTTGGCCTTGCAACCACGATCATTACACAAGGCAGTGATAAATAGACAACTCAACTTTTCCCCACAGGACATGACAAGATCCACAGTACGTGAACTGACTTCACCTAAAACTTTTGAAGCATTTAAGTATTTCTTGACTAGTTCTAATTCCTTATTGGTATCGTCGACTAGCCTAGCTTGTAAGGCCGGATTGAGAATAAAACGATCAGCATTATCTATATGATCTTGTCTGATGACTTCAATAATATCGTGGAACTCTGATTCTTGCGAAGCCAAGTCACAACATTTCAAAAGACGAGAAGTAGTACCTTCAGCCTTGGTGTATGAGGAACGGGCCGAACAAACAACAGCGACGTCATTGTTTGCACCGTCAGGGTTGGAGTAGTATTTTACGATGTCATCCACTATTTGAATAGGGAACTTACCGACAGAAGTACCTCCGAACTTCTGTACAACCCAGTTCGAATGACTCGATGTAGTATGAAATTCCATTGGTATGAAAGTGAAAGACAGAAAGAAAAGGCTTTTTTTGCAAAGTTAAGATAGCTATGTAAGCCTAAACAATGGAAAAGAGCTGTTGACTTAATGACTATGCAAACGTGCCTCCTAATCAACGCAGAGACTAAAATGTCAAAATAGAAGAATTATCCAGTAGTATTCTTATATATACACATTATACATAGCACATTACTTCTTCGAAGGGAAAAGAATCTCAGAAAAAGCCGCGTACGGAGAAGTGAAAAAAAAATTGGTAATGATGAAATTTTGTTTGCTAGTGAAAAAGAAAGAAAATGTGAGTCATGGAGAAGAAAAATGCACGTGGTTTAAGCCACAGAAAAGAGAAAGCTACTATTAGGGGAGTTCCAGAAAGAAAAAGAACATCAACTATCAGTCAGAGCAATTGTAAAGCCCAGTGAGTGATTCATAGCGTTATCGTACTACAATCATCAGCATTTATCTGTGCATAGCCGTATGGAAGCTGTGATACGATCGGTTTGTGCCGACATGTAGCCGTACACAATGCGTATAATTTAGGGTCCAGATTGTCTTACAAATGCTATCCATGATGGTAAAGAGGGAATTTGTGTTACCAACCTCTTTTAGTTTGGGACTTCATGGGTAGAGTGTGCTCTTGCTCAGGGAAAACAACATCCGATCGAGGATGTTTATTCGAAAAGAGCCCAAATTGTAAAATCCAACATCATAGGAACTTTATAAAAATTTATGTGTATGTACGCTTTTTATGTATAGTATTGAAACAACTACAGTAGGCGTTAAAACTCTAACCAGTAGTTGGTAAGCCCACGTAAGCCTTGAAGGAATCGTAAATCAGCCATTGGAAACTTGTTAAGGTACCGATCATTACAATTCTCACCATCAACCCATTCCATAATCCGGCAAATCCAATCTTTTGATATATTCTCTTTGAGGCGACGGACATGGATTCATTACCCTTTCTTTCGCTATTGATCTTAGAAACCATAACATCCGCTGGGTGCGAAATGGCAGCACATAATATACCGGCCAAATAGCCACCTACAAAACTGACAGATATCTGTTGCAATGGATTCATTTCTTCTTTCTTTTTAGGCAAAACACTGTATATTTTTTGGACTATTTTTTCAAAAGAGGTAAACTTACACATCGTGTATGGGATTTGTCTGCACCATAGTGGAACGATACCTTTGTAGAACGATTTCATACCACCACTTTCCGCATACATTTTCTTCCAGCCATCAATAACATTGTTACAGAAGGGCGGCATTGTGGTTTGCTGTTTGACCTTAATAGCTTCAAATGGACACAGCATTATGTCAGCAAGGAATTCAGCGGTTGCTGAGGCCATTAAGTACACCGTGACACCTGGAGTTAGCCAGCCGGAATATAAATGCTTGAAGTACTCATAACCACCGTACTTACCTGCACCTTGTAGGGAATAACCGATGAATGTGGCACCCACCCCAGTGTACACTTTTTTCCAGCCTTCAGTGGCAACGATTTTACGAAACCCGTCCAAATTAGAGGTATACAGTTTAGGGTTGACTTGCAATCTACATTTTACAAGATCTAGTGGGGTGATCGAGGAATGCGTTGGACCACATGCAATTATACCACCTAAAGTACATGTGGAATAAAACTCTTTTGTATATAATTCGATTTTACGTGGTTGTTTAGGAGACTCCATGTTGTGCAACCGTCAACTAACTTTTTCCTTTTTTCACCTGTTCGTTTCTTTTATGAAATTAAATAACGACAAAATCTTTTGCTCAATAGAAGTGTACCATTGACTATCAAGGAAGGGTTATGAAATGCGGAAAAAAGAATACACTTTCGAGTTCGAGTGTCCCCGCGTATTTATATCACAGATTACAGGGCATCTACGAGGAATCGATATTTCCATTTTCCTTTTTATAAAAGCCAATGCGAAAACAGAACTGAAAACAAGGAAAGAAATTTAAAAAGATCTCCTTATTCCGCCAATACCCCTTAAGGCCCACTTTCGGTCGCCGAGATCTTAGCCGAACCAGTCCGTCCAAGAGTTAAATTGCAACCCGACTATATTCTTCATGGAAAGTTGCTATAAAAGCGGACAACCTCTATAAAAGTGGGATGAGGCTCAATTGAGTCCGTTGCTACCATTTAGCAGTATTGTGTTAACTCTATGTAGTCTGTCTGTCCTCTTCTTACTTAACACGCTTAAGGGTAATGGCGGGTATGTAACTTTGACACAATGCGTCCTTACTTGCGTACTGCCAGCGGGAACGAAAGCCGAGATTCGCATTTCTTTTCCTCTGGCCACGTGATCGGTTGCAGCCCGTTGTCGGAGAACGCCGTCAAAATTCACCCGCGGTTGATACCTTGCGTTTTTCGAAGAACAGGGTTTTGCCGCTGACCTCAGTATGTGGGCGATTTTGCGGGATTTCTGACATCTAACAATTCAGTAGCCATTGTAAGAACTAGGTTTTAGTCTTACTTAGCTTTTCCAATTAGAAATGTGGGACGATGGGATGGATTGCTTTCGGAGCTTCTCGAGTGCAAGATGGAAATTTGAAGAAGGAAGGGAAGGCTGCAATTCTAAAAAAGAGGTAGAGAGTGTATAATCATCATATCAAAATTGCATAGGTATGCGTGTAGTTAATATAGGTAAACAAAAATACATAATTACGGACATAAAAGCAATAAATTGCCTGTATAAAGACGAAACTGGTGCATTTATAAACACACTAGATAAACGTATATTAGGCATGGGCTAAAAAAGCGCTCATTAACAAAAGCGGATAAATAAGACCTAGATTTAAATATTGAACTACTAGGAGTATTAGAGTTGAATGGATGAACAAAAAAATGTGAATTAGAAAATCAACTTTTTGAGTAGTGAAAAAACGTACCCTAGCACGCCGGGCTGAACTGAATTATCAAACTTGCATTAACTCTCTCAGTGGCGCTGAGCAGAGTAACAGACGCAAATCATTGCAAGTATGGCACATCGCTCTTATTTCTGTTCATGACTGTTCTGTGAGCACCGAAGTAGAAGACGAAGATGAAAGCGGAAATACTTGAAAATATTTCTAGATCTTGCATTGTAGTCTGTGTTTGTATATCATAACGTTGGTTTTTTATTGTTGTAGGATTTCGCAAGGTACAAAATATGTAATTAAACTAGAAATTCACTAGCAATATGGTGAAGGAGATTTTCACTTCTTTAGGTATGAAACTACAATGGACAAAAATGTCGATTTTTTGCTTGATTGATTGCATGAGGTATACTAAAAACTCCCTATATGCTTTTATGAGTGACGGTTATCGGGTATAGGCCCAATAACGCAGAGCAAAGATGTTCAAATGCAGCAATCACTTTTTTCCCCTACGTAAAAAAGGCAACTGAGCGATCTATACACCCTTCTCCCAGTGAAGTGCCGCAGTCCCTTGATTTTTTTTAAAACGAAGTATAGCGATGAGCGCTAAAATAAAAAAAGTGGTAAGCAAGAAAAGGATATCAAACACACAAAGAAAAGGCAAACATACAAAACAGGTCTCCATAAATGCACGGAGAAAGAGTATTCGGATGAGACGGAAAAACAGCACGAATTCAAATTTACTGTAAGCGTATAGGCGTAAACCATCTGCATTCTTCAAGGCTTTTCCCTAGTAATGTCAATTTAGCCACTATAGTTTTTTAAGCTCTGGGAACTGTGCCGAGGCAGTCCCTACGTTTAATTGTTTTTTTTTTCATTTTTTTTTCATTTTTTCATTATTTTCGCATTACGTAGCAATGGTAAAGGTTGCACAACTGTCATAGCAAAAATACTGGCCCTCTCGACTCCATCATACGTACACGAAATTTAAGGTTGTATACGCGCCCTCACGCTAAAGCATCACTTTCCGTTACTCTTGAAGTATTTACTTTTTCTTTTCTACTTTATGTGTATTTACTGATAACTTTTAGCATATTTTAGGGTCATTTATCGGATTCCGGCTCCCATTGTGAAGGTGTCACCGATCGAAAGATCCTCTGAGTTATTTTCCTTTGCCTCTCCGTTCTCATTACCCTTCCTTCAGTTGCCTTCAACTGACTGAAGCGAACGGATCTTTAAAACCATCCATGACAACCTCAACTTTATAATTGTTCCCGTTATTGTTGTCCCAGTATTCCTCTCGCTTATAGTCGTTACGTGTGGAATAGTGGATACAAAATTCCAACCTGCCTCTAGGATCAAGTTTGCTGGCGTCGTCGATAATGAAATGGAAAATGTCCATATCTGTGCCCGGCAAAATTCCATCTCCATTGCTAATATAAACACATTCCACTTCGTGCGCCGTCCTCCAACCATTCCATGTATATCGTATCACCACTCTTTTATCATAGAAGATATTTTTCACCAATATCCTTCCCACAATTAATCTTGTACAGCCAGTGTTATTATCCTTGGTCATGGTGTTTTCATTGTTGTGACCTTCGGGATTATTATTAGATGAAGGGGTATTGAAAAAAAAACTATTATCTCTGTGAATGTACAGTGATAATTCTTGCAGGAAGACCTTCTTGTTTTGTGACAAGTTGATGAAAATGTTCAATTTTAAGCTTTTTGGATTCTTATTGCTCAAAATGGGGAAATTCTTACTATAAAGTCCAACAACGTGGTAGTTTGTTGACTCCTGGTTCTGGAATTCGTCAAAGCTACCACCACCTGTGAAATTTTTATTAAATTTGGATGGTGGAATTACCGTCTTATTCTTTACGAGACTCTGAAATCTTTTACTTTTCCTTAATTTAGTGTTATTAGTACCGTTGCCATTACTAACACTTGGACTTTTAGCAGAGTTCGTGAAGCCCTTTGGTGCAACCGTTGTCAAATCGTGATCTATGGAAGTAGTTTCTAATCCCAAGGACAATAATCTCTCCTCTTCCTCTGGATCTACCATTAGATTCACTGGCTTATGCTTAAAACTCAGGCGGTTGTCGTACTGTTCGGTTCTATTAACATTTATAGGGCTTTCGTCTTCCGCGAAATATTTGACCGGAGTGGCTTGATTAAAATGGACACTTTTACTTCTAATTAACACTGGACTATCACCTCCCCTTTGGCAATCGTTCCCATGCCTGCTCTCCCTTATACCCGGAGTTGTGGGAAGCGATTTTGATCTTCTCTTCAGTGAGCTCTTTAGCAATTCGCCTGACTTCTTATATACAGGAGGCGCAAATGGAATTAGAATCTCTTCATCGTATTCAAAATTCATATCATTGCCAGGAGATTTGGTCTCCGGATATTCAGTTTCGAAGGAGTGGGTGGCTATAGTGGATCTTGGAGAAAGCGGAGGCAGTTCTATCTTGAACGGATACTTTGCACTGCCATTTGATGTTACTTCAGTCTTACCGGTGGCGGGTCCACCGCTGTAACCGTCGTTATCGTTTTCAGAGTTTTCATCATTTCTTGCGGAAAAAATCCTCTTGTTTAAGTCAGTGTTCCTTTGCACTTCTTCCTCTGGGAACCTATTGGCTCTCATTTGTGTTACTCGTTGAGGTTTATGTAAAAATTTCAGAGAGTTTACAGTTTCATCAGCACTCCCATTCAGTTCCTTCTTATATAAGTCTAAATTAGCCGCGTGCTCCTTAAAATCTGTTTCGAGATCTGGTAGCCGCTGGTTTTTATTTCTGTCTGCTCTCTCATCATTCTTTTTGAATTGTGAGGGTTTCTGCTCTGCCTTAATATACATTGTTTTGATGATGTATCTTCAACAACCTCGGAAAAGAAAAATGAGAATTACTACACAGCCGTACTCTTTCTTTTCCACTCACCTTCCAGGATGATCGAAAATGTTTGCTGTCCTTTCTACAAAAAATATAGCTCAGCGAAAAAAAATCCAGCTGCAATGTGGTTTTCTTTCTTTCACTTTAAATAAACAAAACAGTTTATTATTTTTTTATTCACTAGAGAGATTTTTGTATATCTAATTTCCCTTTCAACGTCCCTCGTGTTTTCAGATCTGCCTTTGTAGTTTCTTTTCCTTTCAAATGTCCTTGGTTTTCTATATTGTTGTTTTACCGTAGTCTATGCAGGGTTTCCCTCTATAAATATCCGCTATACCAAAAAGGCTACAATGAAATGCCTTCCCCTTGCTCTACCCGATGAATCAGCTCTAGTTTGCAAACTATTATGATCCCGTATATATAACGAAAACTAACTTCAACAAGAAGAAGAAAAGAATGTGCGAGTGATAGGTAAGCAGCTGAAAATTCAAGATCTTTTTTGTTAAACCGAATGGAGCTCTTGGCCCCTTCGTTAAGCGTAACTGATTGATGTTTCTGGCAAAAGACCTTTAACTGACAGCCCCTTTCCCCTTAAAAGGGCATAATATGGCATACTTGTTTTATTCTCATGCGCTCCATGCCACGGCGAAAAGCACCCTCCCCACCCCCCACGCCGCGACAGGAGTTTGCCGCCCATCTCCACAATAGGCCTACTTGCCGATACCTTCAGGTGCCCCACTTCAGCCTCTTTCATTGAACGCAGCACAGGACACCACGTAAGGATGTTCGGGACGTCTCCATGCAGCATGCTTCATTAATCTAAATTCACTGGAGATGATTTTGTGGAGACCTCTTTCACAATGCGAGTGCTTAGATAACCCTCGAAAGTCCGGATATTGAGCGGTGACTCCTGTTTCCGAATATTTTGGAGAAACAAGTACGCCGTGAAACAATGGTGCGAAAAGAGCAGCGATGATTTTGTCGCCAACGTTGTATGGTAGGCTTCGAGTTTCGTACAGAGATGTTTCCCTTCAGAGCAAAAAAAGGAGATAATTTATACGTTCATTACATAGATGCGAAAATAACTTAACGTAACTAAATAAGATAGATTCTATCAGTTCTTGCCTATAGAGGTAAAGAGTTAGTCCGGGTTTTGTTTTTTTCCCTTTTCTGTTGTTCTTGCTCATACACGACAATTAGAAATCTCGAAGACCATAATATCTGTGGCGCCGATTCTTTTCAGTTCATCTAAAATAACACCCTTTGTCGATCTCTCAATCATAGAACTTACGGCAACCCAACCTTCGTCACCAATTTTGGAAATGGTTGGTGCTCTACGGCCGGGGGTGACCTTTAAGAGTTCTCCAAGCTTATTCTCGGGAGCATTGTAGATACACGAAACAAACTTTTGAGCGGTCATAACACCTTCGATTCTTGACTTGATGGTGGCGATCAAACTCTTGTCACTCGTTGGGTTCTTGGATTCTATCAGGTAGGCGCTTGTGCTCAATACGGTAGCGATGTCAATCAAACCAGCAGCTCTCATAGTTTCTCCACTTTCTACAAGATCTACAATAGCGTCACCAATTCCCAGCGCGCATGATGCCTCTACGGAACCACCAACATATTTTATCTTTGTCGAGATTTTGTCTACGCTGGTTCCTTCCAATTCTGCAAAGTATTTTTCAGCAAGTCTGACGAAAGTGGTAACAATGGTCTTACCGATCAGCTGTTCTGGCTTTTTGTACTCACCGTTTACTGGGACTTGTACTTGTAATTTGCATTTACCGAACTGCAAATCGATTGGTAAGTCCACATCGACATCAGATTCACGCACTTGATCAACACCAGTTATACCAAGGTCACATTTACCTTCACCGACGAAAGTTGGAATATCTGCGGCGGGCAAAAAGATTAATGCTACAGGGAGACTTGTGCATAATGCGATGTCTAATCTTTGAGAACGGTGGAAGTTAATGTCTGCACCATTTAAAATTGAAACACATTTAGAGTATAAACGACCTTTCTTTGGGATTGCAAACAGCAGTCTGTCATTCAGATGATTTACCAAATCCATATTTTCAATCGACTTTTTCAACTGGTTAATCTTCGTTTACTTTAAAAACCTTCGTCAAAACCTAAAGCGATTTGCTAATATGGGACACTGAAATGCTCGAAATTCACAGTATATAAATGGTCTCTCAGCCAGTTATTTGACGTTATCGAATGATGCGGATGACTCACTTGAAATTATTCTCTTTTTTTTCTCAATCGTTGACTACGTATGTACACGTGTGTAGTTTTCGCTCGCTTCAGAATGCCGGAAAAGAGAAATTCCGGGACGAGTCAGCGCTACTAGTAGAGGGAACTTGTGAAAAATAAATTAATTAATTAAAATAAATAATTAGATCTTGACAAGGAGTCTCCCAACTAGCATGTTAAATAACCCATTGGACCGGGTTAGAACATGCTCCCTTTACGTATTCGCCGTAGTCACTTTAATTGACCCCTTTTTAAGTTACGTTCTATGACTATTGTGACGGGTTAGGTGATAAAGTTTTACTTGGCCTGCAGACTGTGGCAGCCTTGGCACTTTTAAGTTCTTACTCGATGAAGACAGTAACGTTTGACACATCGTTATATAGTTGTAAAACAAAATTTGAAGCTATTTGTTATTAATTAGATGCGTAGATAATGTACATGAAATTGCATTAATGAATCATCATATGAAATGATTGAGGATAAACTACTAAAGGCAGAATTTCTTAACGGCCGAAGTATTTGATTTCTAGAGGTCTTGCGATATTGTAAACAATAAAAGCCCAACTTGCGGCTAATTCGAACCCGATATCACCACCATTCTCACCAATTAAACGACCAATTTCACCAACCCAGTAGGTTTGAGACATACCTAAGGCGACACCGAAGGCACCGACGATTAAGGCAATAGTGCCCGCGATACCGATAGGTAGAGCATCCCAGTTGTCCCAGTCATCGACATTGTAAGCGCTAAATGAACGTCTGTAAATGAAATGCTCGGAACAGGCGATGGAGATGTAGATGGCCAAGTAATAACCGATGGAGTCCATGAAATTTTGCATGAACCCATCAAAGTAGTAGGTAGCAGGAATAGAAATACCTAATGTTGCGGCGTTACCAGCCATAGTCCAGACAACTCTCGGTATTTTGGCCAAAGGTGCCCACAAAGCTTGGGCGGATAAAGCAACGGTGTACATGTTTGGAATATTATTAGCAATGGTGGACAAAGCCAATAGAACACAACAGAACTGACCAAACCCGTTTAGAGAGTTGGGAACCAAGATAGCATAGATCACACCACCCATGGCGTTTTTATCATAGTATGCCTGCCAGACTGGGTCATTAAGGGCCGCCATAGCGGAGGCAGCACCAAGAATCATGGTGAAAAATAGAGGGAACGCTAGACCAGCAACTAGGGAGAAGAAAATCTTGTACTTGTTTGTTTTCTTTGGCATATACACAGTATAATCGGCGGCGTATGTGGTCCAACCTGCAGCAAAACCATAAATGGATGAACCAAAAGATAGAACACCACCTGCAGTAGTAGAACCACCTTTCCATTCACCACCTATGAACTTTCCTGATTTGGCAAGCTGAGCAATAATAACCAAAAAGACGGCAAAATTAGGCACCCATGACCATTTTTCGTAAGCATGGATGACACTGTAACCGAAGAATGTCACAAGCACAGTACCACCAATGATGATCAAACAACCGGCCCAAAGAGGACAGACATGGCCAGAACCTTCATTTACCATGTTTAACAGTTCAGCAGAAACAGACGTATTCACAATACCCCAACCAACACAAGCAATAACATTAATGAAGGAGAAAATTCTTGCTGTGACATTACCAACCAAATATCTGGAAAGAATCATCTGTCTTAGACCCAGTTCGGCACCAAAAACAGAAAAGAACGCAACAGACACTAAACCTATAAGGTTGAAGAAAATGATAACCAAAGTACTTTGACCGAAATTCAACCCAAATACCATAGGACCTAGGGCACCCAAGGCATATGCTGCAATAACCATATTAGCTGAAAACCACATGGACGCAGCATTCAGTATAGAGTCATCAGTTTTTTCATCGTCTGTGATTGGTTCGACACCCTTTGTTTCAGCATTTAGACTGGCAAAGAACCTTTGGAAGCGTGAAAGCTTAGTAGCTTCTGATGATTCAACAATGTATTGTTGGTCATCCTCAGAAGTTGCGGTAAAGGTTTCCGAGCTGGCAACCTTCTTCTCGTTTTCCAGGCTCGAGCCTACTACAGGAGAGCTCTTTTCCAAGTCCTGGATTTCGTAAACGTTATTTCCTTCTTCCAACATTCTTTATAAATTATGTTGTGTGATTAAAATCAAAGAGGGAAGGTTTTGTATGCGACGCTTATGCTTCAGTTGTTGAGATTATTTATTTACATTACAAGAAGAAATGTCTCCAACGTATTTTAGGCAATGATTTCTTTTTGGTGCTTTGATATTTTTGATGGATATTTATAATAATTTCATCATCTTAATTCGCTGCATCTTGCTCATTGAAAAAGAAAAAAAAAAAAAAGACTTGGAAAATTCAGACAATGATAAAAAGAAATTAAAGCCCGAAAAATTAATTGATAAGGCGAAAAAGGTATTACATGTACGTAGAAGTCAGCAGTGATAACGATACAACTAGGCGCGCGATGGTCAAGCGCGCGCCGGGTATCTCTGGAAAAGAGTCAGTCTGTACGAATACCCCGCTCAGTAACGCGATAAAGTCGACTGATATCGATTTTTTTGGGTCATTGGACAGCGGGAAATTTTCTTGCGGTCTCATTTTATCTCACCCTAAGCAGCCCCGCAGGGGCACATGTGCAGCGCTGTCTAGCGTAAGTACTCAGCTTTGAACGATTTGGTGTCTTGGATGACTTCTTTATCGTCCTGCGTAGGTAAATCATTTGAAGAAATATGAGATCAATTAGATTAATTAATCAAAACATTCAATAGGACTCCGGTCATAGTGAAAAGTGGCTGAATCAAAGACACGATCTGCCCACGCATCTTCTTACCGAGATCCCTCTATGATTTTTGAAGTAATTTTTTTTCTCGAGCTTGACTTTGACTTTGTGTTGTATTCGGTTCCTGTTTGAGTTGCTGGTGTGAGGCGATCTACTTTCCTTGAAGGCAAAAGAATAGTGCCGTTTAATTGGATTTATTTATCGAGTCTGCAACATAAAGACTTATCCCTGTGTTTACGTAATTTGCCGTAGTGTGCGGATGACTTAGATTTAACATATGCGGGGCATCATCACCTTCGTTACGCATGATTATATTTCTTTGAAATATTTACTAGCTTCGATCAGATGTTTCGGAGATACCTTGGAAAACGTGAATTAAGACGTATAAGCATGCTTTCATAACAAAAAATTCAATTGACCAAAAGGAATCCGTAGCATATCTGTGGCTATTTGTTCATCTTAGTTGCATTCAACTTTTCGGTTGCTCAACTGCCACGCTAAACGTAAAACATTTTCGTTAATGTCATTGAAGTCATGAGTGTCATTTTGTAATATGAATTATTTTTTATTCGTGCTTTATATAAAACAATTAATTAGATACATAAGAAAAATGTCATCTCCTTAAATTTATTTCTTACTCTTCTTTTCAGACTTCTTGACAGCTTCGGTTTGTTCCTTGACGACCTTCTTGACGATCTTTTGTTCTTCAATCAAGAAAGCTCTGACAATTCTTTCCTTGACACAGTTGGCACATCTGGAACCACCGTAAGCTCTAGAAACAGTCTTATGGGTCTTGGAAACAGTAGCGTATTGTCTTGGTCTCAAAGTAGAGATACCTTGCAAAGCGCTACCACAGTCACCACACTTTGGTCTTGTTGCTAACTTCTTAACATGTTGGGCACGCAAGATACCACCTGGGGTCTTAACGACCTTGATTTTGTTAGAACGGGTGTTGTCTATTCAGAAATCATTATTAGAAAGTTTTTTCCACTTTCTCATTTGATAAAAATAATGTTAGTATTGAATATTTCAGCAGTAGAAAAGGATTTGGAGAATACTTCAAAGAAATTTTTCAGCGGATATAAGGATACTGCCAGTCATTTCCGACCTGGCCATACCGTCCACCAGTGTTTCCTGGAAAATTGGTTGTGTGCTAGTTGAAGAGCATCCCCAACTTAGTTTTTAACAATTACAAAACTTTAAAAGGTTTTGATAATCAGTACACAATACGTCGTTTATCACTCGCCGGATTTACAAATAATAACACACAAGCAGTTGTGGGAAACGTGGTAGTTCTTTATGACACCGATCTTCTCTTGTATCCTTAGATCCATATAACTATCATCTCTTTGAGATTTCTCGTGATTTAAAAATGCGTCTTTTAACATACATGGATTTCTTCTTCTGAAAGTAACACGTTGAGCCATTTTTGGTTGTTCTGTTATGCGGTTTACTTGCTAATAACGTGTAACACTGTTCATAATTGATCTATAGTATTTCATATCCTCTTAGATAATAGCTTCTACGGCCAAGCTCGTGAAACTTACGCGGTAGCGGTGTCCACCAGGCAGTAGTTTGGCATGAGAACTAAGCCCGCGAACCTACCCACGGCATTTGCTTTAGCGGAGAATCCCAGCCCAATAGAAAAAACCTCGAAGGAGGCTGTAACCACAGCCAAACGGCACCGCTCAAAGATATTTCCCTCGTTTCACTAAACTGAAAATTTCAAAAATAAAATGCAAGCTTTCACACCCATGCACAGCAGTAAATTTGTATTTTTTTACACCTTTACACCGTACTATTAAATAAGAAACAGTCTACTAAAGTATTAGACTTATCAAACATACCTGAACAGTAATGTATATGAATTCTTCAAAGGCAATAGCAACAAGAGTTATACTTCTATGAACTTAATGCTATAATAAAAAATTTACATATTATGGAAGCTATTTATTCTTGCTTTAATCTCTTTCAGCAGCAATGATTTCGACTTCCATATCAACGTTTAATGGCAAAGCAGCAACAGCGACACATGATCTAGCAGGCTTATGAGTGGTGAAATACTTTGCGTAAACAGAGTTAAATTCAGCAAAGTATTTAATGTCAGCCAAGAAAATGTTAACCTTGATGATTCTATCCAATGAAGAATTACTTGCTGCCAAAACGTCTTTGATGTTTTGAATAACCTGTTCGGCTTTATCAGCAATGGAACCTTCAACTAGCTTGTTGTCGGAAGTCATTGGAATTTGACCAGAAAGGAAAATCAAATTGTTTGCCTTCATAGCATGGGAGTATGAAGCAGCAGCAGCTGGAGCGGATTCACAAAAGACAGGAGTTAATTTAGTGGTCATATTTCAAAGGTGTAGGTTGTTCGAAGGATTAGTTGCAATTCTTCTGTAGTAGATAGCCAAGAAAAAGACCAGTTTGTAGATTCTTGCCAGGTATCCACTCAGTTAAGAGGCAATGCAACACTTAAGTATTTCTCTTGACAAGCTAGTTGCTCGCGCCACGAGGAAATTAGTCACAATGGAAGCACGTGAGCACGACAAAACGGTGGGCGCACTGCTCTCGGTTATCAGGATAGGATGCTATAAGAACAAAATGAGATAAGAAAAGACAAAACCGATTGCTTATTGTTATCGCTTGAGAACCATTGATCTTTGCTATTCACAATGCAAGTCGTGCGCGAGTCAAGTATATATTTACATATACATACCCATATGATTTATGAGGTTTCCCGCACTTTCGACAGTAGCAGATACGTGGTTGGGGAATTGCTCGATCTGCTCCAACTGTAACTATCAATTCTTCTAGTTTATTCGTAATTCACCAATTGAACGCTTCCCCAACCATGTTTCGATTGTAGCGATCAGAGCTTATCAAAGAGTATATTTTCGGGTTACCCCTAAATATTATCTACCGCGCAGTATGAATCAAAAGCTTCTCGAGTACCGGTAAACGACTACAGCTCTACGATGAATCTGGGACACATACGAAAATATTCTAGCGCTAGTACAAGATGAGTAGGGCTAGTAAGATAACTTTCACGGTTTCGTGTCTAGTAACGGCAGCGACAGTGGTCGGGGTGCATTATGTTCAAGAAATGGAAAGGGAAACTCTCCATCAGGGTCCGATAAAAGATGCCAAACGAGTTGAAGAGAAGAGACTGAGAAACTTAAATGGCACTGTATCAATAGATCCTACAAAAGAAAGGAAAAGATACTTCAATATGAGTGAGCACGAGGAACAGAAAGAGCTGCGGAAGAAATATGAGGCCATGCAACCGCTGAGTGGAGAAGTTGTTACGAAGGACGGAGAAGTCGTAAAGGAATCTAAGGATTGAGCACTTATGAACAACTAGCCTTTTAATCTTTGGTCCCATGGCCCTTCTTGTATATATACATATGTAAGTACCGTATAACTATTCCTGTAAAATACTGAATTGGAAGGGCGGGTGAAGCGCAAAGCCACAATACCGATTAATTGGTTTTTATCAAGGCTTCAATGCCCGTCCAAGCCTCACCAAGACACGTCTTTCGTTTATCAGGCGGTGTGTTAATTGTTATATGGCTGAAATCTGATACTAGATGTTTCGCTTTAGTGTGGCCCTTTTTCGCTCGTCCTGCCGGAAAAATTCTTTATGAACGTAATTATCTAAGAGATAACAGGGCTAAATTTGATGGAACCTTAAAAAATCGACATTGTTAAATTACAGTGCCAATCATTAGCGGACCAAAGTAGTGGAAGTCTTTCTAGATTGCGACGTGTGTGTTATAGTTAATATAGTACGCAACGATTCTACATTGTAAAGCCAACCTTTCTCGAAGTAATTGAACCCATTATAAGTTTGTTATAGTCAATCACCGCAAATAACACCGGTATGTCTGTCAAAGGTGATTCTTCGTCTAACGCAAGCAACAGCCCGAAGTCTACATACTCAATACAGTCAGATGATAAAGTAAGCCTCGTAGGCACTAGAAATGACGAAACCCGTTCAGACAATTCACAACAAGACAACAATAGGCGTGATATTGTGGTAATAACAAGGGTGGCCTCTGATGAAACTTTAGAATCGCAATCATCTACTTCATCAATGGGAATTAGACCGGATCCATCCTTTAGCTCAGAAGATATTCCTCCCCAGGCTAGAGCTGAACTGAATAACCGAGTGCGTGCATTAAGTATGAACAACATTAACAAATACCATCCAGTACGATTCTCAAAGGGTAGCGAAAGGCGATTTAAAAATGACGAACCAGGTGAAGCGAACAATTTGAATGATAAAGCGCAAAGTGGACCTACGGTTCAACTATCCACTCAAGAAGACAGAGTACTTGAGGGTGACAAGAGCAATCCACAAGCAACCCCCTCTCTGAATATAGCAGAATTCCCTACTGATAAGCTTCTTAAAATGCTGACCGCATTACTGACTAAAATAATCAAATCCAATGACAGGACTGCAGCCGCTAATCCGAGTTTGACACAAGAGATTGAGAATGGGAAGTCTCCTACTCTAACTGATAACGAAAAGAAATATTTGAGTCCTGTTTTGGGGTTCCGAGGAAAGCACGTACCACAGATTGGCCTTGATCAGTATTTCCAGAGGATCCAGAAGTATTGTCCCACGACAAATGATGTATTTTTATCACTGCTTGTATATTTCGATAGAATATCCAAGAGATGCAATAGTGCTACTACAACGCCCAAAACCGATGCCGTAAAATACGGGCCAAGTTCAGACAAAAACTCCTCAAGTAAGGCTAATAAGGATGATGACAAAATGTCCGCATGTAACAGTAACGAAAATAATGAAAATAATGAGTCAGATGATGAAAATATGAATGTTGAAAAAGCCCTTAAGCCACATCCTCAGATGTTCGTTATGGATTCCCATAATATTCATCGACTAATCATAGCTGGTATTACCGTTAGTACGAAATTCCTGAGCGATTTTTTCTATAGTAATTCAAGGTATTCTAGGGTCGGAGGCATATCGTTACAAGAACTCAACCATTTAGAGCTGCAGTTTCTGGTTTTATGTGATTTTGAACTGTTGATTTCAGTCAATGAATTGCAGAGGTACGCAGATTTACTATACAGATTTTGGAACAACGCAAAGACCCAATCACAAGCGCTAGTAACGAGTGTCTAAACTTGAGTAATATGCTAGTAGATACATTTACATACATAGTTTTCAACTCTCTTTAGTTATAACTCCCATACTATTCAAAGATAAACATAATAAGTCTCGGTAGCATTCTACTCTGAACTACTACTTAACTTTATATACTTGACCCTGAACTTCTAGATTGCTTGCATTTTTACCCTGACCCACTACTTCCATATATTTGACCCTGAACTTCAAGATTGCACAAAGATAAGTATAGCAAGTTTTGGCTGCATTTTTACCCTGACCTACTACTTTCGTTTATATAACTGACCCTGAACTTCTAGATTGCACTAAGATAAGTATAGTAAGTCTTGGCTGCATTTTTACTTTACCTACTGTACTCCCGTTACACAACTTGAAAACCAGGATGATTATCCCTCATTGATTCTACATTGAATCAACGTGATTCCTAGTTGAGGCTTATCACAGGAGCGACTCTATTTTCTGGCTTTTATTTTTTGCTCCTAACAAAAGATCCTACTGGGAGTCTTATCACTTTGGGTTTCGTCGATCCCAACTCAATTTTTATCACAATACGAAGAAGGAAAAGGTCCGCTTTCGTGATGTGATGAAAACAAAAATGTGTGATAAGGCATTTTTTTTCACTCATCGAACTTGTAATGACTTTTAGTCAGTGTAGGTAAGACATATATATATAGGGTGTAGCCAACTTCTTACTCGGGTAGTCTGTGGTCCAAGTTAATACAACGTAACAACGAAGAAAAATTGCTCGTTAAAAAAATACTATTATTCGTTTTAGAGTAAAGGGTGTCCGGAAAAAAATACCAGATTATTAAAGGATTTGATAAAATATGTCTGTGACACATGGAATGTCTGTGGCTGGTGTGGAAGGTACAGGATATGCGCTCAAAGATCTCGAGTCTCGAGCTCGCGATGTTAAAACTCCTTCAGCCAATGAATACTATGAAGATACAGAATCGCACGGAACAGAAGAACTAGTTGAGACCAAGTTGTCCTTTTTAAACAGAATTGCTGCCAGTCTAAGTGCTGAGACAAAGGGTATTGAGCCAATCACAGACGATGAAAAAACTGATGACTCTATACTGAATGCTGCGTCCATGTGGTTTTCAGCTAATATGGTTTTGCCTGCTTATGCTATCGGTGCCTTGGGACCCTTGGTATTTGGGCTGAATTTCGGTCAAAGTGTTCTGGTTATCATTTTCTTCAATCTTATAGGTTTAGTATCTGTTGCATTCTTTTCTGTTTTTGGTGCCGAACTGGGCCTAAGACAGATGGTTCTTTCCAGATACTTAGTCGGTAATGTTGCAGCAAGAATTTTTTCTTTAATAAACTTTATTGCTTGTATTGGTTGGGGTATTGTAAATACTGTAGCGAGTTCACAAGTGCTGAATATGGTTAATCCAGGTCATCAGTGCCCTCTTTGGGCCGGCTGCATCGTTATTATCGGTGCTACTGTGATTGTGACTTTTTTCGGTTATAATGTCATTCACTCTTATGAAAAATGGGCGTGGGTACCAAATTTCGCCGTTTTCTTGGTCATTATTGCTCGTTTGGCAAGATCTGGAAAATTTGTCCTTGGTGAATGGACATCTGGTCCTACTACTGCAGGAAATGTGCTATCGTTTGGTTCAACTGTTTATGGATTTGCTGCAGGCTGGACCACGTACGCCGCCGATTACACTGTATACATGCCAAGGAAAGCAAATAAGTACAAAATATTTTTTTCACTTGTGGCCGGTTTAGCATCTCCATTGTATTTCACCATGATTCTTGGTGCTGCCGTAGCAATGACTGCTGTTGGTGATCCAACGTGGAGGGCATATTATGATGATAACTCCATTGGTGGTTTAACCTTTGCTATCCTTGTTCCAAATTCGCTTCATGGATTCGGCCAATTTTGTTGCGTTTTATTATCTTTGTCCACTATTGCCAATAATGTTCCCAACATGTACACCATTGCTCTATCAGTACAGGCTACGTGGGAGCCTTTCGCAAAAGTTCCAAGAGTTGTTTGGACTTTATTGGGTAACGCGGCCGCTTTAGCTATTTCGATTCCTGCTTGTTATTATTTTTCCACTTTCATGAATTACTTTATGGACTCCATTGGTTATTACCTGGCTATCTACATCTCCATCGCCTGCTCCGAGCATTTCATTTACAGACGTTCGTTTAGCGCTTACAATGTTGATGATTGGAATAACTGGGATCGTTTACCAATCGGTATTGCAGGCACGGTTGCCTTAATCGTCGGTGCCTTCGGTGTTGCCTTGGGTATGTGTCAAACTTACTGGGTTGGTGAAATTGGTCGTTTAATTGGCGAGTATGGTGGTGATATTGGGTTCGAGTTAGGGCTAAGCTGGGCATTTATTGTTTACAATATTGCAAGACCTTTAGAGCTCAAATACGTTGGTCGCTGATTGAAGCTACTTGATGAGACTAGCTATGTGTGTCACTGAAATCATCACGACCCCCGATCCCTTTAGTCCAAAAAAGATTTGATAAGGTTATCACGTGATTATGGTTCTAATAGTTACTCTTGCTGTTATCAATGCATTATGAGACGTTGTGTAATTTCCATTTAATAGATATCAACTCACTTTCGATCTATTGTAAGCAAATCCTATGCAGAACCACAGTTGTATCCACTTTTTTACATGGATGACTTGAAATCCAGAATGATATATATATAATACGACATTTAAAATGCTTGTTATCGCATATCTTGATCATCTTCAAAATAGAAGGCGCTTATTAAAGGATTGAAAAAAAATTCCACAAACGCTAGACATGTCTTTGATTGATACACAAGATGTGGGACGTGAGCTCAAAGATCTAGAATCCGGAGCTCGCGATTCCAAAACTTCTTTATTTAATGTATACTATGAGCATACAGAATCGCAGGGAACCGATGAGTTGGTTGAGAGTGTACTAAAATCGCCCCAAACAGACGAACTAGTTAAGACTAAACCGTCTTTTCTTAATAGAATAGCTTCTGCTTTAAATGCCGAGACAAAGGGTATTGAACCAATTACGGAGGATGAGAAAACTGATGATTCCATACTCAATGCTGCAACTATATGGTTTTCAAGTAATATGGTTATTGTAGCATACTCCGTAGGTGCCTTGGGTCCGATGGTGTTCGGCCTAAATTTCGGTCAGAGTGTTTTGGTTATTATTTTTTTCAACATTTTAGGTTTAATGCCTGTTGCACTATTTTCTCTATTCGGTGTAGAATTAGGACTAAGACAGATGATTTTGTCCAGGTATTTGGTTGGTAATGTCACCGCAAGATTTTTCTCTCTTGTTAACGTTATCGCTTGTATTGGTTGGTGTGTTCTGAACATTTCTGTTTCTGCTCAACTACTGAATATGGTAAATGAAGGTTCCGGCCACGTCTGCCCTCTTTGGGCCGGTTGTTTGATCATTGCTGGTGGTACTGTGCTTGTGACCTTCTTTGGTTACAGGGTCATCCATGTGTATGAAAAATGGTCATGGATACCTAACTTTGCTGCATTTTTAGTCATTATTGCACAACTATCCAGGTCAGGAAACTTTACGGGTGGTAAATGGGTAGGAGGTGCAACTACTGCAGGTGGTGTTCTATCTTTTGGTTCATCCGTTTTCGGGTCTGCAGCGGGTTGGGCAACTTATGCAGCTGATTATACTGTGTACATGCCAAAGAACACAAGCAAATACAAGATTTTCTTTTCCGTAGCTGCGGGTCTAGCGTTCCCTCTATTTTTCACTATGATTCTTGGTGCTGCCTCCGGTATGGCGGCCCTTAATGACCCAGTCTGGCAGGCATACTATGATAAAAATGCCATGGGTGGTGTGATCTATGCTATCTTGGTTCCCAACTCTCTACACGGGTTTGGTCAGTTTTGCTGTGTTATATTGGCTCTTTCAACTGTTGCCAATAATGTCCCTGGAATGTATACTGTTGCTTTATCCGCTCAAGCTTTGTGGGCACCTTTGGCTAAAATACCGAGAGTTTTCTGGACAATGGCTGCCAATGCCGCAACATTAGGTATTTCTATTCCTGCTACCTACTACTTTGATGGGTTCATGGAAAATTTCATGGACTCCATCGGCTATTACTTGGCTATCTACATCTCCATCGCCTGCTCCGAGCATTTCATTTACAGACGTTCATTTAGCGCTTACAATGTCGATGACTGGAATAACTGGGATCGTTTACCTATTGGTATTGCAGGCATTACTGCCTTGTTCGTCAGTGCCTTCGGTGTTGCCTTAGGTATGTGTCAAACTTACTGGGTTGGCGAAATCAGTCGTTTAATTGGCGAGTATGGTGGTGATATCGGGTTCGAATTAGGTGGAAGTTGGGCTTTTATCGTTTACAATATTGTAAGACCTTTAGAGCTCAAATACTTTGGTCGTTGAGTATACTCAAAATAAAAACTGTTCCTTTTACTCTTAGTCAAAATGATTGGCTTTAATAGGTAAATTTCAACATTTAATGATAGCATACGAATCAAAAAAAGTATGAAAATAATGTTTATGTAAAAGTATAATATCGTCAAATTTTCTCCCATTTTTTAAAAAGAAGACATGTGTTAATTCCTCCAAATCCGAAGCTATTGCATAATGCGTATTTCGGATTAGCCTTTTCTATAGGTTTATCTTTTACAAAATGTAATCTCTCGGACTCGTCATTTTCCAGATGTAGTATATTCTTTAGGTTTAATGTATGCGGTATCTTATCATCTCTCAGGGAACAAATTGTGAATACACTTTCGACAGCACCAGCTGCACCCAAAAGATGGCCAATTGCACCTTTGTTACTTGATATATACAATGGTTTAATTTTGGGCCTTCCTGGCAAAAGTGCGGACGTAATAGCCACGCACTCAGCTTTATCGCCTAATAAAGTTGATGTGGCGTGAGCATTGACGTAATCAACGTCACTCGGTTTTAGGCGAGCCATTTTGAGAGCCATTTCTATTGCTCTTTTGGCACCGTTTCCGTCAGCAGGAGGGGAGGTGATATGACAGGCATCACTACTTAAACCATAGCCGACTATTTCACATATTATATTTGCCTTTCTTCTTTGCGCATGTTCTAAGGACTCCATGACGATCATGCCGCATCCTTCACCAAGCACGAACCCAGAGCGTTCTGTGTCAAACGGTCTAGAAATTCCATTAGTGGTAATTGATTTCGCTCTGATAAATCCTGCTAAACTTAGTGGATGTAAACTCGTTTCACTTGCACCAGCTACGCAGATATCTTGCATGCCCAATCGGATGAAATTGAATGCATCGCCAATGGAATTATTACCTGTTGCACATGCTGTAGAAACACTATGAGATAATCCTCTTAGATTGAATTTTATGGACACATTACCGGCCGCCATGTTTGTGAGGATCTTTGGGACAAAATAAGGGTTTACCCTTTTATTTTCATTATGGAATTGCAAAGAGGTTTGGTATATGTCCTGAATGGATCCTATGCCGGATCCTATCAGGCACCCAAAATGGTCCAAATTGCATAGAGATCTGTTAATGTTTATTTCGTTTGGGCATAAGAGGCCAGCGTGTTGGAGAGCTTCATATGTTGTACGTATTGCTAGTTTGATGAAGCTTGAGGTTCTTCTTTCGTCTTGGCCAGTGAATAGCAACTTGGAGATGGCGGACTCTTCATCATGAAAACCTTCTGGGATCTTCCCTACGGTTACCGTCGATGGGATGCTCTTCTCTCTAGGTTTGTACTCTTTTTCATAGTCAGGTAGAGATGTGATTGGTGTAAGTCCATTTTTAGAAGAGAGCAAGTTTCTCCATGACTCATTCAACGTTCTTCCAAGCGGTGTCACACAACCCAATCCTGTTATAACCACTCTTTTTGACATTCTCGTCGTGGCGGTCCCTTAAATAACTAAGTGTAGTATCCTTTATCTTACCATTGAATTTTCAACCGCGTGTATATACTGATAACGTTTAGGGCATTCATTATCTATTTTTTTTTTTTTTGCATGAAGAGACAGAGTCAGAGTCAGAAATAGTAATAGCACAATTTGTCTTTAAAAAAATATATCTATCTAAGTATTTATTTAATTAGTTAAATGTGACTTTATAAGTGTCGTTTTAGCTTTTCTTTATGGTTTGTTGCGAATATAGAACTGGACGGAGCAAGAGAATTATTAAATGATACTTTTAGGGGGACTACCATTTCAATAAATCGTCCTTAGCATATAGGTAGTCATCAAAGATGAATTCGACTTCATCTGTTTCGGCGTTATAACCGCCAACTCTAATTGATTCGTGGTTCTTGACAATGATATCACAGCCCTTTTCCTTTAGAAAATCCAAATCAAAAGTAGTAGCAATACCGATGATCTTACAACCAGCAGCCTTACCGGCAGCAATACCCGCTGGGGCATCTTCAAAGACGACTACCTTGGATTTGGAAGGATCACGTTCGTTGATTGGGTACCCTAGACCATTTCTACCCTTTAAATATGGTTCAGGGAAAGGTTTACCTTGTTTAACATCGTTAGCTGTGATGAAGTATTTTGGTCTCTTAATCCCCAAATGTTCGAACCACTTTTGGGCCATATCACGGGTACCAGAAGTGGCCACAGCCCACTTTTCTTTTGGTAGAGCGTTCAAGGCATTACACAACTTCACAGCACCTGGAACTTCGATGGATTTTTCACCGTACTTTACTGGAATTTCACCTTCCAACTTGTTAACGTAATCTTCGTTGGCGAAATCAGGAGCAAATTTAGCGATAGCATCATAAGTTCTCCAACCATGTGAGACTTCGATGACGTGCTCGGCATCGAAGTAAGGCTTATCTTTACCAAAATCTCTCCAGAAAGCAGCAATGGCTGGTTGGGAGATAATTATGGTACCGTCAACATCGAACAATGCGGCGTTAACGTTCAAAGATAGCGGTTTAGTGGTCAATCCCATTCTGATTATGTTTATATTGTTTGATGGTTTATTTTTTTGGTTTAGTAATAAACTAATTACTTGTTACTTCATGAAAGTATCATAGAGACCAATTGAGGTAAAAACTTTGACTGTATTATTAACTTTATATATGTTTCTAAAATGACTACATCAAAAGAAACGACAAACATAAGAAAAAGAAATGACGGAGTTCTTCTTATTATTCGTACTAGCTTTACGTCACGTGGGGGCAGTTTAGGGGGGGGGGGAGATGGTTTTTCCGAGTATTATTTCTTTTGGGTCCAGAAAAGTCCTCAGTCGGCAGCTCGCATGGAAACGCCGCGGGATGTGGGGCACAGAGTATAGCGTGGACGGAACGCGACCGATGATGTTCCTCGAAGTCGTGTAAGGTGATTGATCAGGTACAGGGACAGGGACAAATGCCCACTTTCCGTTCAAAGTGAGGATAGAATAAGCCTCATCTTGGAAAGCAAATGCCAGAGAGCTCTAATTGGGTCAAAGACGTATGTTTTGTAATGAATCTTGGAGGTAGCGTCTAAGAGGGGAGACGTTGACCGATTATGTGATGACGCCGATTTAGTGCCCGCTGAAGGTCCCCATTCCCTGATCCATCCACTTTGGCCCGTCTTTCTTTCCCATAGAAGTTTACCAACCCTCGAGGAAAACAAACAGTAAACCGTTGGAACGTCTCCTTCGACGGCGAACAGTGCAAATTAAGCCCATATTTAATGGTTACGTAGCCTCTATTGGTAAAGAAGACTAGTTGTGACCAGCGCTTTTCCACCGTGAATTTGTTACCCGGAGATCCAGCCGGACTCGAAAACGTAACGCAACCACAGCTGCTCGAAGGGCCAGGTAATACTGAATGGAACAAGAGCATGAACAGGAATTGTTCGAGAGCGTGTATCTTCAATTACGTTATATCAAGATCATGTAATTATTTTTTTTATATTCTAATTGATTTTTTGGCTGGTTCTTTCAAGTAAAGTTAGCCTTGTAGCAAGCATAAGTAATTCATCAATGGCAGACTATTCTTCTCTAACCGTTGTTCAATTAAAGGATTTACTGACTAAAAGAAACCTGTCTGTGGGTGGGTTGAAAAATGAATTGGTCCAAAGACTAACAAAGGACGATGAAGAATCAAAGGGTGACAACGGCGAACCCACCCAAGAGCAAGAACAACAACCGGAGTCGGTGGCTAAGAAAGAACCAGCCCCTAAAGACGCTACTGAAATAGAAGCTCCAGCCGAAACTAAAGACGTTTCTGCTTTGGATGAAACTAAGGAGGCCCAAACAACCTCCGATGAAGTTGCCCCTACTGCTCAAATCCCCACTGAACCAGCTGCCGCCCCAGTTTTATCACCAGAAGAAATTAAGGCTAACGCTTTAGCTCTACTTAATAAGAAAATGCATCGTGCTAACAAATTTGGCCAAGATCAGTCAGATATCGACTCTATAAAGAGACAAATAAACCGTGTAGAAAAATTTGGTGTTGATTTGAATAGTAAGTTGGCTGAGGAATTAGGCCTTGTCACAAGGAAAAATGATCCTGAAAGTAGCGACAACAGTAAATCCAGAAATAGAAGTAAAGGTTCAAACAACCGTTCTAGAGTCACTAAGAGCAGAAGAGGTAACAACCGCTCTAATTTCAGAAGGTAATGCGCCATCGGTGTCCTGAATCAATTTCGTTATTTTCTCTCTTAATATGGCGTCCCTCCGCTCTTTAGACGACCATAATAGTTTTTATATATTTTTTGAATCTCTAAAAGTTGTTGCATATTTGAACATATGTACACTATTTTGAATATATTTGTGTTATAATTACTCTGGAAAACCACTTGTTATGTACAGTGGTTCGCAACCTAAGCAATCACACCAATGCAGAACTGGAGAAAAATGTAGCAAAGGAAACATGCTTGTAGAAAGTTCGTTATTTATAGAAAATTAATAAGCTGTGTATAATAGTCTATGGAAATGCAGGGGAGTTTGGTGCAGAGACACCTGTTTGTTTTGGGACATTATTAAATCGTTCCGGAAGTCTGGAATGTTCGATTTGTAATGAAATTGCGCTCAACATCATTAATCCGTCACCTTCGTAGGTATTTGATGCATCCAATGAAGGTAGTGTGTGATCGGTACACTTTTGCGACGTATTTGGCGATTTCACTTCAGGCTCTCTCTTAGCGGGAGTAATTACACTTTCTGATGGAGTTTGTAAACGGAGTGCTTCAGATGCAGAGTTTGTTTTCGTTACATTAGGATTTTTTTGAATACAAACTAACGGGTATTGGTGGAGCGTCATGTGATATATGACTTCATTTATGGGGGCTAAAGATGTGTCGAACCCATAATCTTTGACAAGACTTCCTATCATGAGATTCAGCACTCTGATCTGAATCTTTTTTTGCGGTAAATCAGCAAATAATTGGCGAGTGGCAGGCACAAATAACCTTTGCGATATCATTGTCAAGAAATCCATCGACGATATCCTAGCAGTAAGGTACTGCCTTGTGGAAGATGGTAAATGTGTGAAGCTGCTTTCTACCACAAATGAGATAGAAGCCCTTAGTGAACTTTCGCCCAAGGTTTCTAAGTTTGTAAAGGAATCCAGCGGCTTTTCATTTTTACAGATATCTAAGCACGTTTTTGAGCTATGTATCTTTGACAGAATAAGTTTTCTTAGGCTATTGGATATTAGAACTTTGTTTTGGCAACTTGTTTTTTCTGTTAAATATGGTCTAGCAAATTTATCTCTATGAATTTGTTCAGGTAGTGGAACAGAATTATTTACGATATCAACAATTATTGATTTAACAATAGAGTCGTAATTTTCGGCAGAGACTAAGGATTGAGCCTCTACATGAAGTTTTGGTAATGTCTTATCGTCACTGGGTGCACATGGTATAGATGAACCGTAAAACCCCAACGTGTTCTTCTTTAGTAAAGAGGGAAGGTGATTTGACACTAGTGGGAGATTGCGTTCGTTTGGGTTGGATAGCAATTTCAATGATGCCGTGCTACTAAGAGCAGATAAAATGGGCTCCTCTTGGACAATAGCATCTTCGTCGGAGCTTGATGCATTGGAAGCAGAACAGGAAGACCCCATATTGCTTGAACTTGGCGGAGACAAAGGAGCTTTTTGAATCTTGCCTGACGCAATCTTCTTTTTTGAGTCTAGTAATTTCTTTTTGGAACGTTTTCTGTTCCTTCTCACCGATTGAACAGCAGCAGTAACCAACTTTTCAAATTCTCCTGAAACGATCTCAGGATACTCGAATTCATTTCTTAGTATGGTAGCTATTTGTTTTATATTATCGTCTTGTTCACTTGCTTTATGCTGACTCAATCCGAATGAGTCAATGAGCTCTAGCCTTCTGCCCGAAAACTTTTTCCATTTCTTCTCATCGCTAAAGTTCAATTGAGCCCTGATCTTATGTGTGGTACCATAGCCGGCATATTTCCCAGCCTTGTGGCAGCCTTCGGAACGAACCTTGGAACTATCTAGATTGTCAGTCATCTTATAATTTTTGCTATGACTTCTATTTCTGAATGTAACTCCTGTATCTGAGGTTTGTTCAGTGAAAATCCCCTGAGCACTTTAAATGTTAAATAAAGCTATAGACTTTTGGAAGGCAAGAAGCTTTAAAAGAAAAAGAGCACCTGATTCGGTGTCTGAGATACATATATATATATATATATATACGCGGCAGTTAAAAGACTACAAGTATTCTCTAACGGCCATATCAGTTCCAGATAAAACTTCTTCTCTCAAACGCCCAAAAAAAGAAAAGGGAGGACGAAATAATCGATTTTGCCTCTCGGTCCATTGTGAGGTGGCACTATTTGTCACATTTTGTTTATTTTTTTTCATCCCGCGTATGGTATTGTAAGAAAGGTGAGTAGGAGGCGCCAAGCGGGGAATGAAGAAGGCGAGAGGCGTGTCTAAAAAATGCCTTTTGGTCTTCTCGAAGGGCGGCAAAATTGCCGAACGGGTGGAAATCTTGGAAGAGAGGCGGGGCGCACGGCGGTTACCCGCCGCCTGGTACCTGAACATCCCGAATGATTGTCAAGATGACTAAGAGAACTTTTTTTTTCTTATGGTGCCTTCTGCCTCGCGCATTCACCTCACGGCACTAATGACCATGGTACGGTTATTCTCGGAAATACCTCGAATTAATCATTCCCCCACGAGGCTTGGGCCGGAAAATGTACAGGCTTGTTTAGTCGTCAAGACAATGAAAAAGGAGTCCCGGTGGTATATTTTGTTTTGACTCGTCTCTGCGACTCGAAAGGGTACAGCGCTTGAAATCTCTTACCGACACCACAATAATGGTTTCTTTTCATATCCAATAGGACATCTGAAGGAATATGTTTACTAAATAAATGCTCTAATAGAGGATATACTGAATATAGGTTTTAAAATACGTGTGTTTGTTTATATGTTAAAAATTGCACATTGAGGATTTGAATATATATACTTGCGTAAGATTCTGGAGGGATGAGTGGTCTAGTTCTTCACTCCATTTTCTTTAAATTGGTCTTCAGTGACACCAGTGCCCATTGCGGCTGTCGCACTAACACCGCCTTGTGCCAACTTCAATAAGCCATCGATGTACTCTGCTCCCGACCATTTTTGGTGCTTCAACACGTCAACATCATCGTCCATTTCCCTTTGTTGAACGTTCTGAGCATATGCCTTCATACCGTCCTTGGCAAAATCACGAGAGAAGTTGTGGATTGCCAACGCATTGGTATGTAAACCGGCTAAAGTGATAAATTGCCAAATGTAACCCAAATCTCCCAGTCTCTGGATGAAAGTGTGCTGCTCGTCAACAGACATGGCCTTTGGCCAGTTGAACGAAGGAGATAAGTTGTAAGCGAGCCACTGGTCAGGAAACTTTTCCTTAACACCCTCAGAGAATTCCTTGGCCTGTTGGAAGTCTGGATAGTTAGATTCCATCCATACCAAGTCAGCGTAAGGAGCAAATGCACGAGCTCTCATGACAGAACATTGAGTACCACCTCTGTAACGGTATAAACCTTCTCTTACACGTGGTAGTTCCCAATCAAAGAAAATGTCGCGACCTAAAATCTCCTTGGCAAGTTTTCTGGCTTCCCTGTGGGATGTTTCAGTTAATGGACCCACTTTAGAAGTGAATTTCTTGATTGATTCTTGCTTATTTGATAATCCTGACCTCTCGATTTCATCGATAACGGCTTCATGAAACAATTTTAGACCAGCGTCTCTGCACCATTTTTGTTCAATGTCGGCTAATTCTTTCCCAGAAGCACCGCTCATAATAGCATCATTTAATACTTCAGCAAATGGTTCGATGTTGGGATTAGTGGAACCGACAATGAAGTAATGGTCTCTTGTATCGATTGTTGAGCTGATCAAAGTGGCGGCCTCTGAATCAGTTCTGGCAACAATAACTAAATCTGAATGCATGATATCAGCACACATTCTAATAGTCACCAATCTGTTGACGTGTTCTTGGACTGGAATAACACACCTGCCTGCCATGTGGCCACATTTCTTGTTCGTGGACGTCTGATCTTCCATGTGAATCCCTGCAGCACCACGTTCAATGAACATCTTGGTTAGCTTAAAAACTGCAGTCAAACCACCATGACCAGCATCAGCGTCGGCTACAATTGGCGTCAAGTAATCAATTGGTGTTCCCATTTCGTCTAGTTCTTGTTGAGATTTTGCTGTTGCACGAGCTTCTAGTTGTTTTCTGTCGTGAAACAGTTGAGCCTTGAACAAATGCTCTACTTTGTTTGGAACGGTGTCCATTGGGTAATCGGCTAAATCCGGACCAGGTTCGTTTGAGGTGGATGCAGTCGAAGAACACTGCCAACCAGAAATGTAGATAGTGTCTAAGTATTTAGCCATTTGGGTAATCTGAACAGGGTCTAGGGCTCCAAAAGTCTTGGAAACTGTACCTTTGTTGTGATGTTTTTCCAATACCTTGAATAACTTTCTAGACATAACCGAAGATGGGTATTC
This sequence comes from Saccharomyces uvarum, assembly GCA_947243795.1. NCBI lineage: Eukaryota > Fungi > Ascomycota > Saccharomycetes > Saccharomycetales > Saccharomycetaceae > Saccharomyces > Saccharomyces uvarum. The sequence goes on from OX365932.1 coordinate 283,425, forward strand.
GACTGGTGGGAATGTACCACGTCTGGCAGCAATGTCTTTACCTGAGTAACCTCTCTTTGTCTTACTCCAACGTGAGTCAGACCACCATTCTTCAATTTCGGCAGCGTCTGCATCTAACTTTGCTTGCAAAGCTGCAAAATCATTCTTATTTCCAACTGGGATAGGCATTTTTTTTGTTTTCTTCGTTGTTACTGTGTTAATCTGAGAGTTTTCTCTATATAGTTATGTAGCGATTATGTGAAAGGAAAAGATACAATAGTAAGGGAAGAAAGGCGTTACGAAAATTCTATTAACAAACTCTGTCCTTTATATAATAAAGAAATGGTTTGTTATTTTCGGTGTGTCTATTTAAAACCGTTAAGGAATTCTACTTTAAAGGGTTAGCTTGTAGTAATCGTTACACTTTATTTTCATTGGCAACGCCAAAATTGAGTCACATAAAAGGATATAGTCCGGACTATGGGTGCTTTCTTTCTGTGAGGGAAACTTGCGGTAGCGCAGCATAGAACTAGTTTTGTGGTCACTGGCCTTAATTTGATCTTCTCGGATAAAATGAGAAAAATGTCAAATTCTGATAAGCGGTCCTTCGGATGAATGGAAATCTGGGGTAAAGGGAAGCCTTCCCTTTCTTTCCGGAAGTTCTGCAGTAAACGCCGAGCTCCGCCTTCCGGGTTACGGACTAAGTTCATCCTTTATTCCATTTAGCTTGTCTGTCATCTTTAGCGCACATTGCTGGCACAGAAATAACCCATCTTGACTACACAGCTGGCAATCACCTAGTGACACTAGATATAGTTAATGTATGTTTCTGTATAAATGAATCATCCTAAAAAAAAAAATTAGAAATATTAACTTGATAGAAATATTAAAAGGTATAAGACGACAAAACATAACTCATAAAAAAAGGGACAATGAGAATTGAAATATGTAATTAAATGACTAGGTAGTTCTGTATAGTGTTCAAATTGGTTGTTGTTTTGTCTAATTTACTGTTCCCTTTTTATTTATGTTTCGGTTGAGATTTGGCAAATTTTAAAAAGAAAAGAAGAATGATAAATAATCTTAATAAAAAAAATACCTATAGTAGAAAGCTATATACAGAGACAGTTGAAAAAGAACGTAAATACTCGACCAATATCATGACAGTAAATAAAGGAATGGTATACAAGTGTATTTGAGGTGGCATAATCATGAATATTGAAAAAATCTATTTGCCAATATTCTTTTCACCAATGAATAATTCTAGTTTTTTTCACCTTTTCAGTTCTGTTTCTCCAAAAGTAAAGAGAAGTTAAACTTGCTATTTTTGAAACTTTCAAAGTTGCGATGAATTGCTACGTTCTATAAAATGTTTTTCAGATCCACCATGAAGCCTTCCAACTGGGTGGAAAAAAAGAGATCTGTGCCAAATATTAGCATTTCTACATCCAGTAAAATTTCGAAGGTGGGTCGGGTCATCTTCAGTTCTGCCAAAGATTTTTAGCACCTTGTGTATATAAACAATAACTAGCCCTGGGATAACCTGTGCATAAAAGACCTGACTACAGAAAATAGTTTAATTTACGATTGAAAATGACCTGACCTGGGCTCAAGTAGATTTGATAAGTCTAGATAACATGAAATACGAATGTGGCACCTCTATCTTCAATATTGCTAGAGGCTTAGAGTTTTAATTGCGACTGTTAAAAAAAGCTAAAAAATAACGACACCAGCAGGATTTGAACCAGCGCGGGCAGAGCCCAACAGATTTCAAGTCTGTCGCCTTAACCACTCGGCCATAGTGCCTAAAAGTATATCCATCTATAGGATCACAATTCGATAATATTTCGATCTCCAGTAAGTATTTATCCTTTCGTGTCAATCACCGAAAATATCTAATTGCAGATTATAAAAGTTATCAAGAATAAAGAAGATGATAAAGCATCGTTTTATGAGGTTAACTTACAGTGCGCTAATGTACAACCTATAGATAATGACGGTACCTATGACTCAGCAGATCTATTTAAAGGTTCTGAAATCTTCTAATACCCCTTGATGATCTTCTGTTACCACTTCAGTTGTCAATGCCGCCAATGTAAGTGTGCATGCAGCATTTAACAACATTAATCCCCCTACTACAATATAGAAACAAGAAGCAGTTATGCATCAAGCACCATCAGTAATAGTAACCATATGGAACATTTCCATTGTCCCAGAGTATTTTTTTTACCGACACACCGCCTTTACCAAAACTATTAAGATCGTCAATAGCAACTATAACATAGGCCGCATGGACTATGAATTCAATCATATTCCCAGGATATATCCGACTGATGAAGTTTTCCCACGCAATCACCTTTCCTCCTAATAGTTTTTATTCGAGTTCAATTCAAAGTACTGATAGGGGTAACCATCCCATTTGAAGACTTTGATTGAAAATAATACGAAGTGAAAGTCAATCATGCTTCTTTGAAATTAAAGTTTATCGTTTTCAATCATTCAATTGTTCTGTTACTGTTGCGTAAAATATGATGATATTTCAAATTCACTTGAAGTGACCCGAAGTTGAAATAAAATAACCAAAAATTCTCCTTATATTATGAGAAAACAAAGATTGGCCTATCATGAATTCTTAGATTAATATAACCGTGAACTGTCAGTGGAATGACTACTTTGGAGAATTGGTATAATCCTACTTTTTTACCACAAATAACTACATTAATAGGGCATAGGACTAGCGTTACCACATGTCTACAATTTGAAGATGATTATGTCATTACAGGGGCAGACGATAATATGATTAGAGTCTATGATTCGATAAATAAGAAATTCCTCTTACAACTGTCAGGTCATGATGGCGGGGTTTTTGCTTTGAAATATGTCCATGATGGTATCTTGGTCAGTGGCTCCACCGATAGAACGGTGCGGATCTGGGATATCAAGAGGGGTTGTTGTACCCATGTATTCAAGGGCCACGACTCAACGGTGGGATGTTTTGATATACTAGAATATAAAAATACTAAGTATATTGTTAGTGGTTCGAGAGATAATACTTTACATGTCTGGAAACTTCCCGAGGAGTCATCCACTACTGATCACCAAGCTGAACACTATTATCCATTGGTATTTCATACCCCGGAGGAAAATCCGTATTTTGTGGGTATCTTGAGAGGACACTCGGCACCTATAAGAGCTGTTTCTGGTCATGGTAACATTGTCATCAGTGCCTCCTATGACAGCACACTGATCGTGTGGGATATTGCCCAAATGAAGTGTCTTTATATTTTAAACGGACATACTGATCGTGTATATGCAGCTATCTATGACCATGAAAGAAAAAGGTGTATTTCCGCAGGTATGGATTCCACTATAAGAATTTGGGACTTAGAAAATATTCGGAATAATGGAGAATGCTCAAATACAACAAATTGTGCATCTCCATGCACCAAGGTTCTTGAGTCAATGTATGCCTTACAAGGTCATACAGCGTTGGTCGGTTCATTGAAATTATCTGATAAATTCTTAGTCAGTGCTGCTGCAGACGGCACAATAAGAGTTTGGGATACAAGCGATTACTCTAGAAAATTTTCTTATAATCACACCGACTTCAGCTCCATTACGGCACTTTGCGTTTCTGATAATATTTTGGCAAGCGGGTCTGAGAGTCAATTCAATATTCACAATCTAAGAAGTGGACAATTAGTTCATTCAAATATTCTGGAAGATGCTGATCAGATTTGGTCAGTTAAGTTTAGGGGTAATACGCTTGTTGCAGCAGTGGAGAGAGATGGGCAGAATCTCTTGGAAATTTTGGACTTTAATTAAGGTTTTGCGTTAACGGTATCGCAAAAATTTTCCCCTTAATTCCATTTTCACTTCTTTAGGATCGACAAAAAACCAGCACCAAAGCGCAACAAGATCTTTAAAAAGCAATAAATATATTAAAAGTTAAAATGTTTTATATTGTTAATTAAATATATTTCAATGCACTTCATGATTTTTCATCTAACAAAACGCTTATTATATAAGAAAATGGCTATCTAAAAAAAAAGAAGTTGTAACACTCACTTCTGACATAATAAGCCAAATTAGAGGTAAAACATATATGCGAAAAGATAACAAAGTTAAGTTTAACCTATGTTTACACTGTTGTTAGGCATAGCGTTTTATGAACATGGATCAAACAATCAATTGCTACTCTCTTAGTAACAGCACATCCAAGGGATACGGAGCACGTATTCCTGTTGCTTTTTGACGCATATGAGTGCCTCTCGTACTCTATTGGGTACTATAGACGCGCAGGTACCCTGACGTTTTCGATTCCTTTGTCTTTAGATATCTTTACGTTGAATGGGGAACTCCCACGCATTGTCTTGATACCACAAACTGCTACATACGAGCCGGCAAGTGTACATGAGCACGATTGCCAAAGGCATCCTTTCTCTCGGGATGTTATTCATCAAAGAGGTTTTTAGTGTATATATCAAGTCGAAAGGTGTTTTCTTGTCACTAACGAACACCTATAATACTCAAACGATACTCTAAATCCTGTCCCATTTCTGTTTTCTTTATGAAACTCACGGTAGCATGTACAGGATTTCAGCGTATGTAACATGTGCACACATTTTCAATACAAGAAAGTGGCAACAGATCTGGCATTACCGACATTCACGATACAAACTTGCAAACGTCCACAATGTTTAGCTATGCTGCTACCTGTTGCATTTCCTTTTTCTGCATAGCGTGGGGTATCCCCCGGGGTGAAATAATCTTGAGATGGCTGTTTGCCTTACCCCAGATTCAGGGGCCGAAGGAACAGAAAATGATGTGGCGAGATGGCGAATGTGCTAAGAAAAAGCCTATGTCGAGGCAGCCAGCACAATGGAGACGGCTCACGGCAATTGGCTTCCATAAATTAGAAGTATCTTGCCCTCAGGGGTATCAAAAGCTTGTGGAAACTGTATAGTATAGTCAAATATAGAAAATGCAAGGGGGCAGCGTTCCTCAAGGGGTATTGTTGAATAGGAATGTATAAGTCTCTTGCTCACTTGGTTTTGCAAGCATATATAAATGACAAAGCACCCTACCATTTGCTTCAACCGTTCTTACTGTTTAAGCTTTTTTAGTTCCGGTTGTTTCGCAAAAGGGCAAGTTTCGCATTAGGTTACATTGATCTATTACAGAACATTTACATATATTTGACAGTTTTTAAAATTTCTAGATGACGAAAAAGGATAAAAAGACAGTAAAGGTACAGACCGTTACTACCGAAGATGGTGAATCTGTGAAGCTGTTCGAAGATTTGCAGGGCTTCGAGAATTTCATTGCCAACGAGACTGAAGATGACGATTTTGATCACTTGCACTGTAAGCTGAATTACTATCCACCATTTGTGTTACACGAATCACATGAAGATCCGGAAAAGATCAGCGACTCTGCAAATTCTCATTCCAAGAAGTTCGTGCGTCATTTGCATCAGCATATCGAAAAGCATCTTTTAAAAGATATCAAAGAGGCTGTTAGGAAGCCTGAACTGAAATTCCATGAAAAATCAAAGGACGAAACTTTTGATAAAATCACTTGGCACTATGGTGAGGAAACCGAGTATCATGGTAGACCTTTCAAGATAGACGTCCAAGTACTGTGTACACATGACGATGCCATGGTGTTTGTCGACTATAAAACACATCCTGTAGCCACACATTAGAACTGGTCGTGTGGAAGCACTATAGTGTTGGAATTCCACATAGCATTGTTAAGTATGTTTTTATGTACTTTTAATAAATTATGATTAGTCAATTTTTAATGCCTTGAATTTCCTGGGGGACGAACAGAGATATGTCCCCACTACCATTTGGCGCAATAGCTAGTACCTAGACCAGCCCATTCGAAAGGTGTTGTCAACTTACTGGCTAGCGATGACTAAAAGGTGTCTATTGCAAGATCGTGTTACCCGCACAAATTGCATGAGTTATTAAGCCCTGTCCGGGTGATGGAGTTAATATTGAACATGATTTTTTTTTCCTTTTCTCTTTCTTTTCTGCTTTCCGAACACCATATCTAAACGTATACTGTTAAAGGTCTTCCCAGGGTTTGAACAGCGTCTTGAATAATATACAATACCACTGCTGTATCACTTTTACAACAATACAAAAAAACAAAAAAAGTACCTAAACCTCCAATAAAAGCCCCCACTATAAATCCAGTTATAATGATGAATCCACACGTTCAAGAAAATTTGCAAGCCATCCATAACGCCTTAAGCAATTTTGATACATCGTTTTTATCGGAAGATGAAGAAGATTACTGTCCCCTTTGTATTGAGCCAATGGATATTACTGACAAGAATTTTTTCCCCTGTCCCTGTGGTTACCAAATCTGTCAATTCTGTTACAACAATATCAGACAAAATCCAGAGTTAAATGGCCGTTGCCCAGCATGTCGTCGTAAGTACGATGATGAGAACGTGAGGTACGTCACGTTGTCTCCTGAAGAGCTGAAATTGGAAAGGGCCAAACTAGCTAGAAAGGAAAAGGAGAGAAAGCATAGAGAGAAAGAACGTAAAGAGAACGAATATACAAATAGAAAGCATTTATCTGGCACTAGAGTCATTCAAAAGAATTTGGTTTATGTAGTCGGTATCAACCCTCCCGTTCCGTATGAAGAAGTTGCTCCCGCCCTGAAATCTGAAAAATATTTTGGCCAATATGGTAAAATAAATAAGATTGTGGTTAATAGAAAGACACCCCATTCTAACAATGCCGCCGGCGAGCACTATCACCACCATTCCCCAGGCTACGGTGTCTACATTACCTTTGCGTCCAAGGATGATGCTGCAAGATGTATAGCCCAGGTGGATGGAACGTATATGGATGGTCGCCTCATTAAAGCTGCATATGGTACCACTAAATACTGCTCTTCTTATCTAAGAGGATTGCCATGCCCAAATCCAAACTGTATGTTTTTACACGAACCTGGGGAGGAAGCTGATTCTTTCAATAAAAGGGAACTACACAACAAACAACAAGCACAACAGCAAGGCGGTGGAACTACGTTTCCTAGAACTGGCATACAAAACAATGTACCCGCTAGTGCAGCCGGTTCAAACACCAACCTACTAAGTGAGCACTTCAACAGCACACCATCACCAGCTGCTATGAGGGCTCAATTACATCAAGACAGCCACACAGGTGCAGGGACGCCCGTTTTAACTCCTGCTCCAGTCCCCGCTGGATCGAATCCATGGGGTGTTACTCAATCAGCTACACCTATCGCATCTATCAATCTCTCCAAGAACAATAGCTCCATCAACTTACCAACATTGAACGATTCCCTGGGCCACCATACTATTACCACAACTGAGACTTGTACCACAACTACTACAACCATCACGAGCAACAATGTCACAACTCACTCCCATGGCAGCAGCAAGAAAAAACATTCTCTTGCTGCGGAAGAATACAAAGACCCTTACGATGCGTTGGGAAATGCCGTCGGCTTTTTGGACGCAAGACTACATTCTCTATCAAATTACCAAAAACGTCCTATATCTATCAAATCCAACATTGTTGATGACGAGACCTATAGAAAGTATCCATCATTATTTTCTTGGGACAAAATTGAAACTTCCAAGAGAAGTGATAACGTTTTGGCAAATAAACTTGTGGAGATACTAGCTATTAAGCCAACAGACTACTTTGCTTCCGTGGTTCAATTCTTACAAAGCGTGAACGTTGGTGCAAATGACAGCATTGCACTTACTGAGAACATGAAAGCATCCTCTCAACCAATAAGACTACAAACCGTCCAACAGCAAATTCAACCCCCACTAAACGTCAGCACTCCTCCACCAGGTATTTTTGGCCCACAAAATAAAGTACCCATGCAACAACAGCCAATGGGTGAAACAAGCTCAAGGAACTCTTCTGATCTACTAAACCAACTAATCAACGGAAGAAAGATTATTGCTGGCAATTAATCTAGCTCTAAATATCTTTCCTGTTTGCACTAATGATAAAATATCTATTTTATTTCTCATAATTCTATAATCTCTTAATGTTTATAAGTAAAAAATTAAAGAAAACTGCCCAATTTTTACACAGTTGACATGTACGAATATGTAGCTGCAGTAGCTCACTATTACGCACATTAATTACCGTATACGTATTTCTACGCTAAATGACATAACTGTCACACCAGAAATGACTAATCATAACAGGTGACCACAAACATATCATGATACACGGATGCCATTCGTCGCTACTTTTTTCACTTAAGTCACATTTTTTTCCTTTGTAAATTTGTCTTGCGTCCTTGTTTGGAGCACTCCTCTAAATGACTCAGTCCTGTCAAAAACTGAGGTCGAAAAAACGAATCGCGGTGGAAAATGTATTTTATTTTTCATTTCATATAAAGGGCTTCTGGCGCCAGTCTCGACGTTCGCTATCCACTTCCATTAGGAACGTTTTATTAGATGTTCGTTTTCAACTGTTAATTTTTTTCAGATAATATATACCACTAAAGGCAAAAGAAAGAGAGATCACAAGTTGAATATATAGATATTCACTACATTATGCCATCTGCAAGCTTACTCGTCTCGGCAAAGAGACTCAATGTTTCCAGATTTCCAAAACTTGCCTCCTTATTAAACAGATCTGCTCTAGCGGGGTTTGCAACTGTCTCTTCGAGAGCCTCACCATCTGTTACTTTTACAAGAAAAAAAGTGAGCTACTCAAAGAGATGCATTTCATCCACTGATGACTCTTCGGCTACTAGATCCACTGTTATCCAATTATTAAACAATATCAGCACAAAGAGAGAGGTTGAGCAATATTTAAAAAACTTTACTTCTGTTTCGCAACAACAATTTGCTGTCATCAAGGTGGGTGGTGCTATTATTAGTGATAACCTACACGAATTGGCCTCCTGTTTGGCTTTTTTGTATCATGTTGGTCTATATCCAATAGTATTGCATGGTACCGGTCCGCAAGTCAATGGCAGACTAGAAGCACAGGGAATTGAGCCGGACTACATAGACGGCATTAGAATTACAGATGAGCACACAATGGCTGTTGTCAGAAAATGCTTTTTAGAACAAAACCTCAAGCTGGTAACCGCACTAGAGCAATTAGGAGTTCGCGCAAGACCTATCACATCTGGTGTTTTCACTGCTGACTACTTGGACAAGGACAAGTATAAACTAGTGGGGAACATAAAAAACGTCACAAAAGAGCCAATTGAAGCATCTATCAAAGCAGGTGCCTTACCTATCTTGACTTCTTTAGCCGAAACTGCCTCAGGCCAAATGTTGAACGTCAATGCTGATGTAGCTGCAGGTGAATTGGCTCGTGTTTTTGAACCATTAAAAATTGTCTTCCTAAATGAGAAAGGTGGTATTATTAATGGTTCTACCGGAGATAAAATTTCTATGATCAACTTAGATGAAGAATACGACGATCTAATGAAGCAAAGCTGGGTTAAGTATGGTACCAAATTAAAGATCAGAGAAATCAAAGAATTATTGGACTACTTACCACGCTCTTCTTCAGTCGCGATTATCAACGTACAAGACTTACAAAAGGAACTGTTCACTGACTCCGGTGCGGGAACTATGATTAGAAGAGGTTACAAGTTGCTGAAGAGATCATCCATTGGCGAATTTCCATCATCTGATGCATTAAGAAAGGCTCTTCAAAGAGATACTGATATTGCTACTGGTAAAGAATCTGTTGCATCCTACTTGAGAGACTTGGAAAATGCTGATTTTGTTTCTTACTCCGATGAACCCCTTGAAGCACTAGCTATTGTGGAAAAAGATGCAAAGGTTCCAAAATTAGACAAGTTTGTATGTTCTGATGCAGCTTGGTTGAATAACGTCACCGATAATGTATTCAATGCCTTGCGTCGTGATTTCTCTGCATTACAGTGGGTAGTCAATGAAGACGATCCTAACATTGCATGGCATTTTAACAGGTCTCAAGGGTCGTACTTGAAAAATGGTAAAGTTTTATTCTGGTATGGTATCGATGACGTTAATAACATCTCTGGAATAGTAGAAACATTCGTCAGGTCTTTTGATACCGCTTCCGGTCTCAAAGCATCAGCAAGTAACGGAGTATTTGCTAGTGGAAAATCATCTAGATCATACTCTACCAGGTCTACCCCTCGCCCAGAGGGAACTAACGCCAATGCCGGCCGTATTGCATTGATTGGTGCTAGAGGTTACACTGGTAAGAATTTGGTTTCGTTGATCAATGGCCATCCATATTTAGAAGTGGCTCATGTGTCTTCCCGTGAACTAAATGGTCAAAAATTACAAGACTATACAAAGTCTGAAGTTACATACGAGAATTTGCAAGTAGAGGACATCAAGAAATTAGAAGAACAAAATGCTGTGGACTTTTGGGTAATGGCCTTACCCAATAAAGTCTGTGAACCCTTTGTAGAAGTAATTGAAAGTGTTCACGGTAAATCAAAGATTATTGATTTATCCGCCGATCATAGATTTGTCTCGGAATCAGACTGGGTCTATGGCTTACCAGAATTAAACAATAGGGAAAAAATCGCTGGTGCTACGAAAATTGCCAACCCTGGTTGTTATGCAACAGGGTCACAATTAACTATCGCTCCCTTAACCAAATACGTCAACGGCCTTCCAACCGTTTTCGGTGTTTCGGGATATTCTGGTGCCGGTACGAAGCCTTCTCCAAAGAATGATCCTAAATTTTTGAATAACAACTTGATTCCTTACGCGCTAACTAATCACATCCATGAACGTGAGATATCTACTCGTATTGGGCACGATGTTGCATTTATACCTCATGTCGGACAGTGGTTCCAAGGTATTTCTCTGACGGTCTCCATTCCTATCAAAAAGGGTTCCTTGTCCACTGATGAGGTCAAACAACTATACAAAGATTTTTACAAGGACGAAAAACTTGTCCATGTCATTGATGACATTCCACTAGTTAAAGATATTGAAGGCACACATGGTGCAGTCATCGGTGGCTTTAAGGTCAACGATGCTCAAGATCGTATAGTGATTTGTGCGACTATCGACAATTTGCTAAAGGGTGCAGCCACTCAATGTTTGCAAAATATGAATCTTGCGTTAGGTTACGGAGAATACGCTGGTATTCCCAAGGACAAAATTGCTGGTAACTAACTGCTGTGTGTAGTAGATATGTAGATTTCTAACATAACAATAATACATATTTGACAATATAAACAACAGATCAAGGTGGTTATCGCATATGAAACAGTAACATATACACAGAAAACAGAAAAACGTTTTGAATTCTGGACCTTCCAATAGCAACAGGTAATGAACTATTTTACTACATCACAAGAAATGATTGCCGCATTTGGACATCCATAAATAACAGGGCGTTACCATAGAAAATTACTGCTTGGGGGATTACTGTTTAAGAAAATCCCTGGAACGAAGGAACTCCTAAGACGGAAATCTCGTTGCCAGGTCAATGCTGGGTTTTCTATAGCCTTTGTCCGCTAATGTGGTTTGTTTTGCGGCAACTTCTGGGGAGAGAATATTCCGTAGACTCAGAACGGTTTTGTTTACGCGTTTTATCGAATAAATCGGAAAAGACGCGTTAAGTGCAGTCGGGTAAGCTCATCCCTTGCTACTTTAATTGCTCCATTCCCAGAAACTTTCAGTGAACGCGTCATTTTGATCCTCAGGACACAGAAATCCTTGCAGGATGTAAGTGGGTGCTGGAAAAGAACGCGTAAAATCTATATGGAAATTTTTTTTGGAAGCTGGGAAATAATAAGTTGCCGTGGTCAGTTTCGTGTTTCAGAGAAAACTCCAACAAAGTCTGTGCGATTCACGGTTCGTAACAACAAGTTTTAACATTTATCCAGTTGCCTTAGTTCGGTTGGGCACATCAAATCAAAATATATATAAAGGTGCTTATATTTTATTGTTCAAAGGAATTCTTTACTTGAATTTTAATTACACTCTGATCCATTTATTGTTGTTCACAGCAAGGACAACAAGCACAAGCGACACTTCATTTGTTGACATAATAACATCATGTACGTTTATAAAAGAGACGGTCATAAAGAACCTGTCCAATTCGATAAGATCACTGCCCGTATATCACGCTTATGCTATGGTTTAGATCCAAAACATGTTGACGCCGTTAAGGTCACCCAACGTATTATTTCAGGTGTCTATGAAGGTGTTACAACGATCGAGCTAGACAATTTGGCCGCTGAAACATGTGCTTACATGACCACTGTTCACCCAGATTACGCTACTTTGGCTGCTAGAATCGCCATTTCTAATTTACATAAACAAACCACGAAACAGTTTTCTAAAGTTGTTGAGGATCTTTATAGATACGTCAACCCTGCTACCGGCAAAGCCGCTCCTATGATTTCTGACGATGTTTACAATATTGTCATGGAAAACAAGGATAAACTAAACTCAGCTATTGTCTATGACAGAGATTTTCAGTACAGTTACTTCGGTTTCAAAACTTTGGAACGTTCTTACTTGTTGAGAGTCAACGGTCAAGTTGCTGAACGTCCACAACACTTAATCATGAGAGTCGCCTTAGGTATCCACGGTAAAAACATTGAGGCCGCTCTAGAAACCTATAACTTGATGTCCCTAAAATACTTTACTCATGCCTCTCCAACTTTATTTAACGCTGGTACACCAAAACCCCAAATGTCCTCCTGTTTCTTAGTTGCAATGAAGGATGATTCCATTGAAGGTATCTACGACACTTTGAAGGAATGTGCTTTGATTTCCAAAACTGCTGGTGGTATTGGTCTACATATTCATAACATTCGTGCAACCGGCTCTTATATTGCTGGTACAAACGGGACTTCTAACGGGTTAATTCCTATGATCCGTGTCTTCAACAATACTGCCCGTTATGTTGACCAGGGTGGTAACAAGAGACCTGGTGCCTTTGCTCTATATTTGGAGCCATGGCACGCTGATATCTTCGACTTCATCGACATTAGAAAGAATCACGGTAAGGAAGAAATCCGTGCAAGAGATTTATTCCCAGCTCTATGGGTTCCTGATCTTTTCATGAAGCGTGTCGAAGAAAACGGCACTTGGACTTTATTCTCTCCTACATCGGCCCCAGGCTTAAGTGACTGCTACGGTGACGAATTTGAAGCCCTATATACCCGTTACGAAAAAGAAGGTCGTGGTAAGACTATCAAGGCTCAAAAATTATGGTACTCTATCTTGGAAGCACAAACGGAAACTGGTACACCCTTTGTTGTTTACAAGGATGCTTGTAACAGGAAATCCAACCAAAAGAACTTGGGTGTTATCAAGTCATCTAATTTGTGCTGTGAAATTGTTGAATACTCCGCCCCAGATGAGACTGCTGTTTGTAACTTGGCTTCTGTTGCTTTGCCAGCATTTATTGAAACATCTGAAGACGGCAAAACTTCTACATATAACTTCAAAAAGCTACATGAAATTTCTAAAGTTATTACTCGTAACTTAAACAACGTTATTGACCGTAACTACTATCCTGTCGAAGAAGCAAGAAGATCTAATATGAGACACAGACCGATTGCTTTGGGTGTCCAAGGTTTGGCTGACACTTTCATGTTGTTGCGTTTACCATTCGACTGCGAAGAAGCACGCTTACTAAATATTCAAATCTTTGAAACTATTTACCATGCCTCCATGGAAGCTTCTTGTGAATTAGCTCAAATAGATGGCCCATACGAAACCTTCCAAGGCTCTCCAGCTTCTCAAGGTATACTTCAATTCGATATGTGGGACCAAAAACCATACGGTATGTGGGATTGGGATACTTTGAGAAATGACATCATGAAGCATGGTATTAGAAACTCTTTAACCATGGCACCTATGCCTACTGCATCCACATCCCAGATTCTAGGTTACAACGAGTGTTTCGAACCAGTTACTTCCAACATGTACTCTCGTCGTGTCCTATCTGGTGAATTTCAAGTCGTCAATCCATACTTATTGCGTGATTTGGTTGATTTGGGTATTTGGGATGATGGTATGAAGCAATATCTAATCACACAAAATGGTTCCATTCAAGGTTTACCAAATGTGCCACAAGAATTGAAAGATTTGTATAAAACTGTTTGGGAAATTTCACAAAAGACTATCATTAACATGGCAGCCGACCGTGCCGTTTACATCGATCAGTCCCATTCTTTGAATCTATTCTTGCGTGCCCCAACCATGGGTAAGCTAACAAGTATGCATTTCTACGGTTGGAAGAAGGGTCTAAAGACCGGTATGTATTATTTGAGAACACAAGCCGCTTCTGCCGCTATTCAATTTACCATTGACCAAAAGGTTGCTGATCAAGCTACTGAAAACATTGCCGATATCTCTAACTTGAAGCGTCCAGCATACATGGCTTCAAGTGCAAGTTACGCTGCCAGCGACTTTGTGCCTGCAGCCGCCGCTGCAAACGTTACCATTCCATCTCTAGATAGCTCTTCAGAAGTTTCAAGAGATGCATCTCCAGCTCTAGCAGGCAATGGCTCGTTAGCTAAAGGAATCTCTGAATTGAAGGTTCAAGAACCTAAGGTGGAAGTTCCCGAAATACCTACGCCAGCAAAGAGTGAAGAAAAGGCAGCTCCTGTTGCAGGTGAGCAAGAAAGTGAATTTGACATTTACAACTCTAAAGTTATAGCATGTGCCATTGATAACCCAGAAGCTTGTGAAATGTGTTCAGGTTAATAAGGGTTTAGAAAAATTTGTTTCGTTCTGTCATCAGTTTTATTTTTCTAAAAAATTTGGGTGTTTTCTTCAAGGTGTAATTTTCTATTTTTCGTTTTCTCTGATAAAAAACTGGTTTCCATTCTAATGCCAAGTTTAAAGGTACCTATATATGTCCACTAGTTCATTTTTCAACTTTGCATATATAAATATAAAAAAAATTTAATGTCAATAATTTTTAAAATAAACATCATGTTACGTCGTTGTAGTCAAGTGAAGTTAACACCCACGTTTCTTTTGCATCCCCCATGTCGCCCGAGATGGTGTTGTTTGGAGAAGAATTATAATTACACTTTCGACCGGGAAATACATCCTTATACGTATCTATTTGTGAAGCCAGAGAATTGTAATCAAGTAACACCTCCTGCTATCTACATCCTCTAATTTATAATTGAATATCCCATCTTTCTTAGACTGCCATGATGCACCTATATCATTCTTGAATGAAAATTTAGAGCCCCCCTCAGTGGGTTCTTCTAGGTCCAACGTAGTTACCGAAACAATGTACTTGTATAAGGACGAATGCTTTTCCAATTTCTCCAGGATAGATTTTATCAAAGGGTTCGAAGATGGCTTGGTGGAAAGATCACTCTCATTTTCATCCCTTATGCTATCATGGCTTTCTTGAATGAACAAAATTAGCTTTTCTTGGGGCAGAGGAGAGTTATCATTCCTTCCATCGTGGATCTCAATTTGCATGGTCATATTGTCCTTGGCTCTCTTGACCATTTAGCTTTGTTCCCTTACCTTTTAAATGAGCGTTGTTGTGCAAACGGCAAGATAATACTGCAAACTGAACAAGGAAGAGCCTACGTTTTCCATTGTAAAGAGATTTACGAAAAAGGTAATTATTCGGAAACCGCCGTCTTAGATGAAAGAAAGAAGATCGTTGAAGGGAATGAATTGATGCACACAACAAGGCAATCCGAAAGAACGCTATCTCCTTAAGGTACTCATTAGTACGTATTAGATAACCGATCGCATGATATCGTTTATTACGTTTAACGATGCTTCACTTTGAAATAGATATAAGCACGTGCCTCCCAGCGAGGAAAATGAGCGTTGCTTTATACAAAATAGATAACACTATTTAAGAGTCGATAAATTTATAAATCGACGTGACTGCTCTATTCGTAAGGTAAGCTTATTCTTATTGGTTACCACGCACAAATAGAAACCACACAAGATTTCGGAAATATGTCCTCAGCACCATTATTACAGAGAACACCTGGAAAGAAGATTGCTTTGCCCACAAGAGTAGAACCTAAAGTTTTCTTTGCCAATGAACGTACCTTTTTGTCATGGTTAAACTTCACAGTGATGCTGGGAGGGCTTGGTGTAGGTTTACTGAATTTCGGTGATAAAATAGGTAGAGTCAGTGCAGGGTTATTTACATTTGTTGCCATGGGCACAATGATATACGCACTTGTGACCTATCACTGGAGAGCCGCTGCAATCAGACGTAGAGGTTCAGGTCCTTACGACGACAGATTGGGGCCTACTTTGTTATGCTTTTTCCTACTAGTCGCTGTCATTATCAACTTTATATTAAGATTGAAGTACAATGATGCCAAGGTCAAGTTATGAGATTGTAGTTCCGGTTTCATTAAATAATAAATTGTGCATCAAAAACTGTGTTTTTCAAGAAGCTCGCAACTAGTTTGGTTTCATATAGGCGCATATATAGAAAATACACATCTAGGTAAATAATGAACAATTAAAAATATTCATGTTTCAAAGATACTATGACTATTATTTTCAAAGACGAGAAATACTATAGTCCTTCGCCAAGAGTATAAGTGGCAAGGAAAAAAAGCCTTTCGATGGGGCAGTATCTTCTCTTTCAGGCTACTATGCTTTAAATTTTTTTTACATATACGTAAAAGGCGTATACAAAAGAATAGGGTCCCGCCGCTTCACCATATTTTTTTCTTTTGGCCGATACCGGTCTAATGACTGACCCATAGCATATGCATTTAAACGTACCAAGAACTAGACAACTTTGCAAAAAAAATAGCCGTAGAGCTCTTAGTTGGCATTGTAGCAAAAGTTGGAGCCGTGCGTAATATTTTTTTTTGCAATGGACTCCCGCCAACTTTCAGCATACCGCTTTAGGCGCCAAAAAATTCAGAAAATGTCAACTCCTCTTGTTTTTTCTCACAAAGTGAGGGGGTTGTGTCGCTAAGCCGGCACTCAAAACGTTGAAAGGCTTTTGACTCATCGCTGCGCTGTTTCTTAGAGCTTGCCGATGAGAATAGCCTCGAGGAACAGAATAGAAAAATAAACCGTGATTATATAAGCGCTACATACAAGCACGTTCGAAGCTTTGTTTTTGGCTCTAGAACATGCCTCAGAATAGTCTCTTTGTATATAAACCACCAAATATATATTTAATCTGACGCAGTGGGGACAGAGAAGAAGTCTATACTATTGAAAAGAAAAGAAAAAGTAATGTTTTCCCGTACAAGAACCACAGCTTTGAGATCCAACTCGTTTGCAAGAAATTTGCTGCGTCTTTATTCGCAGGCGCCATTGAGGGTTCCAATCACCTTACCAAATGGTCTTACGTATGAACAGCCAACTGGTTTATTCATCAATGGTGAATTTGTTGCTTCCAAGCAAAATAAGACGTTTGATGTGATTAACCCATCTACCGAAGAGAAAATCACCACCGTCTACAGGGCTATGGATGACGACGTCGACACAGCCGTTGCAGCTGCCAAAAAGGCTTTTGAGACCAAATGGTCCATTGTAGAGCCCGAGGTCCGTGCTAGGGCTTTATTCAATCTGGCTGACTTGGTTGAAAAAAACCAAGAGACATTGGCTGCCATTGAATCGATGGATAATGGTAAATCACTATTCTGCTCGCGTGGTGACGTTGCTTTGGTGTCGAAGTATTTGCGTTCCTGTGGTGGTTGGGCTGACAAACTAAATGGTAACGTTATCGATACAGGCAAAGACTATTTCACTTACTCTATTAAAGAACCATTGGGTGTTTGTGGCCAAATTATCCCTTGGAATTTCCCATTATTGATGTGGTCATGGAAAATCGGTCCTGCTTTGGCTACTGGTAATACTGTCGTGTTGAAACCCGCTGAAACAACTCCATTATCAGCCCTTTTTGCTTCACAGCTTTGTCAGGAAGCAGGCATCCCCGCAGGTGTGGTGAATATACTGCCAGGCTCTGGTAGAGTTGTTGGTGAAAGGTTGAGTGCACACCCAGACGTGAAGAAGATTGCCTTCACCGGCTCCACTGCCACCGGTCGCCATATTATGAAGGTAGCCGCCGATACCGTTAAAAAAGTCACTTTGGAATTGGGAGGTAAATCACCAAATATCGTGTTTGCTGATGCCGATTTGGATAAAGCTGTTAAGAACATTGCATTTGGTATATTTTTCAACTCTGGTGAAGTGTGCTGTGCAGGTTCTAGAATTTACATTCAAGATACAGTATATGAGGAAGTCTTGACAAAATTGAAAGAGTATACTGAAACATTAAAGGTCGGCGATCCATTCAATGAGGATGTTTTCCAAGGTGCCCAAACATCTGATAAACAACTGCATAAGATTCTGGATTACGTCAATGTGGCTAAGTCAGAGGGAGCTCGTCTTGTTACTGGGGGAGAAAGGCAAGGCGATAAGGGCTACTTTGTCAAGCCAACTATTTTTGCTGACGTCAAAGAAGATATGAAAATTGTTAAGGATGAAGTGTTTGGTCCCATCGTAACTGTTTCCAAGTTCTCTACTGTTGATGAAGTCATTGCTATGGCAAACGACTCTCAATATGGGCTAGCTGCCGGTATCCACACAAACGATATTAACAAAGCTGTCAATGTGTCCAATAGAGTAAAAGCTGGTACAGTTTGGGTAAATACTTATAATGACTTCCACCAAAATGTTCCATTTGGTGGATTTGGCCAGTCAGGTATTGGGCGTGAAATGGGTGATGCTGCTTTGAGTAATTATACTCAAGTGAAATCTGTCAGAATTGCCATCGACAAACCAATCCGTTGAAGTGACATAGAACTGCATTAACTGCTTAACGAAGATGTGTATGATAAACATTATAGAATAATGAAAACCATCTCGTGACATGCAGACAAGACAAAACAGAGCAACGATATTGAAAAAGAAATTAAAAACAAAAAAAAAACGTAACGTGATAAACATTAATGAACAATGTATTTACATTCTTAAGCATAGGCAATAAACTGCCTTCTTTTATAACTTCTTTTTCTTTTCTTTTGAAGATAATGTGTATGTAAAATTATATACTAATAGAAAATATTTCATTTATCTAGCCATGAACTAATTGCCTTTCTTCTCTTTGAACTTCGACTTTAATTCAGCCAGAAAAGGAACAACAAAGATCATTGCCGTTCCAAGATTACAGATAATCGATTCCACACCCATACATTTCAAGAACCCAAACAATTTTACTTATGTCTTTTTATTTGTTTCAGTTTTTTTTTTCACCGTCGTGAAATAGACTGCCCGATGCCGCAGGCTACCGCCCAGGAGCACCTTCCATTCACGGAGGAGTTTAGTGGTAAGAGGCTAGGCTCCACTGGCGGGAGGCGTCAGAGGGGAGGCTTTCTTTGGAGGGAAAGCTCTACTCAGTCTCCCACCCAGCGCTCCTGCTTTGCCTTCGCAAAGCAGTAATTGCATAACTATAGTGAATTTCAAAAGCTAAAAAACGATTAGGTATTGGTTCAAAATAAAGATCACAAGAAACCATCATAGATTAAGCAGAAATGGTATGTTAAAACGTAATGAAATGCGAAACGATGTCCTATATCCGATGTATAATGTGTTACAAATTAGAATGGAGAAGAAATATGAAACCACTGTTATGAAAAAATGAAAAAACTTCAGCGACTCTCTATGAAAGCAATCGAAGTACCCACTATTAATGGCTAAAGGATACCTGGCTCTCCATGTAATTTGTGTATATTCATTTGCTTAGTGGGAAAAGCCTGAAATTCAAAGAATAATAAGCCACCTTTCCAATTCTGAATTTACATTAAGCTTTGGACGTTATGAGGCTCAACGATCACCTTCCACCACTACAGAGGCTGTAATAATATCTTACGTAGTTGAACAAACGGGCCTAAGCAATGATTAAGCAATAGCAGAATATTTGACAAGAGTAACATCTATTTTGTATCAAAGGAATTAGCGAGAATCCTCAAGGACGTCACTTTCCAGATTTTCCTCACCATAAAGTCTAATTTACTAACAAACTTTGAATATGGTATTTCTGCCTATTATTTTTATTTAGTCTGACGCTGTCACTATCCGTACTAGAAAGGTTATCTCCAACCCATTGTTGGCCAGAAAGCAATTCGTTGTCGACGTCTTGCACCCAAACAGAGCTAATGTCTCTAAGGATGAATTGCGTGAAAAATTGGCTGAAGTCTACAAGGCTGAAAAGGACGCTGTCTCCGTTTTTGGTTTCAGAACCCAATTTGGTGGTAGTAAGTCCATCGGTTTCGGTTTGATCTACAACTCTGTTGCTGAAGCTAAGAAGTTCGAACCAACCTACAGATTAGTCAGATACGGTTTGGCTGAAAAGGTTGAAAAGGCTTCTAGACAACAAAGAAAGCAAAAGAAGAACAGAGACAAGAAGATCTTTGGTACTGGTAAGAGATTGGCTAAGAAGGTTGCTCGTCGTAACGCCGATTAAGCAAACTAATTTCAAATCGTCAAAATATTTTAACGGATTGTTTAGTTTTCAATATATAAATATGTGTATCTTTTTCCAATAAAAAATATAATCAATAATTTCAAAAGATTCCAGGAATTATACTTCACTCTTGGGTAAAGGAACAAATATAAGCGCTAATGTCAGTTACATATCTTATAAGGATTGTATGGTCTTACGTTACGATCGACAGTCAATTTGCTAAAAGGGCCGGTAATAAGCGTTTTTCAAAAACTCAACACTTCATACTGCGTACATTGCCATCCTGAAGTTATGTTAGGTTTGGACCTTCCGCGTATTCTCTTTTATAACTATTTTAATCTCCCTTCTTCGCTTTAGTCACGTGCATCTCCTCCAGTTCACGCATATACAAAAAACTAGCTGAACTGAAGAGCCCCAGCCATAAGTAAGTGTTTATAGACGCAAGTCAACTAACATAAAGAGAATCACCTGGAAAACTTTTAGAAAAGAAAAGTGTATAGTCTAAAAGAGATACGATGATATTTGGATTAGGGAGACTGTTTTATGTTATTCTATTACTAATTAATGCTGTTGCTGTGCTGAGTGAAGAAAGATTCTTAAGAAGGAGTATGTAAACTGCGTTGACTCTCGGAAACATTTTTCTGTGAAGGAACGACTAATACTAACTATGTTGGAAAATGCTAGTGCATTACTTTATTTGATTCGTACAGTTGGCTTAGGAAGATCAAATGATGAGACACCTGTTTTTGGTCAGGATCAAAATACCACCAAGTCCAAGGTTGTACAATTGATTGGAGCCGTACAGACTTTACTGAGGAGTATGTTATTTTGATGGGATACGCTGACCTCCTTACTCTGTGATGATTTGCTATCTTTGTTTTTTTTATGATTAAAGAGTCTTACTAACAATTATAATTATTATTACCTTTCAGTACCATTAATTGGAATAAATGTACTGGTGATCATTTACGAATTACTATTGGGATGAACTGAGAACGTGTACAAACAAAAATTACATATATACTATATAATATAAAGACTTAAAGGGACATCGCTTCGACATTTTTGATATATTGTTCAGATTTTAAAATAACTTTTAAACATGTATAAAAGAATAAATAAAAATGGGTAGCGTACTGAAATTTAGAGGGTTGATGCAAATTTTTTAAAAGTGTTCTGTTATGTAATGTAGCTATTACTTTTCCGATATTCAGGCAGATGTTATGCATGGTACAGATAGCAAGTTCCTTGAAATGATAAATACGATGACGTGAATGAGAATGTGATGTATAAGTGAAAAATAAATGAATACTTTAGGGTGAAGTTTTCTTACTGTAGAGGCTCGTTCAATTTATCGTTAATGAACGTCTCCAAAATTTCCAAATCTTTGATTTGCTCATTTAGCGAGCTCAATGATATATTGTCATTGCAACTTTTATCATCAGACTTTGTATCTGTTATATCATTAAGACGTAATCTAAAATAAAATAACAAACAGTCATAAATGAAAATGAATTGATTAATGTTTTGGACCATAGATATTCTTTGCTTTCTGAAAATATTAATTGTCCATGAAATTGGATCAAACAATTTTGCTGGACATTTCAATTTAATGAACTCCTTTTGTAGAACTTCAAACATTTCGAAATTGGAGAGAATGGAATCCACTGTACACAAAGTACCGGTTCTTCCACAACCTGCGGAACAATGCACCAAGATCGTAGGAACTTGATCGTCTTGATAATATTTTCTGGCGAATAATGTACCTATTATGTGATTCTTTAAATTGATTGCTTGCACGATGGAGGTTGGATTGAGCAAAGTGCCTAGGTCGGGCCAATTTTTTACCTGGATCTGTAGCACCTCATAAGGTTTTTCTTGATCATGGTAAATTAATTGGATCTTTCTGATAAATATTGCGTCTTCATCGCTATCGTCATCATCATCACCATTAGCATTGGCTGAAAAGAAATCGCCATCTTTCATAGTAGTAGTGGTCGTCCTTGAATTGTTGCTATTGGGCATTCTTAATATCGTTTTTTCTAGCAATTTGACCTGGATCCCGTTATAGTTACCTTCTCGCCAGTAACGGTAACATTTTTCAATACCATTTTCGAAATCGTTCGTTAAGGAAAGAACCAATGGAACTCCATTGTTCAGTATGCATGTATAGAAATCGTGTACAGTAGACGGCATGGGCGCCTGTGTTGCAATATAACGAACTCTTCTTGTTGTGGTAGTTGCTGTTGGGAATGGCAAATTTTGCTCAATGGATAATCTTGGCAGAGATAAATAATTCGCGTTAATGTAATTGTCCAGGATACCACCATCAGATGTGGAATGCGAGTGTTTAGTGTTTTTTGATGATTGTGAACCTTTCTTTAGGATTACCCTTGAATGTTCGTAGGGGAAAATGTCCTTGTACCTGTTCTTGGCGCCTAGTTCGACACCCGATGAAATTATAACGTCATCGGATTCCGAGTCCGAGTCTGATTCAAGACTCAACATGGATTTATATTTACTGTATTGAGTGAATATTGGTTGAGAGTGCGATCTTTTTTGTATTTTGCCCACATCAGGGAATTTTGGAGGCATGATAATAGAAGAAGACGTGGAGGTCGGTTTCTCGAGGTATGATTCAGCCTCATCAATTACAAACGAGCTTTCCTTTTTTTTAAAGGATAGAGAGTGGTTCAAACGTCTTTTCTCTAAGAAATCCAATTTCTGGAATTGGGAAACAAGTTCGATTTTGGAGATTGTCATCAGGTGTTGGAACCATTCAGGTACTATAGAATCAATATCTTCTTGCCTATACGCTTTGTGCATATTTTCGTATTTAATCTGGAAGCCTAGTTTGTCTTTATTAGTATCCATGGTACGGGAAGTTTGTTTCTTTGGAAATTGAAAGTTTTGTAGGGAATCCTTTGCGGAATCGTTACTACACCATCTTTCATGTTCTTCTTTGATGTTGACTGCACTCAAGTATGTTTCCAAATCCATTATTTCTTCGTTTTGAGAGAATTTGAACATCTGATTGATATTCGTTTGAGGTGCCGGTAGTTGGAATTTGAATAGGGCGGATATGGGGGAAGATGAAGATATGGGGGATTCTGCAAGAATATTACGTGGGGTGGGAGAATTGGAAAGACTCGAGTGGTCCGATCTATTATCATCGGGGACGTTCAACCTAAGGTTCATTTGCGGAGACGATAATGGAGTGGTTGCCGTTATGTGCGGGGCTGTGCTGTGTAATTTACTGTTAAGGTTAATCTTGGGACTTTTAGGTTCGATGGAAGCCATGCAATTTGTGATACTGATATTTGTTTTGATATGGTCTGGAAATATCATTTTGAATTGAGAGAAGCCACACATCAGTACAGATACTGTCTTTTTGGCTTCAGTGTCGAATTCTACTAGCTTGGAAGCAATGCCAAAGCAAGGCAAAGAGACGGAGCTTTCTGTTTGGTTTGCAGTGTTGTCATAAATGATAATGCGAAGGTTGTCCACAGAGAGTTTGCCTCTCAACATAGTTTGCTCATTGGGAGTTAAATTGTCCAAGAGTTTGGAAAAGGTAAAATTCTTTCTTCTTAGAAGCATGGAAGGTAGGCAAACATGAATGGAGTCTATAATGATGGATTTGGCGTGTTCAGTAAACGGTCTCACGTCCAGTAAAAGCACCTTTTCCCGCGGTAAAGTGTCAATAAGCTTGCCCAGTTCCACAGCAGTTATTAGCGAGCAACCTTGTGGTTTACCGTACCGCTGCTCTTTGGGCTTGAAACTTGGGAGTACGGGAGCGGTCGCCCTCTTCAAAAGCACAGGAGAAGACGCCTTATAGCTCACCAAAGGACTGCTAGCCTTGGGACTATGATATATGTTACTGTTCATACTGTTGTGGTGACTGTTATAGGGAGGTTGTTTCGGGAATGCATTTGAGTCTGATCCTATTAGAGTACTAGTATCGGATATTACTGAAGTACGATCGGTGGGAAGGGCATTTGAGCAAGGCAGACTGTCCCTCATGATATAGACGATAAGCTGGTCTGTGTTTTCCGATAGAAGAGGTAAATGTAACAATCACTTTCAGTGGCCTTTTCAGCAATACGAGCAACTACGTTATTATAACACCGATGGTATCGCGGTGTTCAAGTTTGTGGTTTGTGTATACAGTTGCTATGTGTGTGTGCTTGGCTTGGCCTTACAGTGCAGAGTTTTAAGAGAGAAGACTCAAGAGTTGAAAAACTATATTGTAACACCCGCCAGCGCAAATGGCGAGGTGCAGATTGGATAGAGCGCATCGAATCTTGTCCATCTGCATCCATCCGCGCCAGGTGCGCAAACAGCTGAGTCTAGCTGGCACCACATTCCCGCTGCGCTGTGGTCTCAGATGACGTCTGCTGAAAAATATTTTTTTTTCACCAAGACTTTTTTTTCGTTCAGGGCCAGCGGGCCCAATAATCACAGGCTTGCTGCGATGTTATTATTGTTACACGCAAACTCTTGCACGAGGCGGAAGTCGATGTCGTGGGATGAGGGAGGGGCGTGGCAGGACGGTAATATACGCACGTTAGCAAGCACGTGATAGTGGCGGCACGCAACTGGAGCTGCTCTGCGGTGAGTGCGACTCCAGATGTATCAGATTGGGTCGGTTGGCGGTGGCGGTGGCAGTGGCGGGTTTAGTGAGCGAACAAGGTTTTGACTACTCTTGCTGGTGTGGGGTGTGATGCGATGACCATCCCAGAAGATAAAAAGGTTTGGCGAAAAATAGAAGTGGACGCAACCGGAATCGAACCGATGACCTCTTCCTTGCAAGGGAAGCGCGCTACCAACTGCGCCATGTGCCCAAATTTCAATGGGTTCTCTGTACTGGCAACCTATCCAGTTGTGAGGAAGGACCGTAAACGAATTTGCGGCGCTAATTTCCCCAACTTCTTACTTGCAATACTCCAAACGAAAACAGAAAAAAGCAAACTTTTAAACTATATACAGATATCAACGAATAGTAATTAACGTTTTCTATTTTTTTTTATTTACTAACCTAAAATTTCTCGTAGCTGGTTTCTAATATTAACTCAAGCAAATCTTCTAGTACCCCCTCTTTACTGGCATCAGTATCATCATCACCACCACCGTTCTTTTCTTTCATGTTGCCCTCAATATTCGCCAGGTTCTCCAGTAACATTTGCTTTAGTCTCAACAGATGTCTTCTGGCAAGAAACTTGCTCCTTTCCACACCTTTGAGGCCGGCTATCTCCTCGCTGTCTAGCGTCGGTAGCTTGATTCTCTCGGCTAAAATCTTAACTAAACGAATCCCTTCCAACGCAACGAACCGTTTGTCTTCTACGCTTTCTTTAGCTCCCGCATCGAAGACGCCGTTTAGCAAAGACTTCACGTATTCGTCTAGTACGTCTTTCAATCTCATCGTATTCACTTTATCATGCATGTTCAGGTTTTTCAGGACAGGAAACAAGAATTTCCATGAATTGAAGCCATACATCTTTCCGTTTAGTTTCGAAGAGTAGATGGCCTCGGTATCACCAATGAATCCTTGAATCTTCTGCAGAGTATTTTCAGTTTTGGATTCATCTCTGTTTGTAACAGCTTTGAGACTTTGTCTTTGGAAAGCGTTATACACCAAAATCAACGTTCTCTTTGTAACGGAAATGTGCGACACCGACGAGTCTATGCGGTTATAGATATCCAAGCACTCCTCGCCACACGTCGTGGGCCTGGCTGTTATAAGCGTTTCCATGTACTTGTGATATATGTCCAGATCTAGCATTTTGTTATTCCGTTCTTCTAACGCTTGAAATGTTTCAACGGCAAAACTGTATTTCTTGCTCCTTAGACAATAGTTCATAAACAATCCCACGGCATGCTTATTGAGAGGAAATGGCTCTTTAATGTTCCAATGGCTCAGTGGAACCAATTCTAGAACTTCATTAGATTGCAAGTGTTTATTAAAGATAGTCTTATCAAATTGGAAGTATTCACACAAGGCCCGCAGTCCCATCTCTTGACTCTCAGGTTTTGAAAACTTCCGGTCAAGTATCACTCCGCAATACTCGAACAACAACTTGGAATCAATGCAATAATGAGGTACCTTATTCATCAAGTCATTGAGTACTACCACAAAACGTTCCTCATCTGTAATCCTAGTACACGATCTAATCATCAAGGTATAAGTGATAGCGTCTTTTTTCAGTCCTGGGAATTTCTTATTAAGAAGCTTGAACACTAAGCCTTCATCGGTACAATTTATCAATGCCGCTAAAGCTGTATTATACTCCATTTCGTTAAGTTCATTTTTATCGCTCAAACTATCTATCGTCTTCAAGACAAGTTCCCCAAATTTTCTGGAGACCAGATTATCTTGCTTCGACAGCCCATTAAAGAGGATTGTGATCGAATGTTCATCAATAGGCACTCCCCATTTTTTTCTCCAATTAAAAATATCAACAGCACTCTGTTGAGATTTTAAAACCTCAAAATAATACCTCATAATCAGATTCATCCCAACAACACCCTTTTTCTTGGCCAATCTGGCCAAGAAGACAGCCTTTTCTAGTTGTCCTCTTTTCAAAAATTTTTGAACATCATTAGCAATTAGTTTAGCATCTCGTAATTGTTGACCATTGACACCTAGTATGGTATAGAACAACCTCTTATCCTTGGTTAAAGACAAAAACTTTAGATCTGTTCGACTAGTGGGACCCAGTTTTGTATCTGCCAATGCTTCATTATTTACATTATGAAATTTACGAAGAACGTGGAGAGCCTGATCCTTGGGGTAAGCCGTCTTTTGTAATTTCTTTAACTGCCGTCTTTTCTTGGAGTTTACTCTGTCCAAGTCTTTGGACGTTTTGTTCAGTACAAAATCATTGTATTCCAGTTGATGTAACCTTTCTCTTACTTGACTTTTTCGTAAGTTAGTTATCGAATAGAACGACCTTCTCAGTAAATCCTCTTTTGGGTAAAACGAAGCTTTTATTCGGAGTAGCATTGTAGTAAATATATGTATACTCTTTAGAAGAAGCGTATTGGTCCTTCAGATTCTTGTTTTTTGTTTCCTAGTGTATAACACTTTTTGGTAGTTTTTAGATTAGATCTCCTTTCGCGGTAACTAAAAGAAAGATCTAAATAGTGATGAGGAAGAAAAGAAGAAAAAGAAAAAAGGCATGATAAAAAAATCCTGCCTTTTCTGTATTCTGGTTTCACAATATCGTTGGAATTATTCAGTTATTCTTTTTTAAAATACTTAAATAATAGTCTATGTATCGTATATACAGGTGTATTCATGGTTACAACGACCATTACAATGGTGCTACTTCATCTTCTTCAAATCTTGTAGAAACGCCATTTTGCATGACATTTTCTAGGTCATCAATCTCCTTCACTGCTTCGATTGTCAAATTAGTGTAACTATCTTCGCCAATGGCTATGTCATCTTCAATTCTTATTCCAACGTTTCTAAAATAAGATGGAAATGATTCATCATCAGGGATGTACAAACCCGGTTCAATAGTAATGACTTGACCAGGCTTCAATGATTCGTACCTGGAAGCCTTGGGCACATCGTGGACGTCTAGACCTAAATTATGGCCGATGTAGTGGGGATATAATTTTTCGACGTTCCATCCAGTAACTTTATCTATACCTAGGTTTTTTAATTCTTGTTTCATCAACTTAATACTCTGCTCATGAATGTCATGGAGAGAATAATTATTGCTAGCTTTACAAAGATTAATGCAACCCCGTTGAACGTTCAATACGGCTTCATAAAGGTCTCTTTGCGCATCAGTGAACTTCCCATTATTGGGCCACGTTCTTGAAATATCAGCACAATAACCACCCAAGGAACCAGCCGCGTCAACAAGAACCATTTCATCATCATACATCACGTCATTATTTCTAGTGTAATGGATGCATAGTGAGTTTGAACCTGTCGCAACCACCGGAATGTAAGCATCTTTATCACAACCACCGGATATAAACTTGTAATGAAGGAAGGAGTCTAAAGTTCTTTCGTTCCTAAATCTCTTGGCAAAGGCTTGATTAAACGATCTTCCTGATATTTGGCCTGCTCTTCTCATGATTCTCAATTCTTGAGGGGATTTAATCTTACGGAATTCAGCAATTTTTTTACTAATGGGTTTGATAGTCTTGTTTGCTATGGAGTTTATCGATCGGTTACCATTCCCACCATTCAGTAAACTTTGAATGTGCTTAAAACTCGAAGAACTCGAATTGGGAGCAGACAGCATATCGAAATAGACAAAATCATTTCTATTAACTATTTTGGGCAGGTATTTAGATAGATCACCAATTGCGGCAGATTCATCTGCATTAAAGATTTCCTGAACACCATTAACCCCGGATCTAAATCCTTCCCACTTTTCAGCAAACGCATCCTTTGATGGGACCAACATGTGGAAAACAGTATCACTTAAATTGTCCGTTGGCTTTTCCAAAATCATGACCGAATTAGGTTCGTTCCACCCACTAAGATAAAACAGGTCATTGTTCTGTTGAAATGGATAGAAAACAGCTCCCGATGCAAACTGGACATCGTTCCCGGCTAGAATCACGCAACTTTTGGATGGCAAAGTTTCCGCGAGCCTGATTCTTCTTTCATAGTATTCCAAAGCTGAAATACCAGGCGTTAACTCGCCTGGCTTGATGAGGAATGGTCTTGTTTCGTGCAGTGATTGGCCCGCCTCTATAGGGTTTCTAACCCTGTCGGTGAAAGTTTTACTCTTTTGTTGTTCCAACGAGGATATCAACTTCGAAAAGTGCCTCCTGCAAGATGGTACTGTATACCGTAATAAATCAATTCTTTGTAGCATGTCAATAGAAGATCCAGATGTGTTTTACCCTCTCTATTTCTTTTTTGTCTTCTTCCGATTTGGTAAGCTAGATTTAGCACAAAGAATCCTAATCAAAGAAGTGCAATGAATGATATACTGCGAGTTGCGTTGATGTTTACTATATCTGAGGAAACTGGACAATAGACAATAGACAAGAACAGCCGTTATCTACACTACTAATTATATCGAGGTGTTTTGCTGCATGACTTCATTTATTTATTCCGAGAAGCAGTCATTTTTTTGTTTTTCTTTCTTTGCGGTTTTCACCTGATGGTGCGGCTTTCGTAGCCGCGTCTTGTTCAACCCCTTACCTCTTGCTTCAAGGGCTGTTTAGCCTGGCGCACCTCTACCATTCCTGCAGTTCCCATTCTTTTATCTACTCTCTTGTTGTTTTTCAATAAACGTGAACGCACGCAGTACAAATATATATATATATATATATGTATATAAAAAGTACATACGGCTATACCTAAAAGCATAGCGACAACAAAGCATAGCGATAACAAAAGAAACTAAAAAAGATAACAAAAATAGAAAGATAACTAGTAATGGCCGACTCTTCTCATTCAATAAGCTCAAAGGATATTGCCTCGGCTATCTCTCTCTACGACCAGTCCATATACACCAATAATAGATCCACCAACCTGGACCTGGACGAGAGGTCAATGAGCCCTTCCAATATTGCATCGGGTGAGGACAGAATAACAAGAACTAACTCTGGTGGCTCTATCACTTCAGGAGCTTCTATGATTGCCACAAAGGATGGGATTCAAGGGTGTAACGTTAAAAGAGACGGGATTCCGAAATATTCTTTGAATTTATTAAATTCTATGGTTCGCAAGCAATATGAACACAGTAATGGTAACAAGTCCCCTACGCCAAACAACAACAATAAACTCGATCCGAAGAACGAAAAGAAGAATAAAAAGAAAAGTAGAGGCAAGAATGGGACAGATGCGGTCGCCCCTGACTCGAACGACAAATTTTACAAATTGAACGCCACTTCCACTTCAAATTCAAATGTGATTTCTAACTCTTCTACCTCATTATCTGACCAGTTTTATTTCCAGAAAAGTAACACCGAATCAGCGCCATTAAGCAGTGCGAACTACCCACAATCCAACCTTTCCCCTTCCCTGAACTCAATGGATAATAGTACAAAGCATAGCAGTAACGTACATACTTGAACCATACAATGTAGAGGAGCTGAACTGCTTGGTTTTTCCAAGAATGAAGAAAAAAAATACATATATATCAAATGATATGTTTATATCAGGTACAAAAATATAAAACAAAACAAAGCATCACATAAGACATTTGTTGGATATACTCGTTTCTTATAGTCGGTTGCATAATATTTAACTCTTTTCTTTCCCATTGTATTCATCTCTTAGCCTGTATCACTTATAACAGTAATAATATATATTCTTTTTGAAACAGGGCATTTTATGGTAATTAGTACGTTTTCGGGCCGATTATTAGCCACCGAGATTTAATCCAAACTCTTCAACGGAATATCTCTGTTTGATGAGAGAAGAAAGAACAATCAAGCCAGACAACCAGTAAAACAACGAGACAAAGGCCAATTATGATTAGATCAACTGTTATCGGCTTCTCCAGTAGATGTGTCGCAAGGATTTCCAAAAGAGTAGGCACAATCAAGTGTATCACCACCCCTGTTACCACTAAAAGATTCATTTCTGGTAAACCAAATGAAGTGTTTACAAAATTAACAGACGATAACGATCCAAAGAGGGATGCCTTCTTCAAGTACACCTGGGGTTCATGGCTCAAAAATGACAAACAACAGAAGGAGAAAAGATTTACTAAGTTTTCCATTGAAGGTTTGAATCGTATTCTTAATGATATATATGTTCAATCTAATGAAATGGCTAAAGTCGCTACGGATAAGATCTTACCGCCAACGTTTAACAAAAATTTGACCGTTTCTTTGGTTAATAACGTTATACCTAAAAACATAGGAAAGATCAACCCAAACGAAAAAGTTCAAGTAACCACAATGTCCAGTATTCACGAAGGTAAACATCACAGAATATACAAGGTCGACACTAATTTGAACAAAGCGTTCGTTTTGAGAATTCCGTACCCGTTGGAAAATGAAAATACGCTAGCTTACAGAATGAGAAGTGAAGTGGCTACCATGGATTTCGCTGATTTGAAGTTGGGCATCAAAGTGCCCAAGATTTTCTGCTATGGTGTCAATTCTTTAAATCCTGTAAGACAGCCCTTTGTTTTACAAGAATTCATTGAAGGTGACCTATTGATGAAAGACTGGGATCCATTGATGGAAGATAACTCTCCAAATCAAGAAAAATTCGAGAATGTTATCAAGCAAGTTTCTGATTTCCAGTCAAAGTTAATATCATTAAAATTAAATGCATTTGGTTCCATATATTTTAGTACTGATCTCAAAAATACAGACGATAAAGAATTCGCAAACGTATACGATGGAGAAACCAATCCGGATTTAGAAAATAGATGGAAAATTGGCCCCTCTGTGGAAAGATGCCTTTGGAGACTAAAATCCCACTTAGATTTTCAGAAGCAAATCAAACCGTTCTTAGGACCATGGTCGATCAAGTCGCCAATGGACATTATCAAAAACACCGGTCTATTGGAAGCTGAGAACGCTAAAACGAGATTGGCTTTGAAAGAATCAGGTAGCTCGCCCGAAGTAGTGCAACCTCAAACTTTAAAAGAACAAGTGACTACTTTTGAAAATTTGGCTAAGATTGCACCCAACTTATTCAATGTGAAGACTAAGTCTATACCAAATATACAAGAGTTATTATCACCACGTTTGTTCCATCCTGATCTAGACCCAATGAATATTATTATTACTAAAGAATCAAAAGAAGCTTATTTACTCGATTTTGAAGGTGCATGCACCAAACCTTTCATTTTACAAAACTCACCACAATTCATTGCTTATGAAGGGCCCAAAATTTATGACCTAAAAGAAGATATAAAGGACTTTGACAAGCTATCTGAACCAGAGAAGGTACAATATCAATTCATGTATAAACGGACCCGTAACCAACACCAATGGGAAACAAAATTGAATGAAAATAACTCTCAGTTGATCACCGCAGTGGCTCCGCCCGTTAAGTTACTAAGAAGTCCATATATTGCAGCTGTTGAGAGGAAAACGGAGGAAGAATACTTGCTAGTGGATGAATCACTGTTGCAATTGAAAGAAGTCTGGGACATATTTGCCCAAAACGATTTGGTGAAACAAAAGAAATTCCCTTTGAACTACACAAAGGAAGATCTCGAAAGGCATGTTAAAGATTTGCAAAAATTACACGAAAAGCTAATCTCTACACCATTTGCCGCCACTCAAGGCTGGGTTCCTCAAGACATGTTTGACCAATTTCTAAAATCTGGTATTATTGTTAAACAGGAGAACGGGGATTATACCGTGAAACAACCTAAGCCTACTAAATAAATAACACTATTAAATACATACTCTTACTTTTTTTTATTAATCTCATCTGTATATAACAATATGATTTCTTTAAGAAACTTTTGCAATGTCACCTATCCATCCATCCGCCTTGGCATTTCCATTGGTTTTACTTTGAAAAAAGACGCGGTGTGGTGTTTGGGCTCGATAAGCGGAAAACCCAAAACGCTCAAAATTGCGATAGGTGGAGATACATCTCCACCTATCTCCCCATTATCTTGGGAAGATCCAAAGATATATAAAGAGAGCATTAATCCATTTCACTACAAGCTGTTCTTTACCTGTTTATTCTATGTCCA
The DNA here is from genome assembly GCA_947243795.1 of Saccharomyces uvarum. NCBI lineage: Eukaryota > Fungi > Ascomycota > Saccharomycetes > Saccharomycetales > Saccharomycetaceae > Saccharomyces > Saccharomyces uvarum. The sequence goes on from OX365932.1 coordinate 316,498, forward strand.
TTGTCGTTCATCTCCCACCGATATATCATCAATTTGAATTTTGCTTCAACATATTATGCGTTGGTATTGTAAATAGAAATTGGGCAAAATTAGAGTAGGCTTATGACTAATAATATTTGGGATTTTTTTTTTACCGACCTATTCTAAAAAATTTCTAAAATGGCAACTCAGGGGGAACATCTCGTGTTTTTTTAGCACTCGTTTTACTTTCCATTGTCTTCTGATTTTGCAATTTGTTGTCTTTGACTTCTACCACGAGAAAAAAAAATTCAAGTAAAATTACACATTTGTCCGTGCAGGGTTTTCTGGGGTTGAAAAAAAAAGTCAGACAGTTTTTGAAGTTATGAGTAATTACTTTTTTAGAGGGATTGAGCATAGGGAAATTGAAAAAGCGTTACATATATAAAGGATGAGTATTTCTTATTACTTTTTTCTTTTCAGTTCTTGTTATATATCTTAGTAAAGCACTGATCTAAAAAGACATCGCAAAAATCACCGACAATGTCAAACATTGATATTAACAATCTACAAAACACATTCCAACAAGCTATGACTATGAGCGGCTCTGCAGGTGCCGTTTGTACCTCACCAACTCAATCTTTTATGAACACAGTCCCACAGCGTTTGAATGCTGTGAAGCAACCAAAAATCTTGAAGCCTTTCTCTACTGGTGACATGAAAATCTTACTATTAGAAAACGTCAACGAAACTGCTATTGCAATCTTTGAGGAACAAGGTTACCAGGTTGAATTCTATAAATCTTCATTGCCTGAAGAAGAATTAATTGAAAAGATTAAAGATGTTCATGCTATCGGTATCAGATCAAAGACTAGATTAACTTCAAATGTACTACAACATGCCAAGAATTTGGTTTGTATTGGTTGTTTCTGTATCGGTACCAATCAAGTCGATTTAGACTACGCTACTGGTAAAGGTATTGCGGTCTTCAATTCGCCTTTCTCCAATTCAAGATCTGTAGCTGAATTAGTCATCGGTGAAATCATCAGTTTGGCAAGACAATTGGGTGACAGATCCATTGAGTTGCATACAGGCACATGGAATAAAGTTGCTGCTAGATGTTGGGAAGTGAGAGGTAAGACTCTTGGTATCATTGGGTATGGTCACATTGGTTCCCAATTATCTGTCCTTGCAGAATCCATGGGTTTGCATGTTCTATATTACGATGTTGTAACAATCATGGCCTTGGGTACTGCTAGACAGGTTTCTACCTTAGATGAATTATTGAACAAGTCTGATTTCGTATCATTACATGTACCTGCTACTCAAGAGACCACAAAAATGTTATCTGCTCCACAATTTGCCGCCATGAAGGATGGTGCTTATGTCATTAATGCTTCAAGAGGTACAGTCGTGGATATTCCATCTTTGATTCAAGCCATGCAAGCCAACAAAATTGCAGGTGCTGCTTTGGATGTTTACCCACATGAACCAGCTAAGAATGGTGAAGGTTCATTCAACGATGACTTAAATAGCTGGACTTCTGAATTAGTTTCGTTGCCAAACATTATCCTAACACCTCACATTGGTGGTTCTACAGAAGAAGCCCAAAGTTCAATTGGTATTGAAGTGGCTACCTCATTGTCTAAATACATTAATGAAGGTAATTCTGTCGGTTCAGTTAATTTCCCAGAAGTCGCATTGAAATCGTTGTCTTATGACCAAGAGAACACTGTGCGTGTTCTATATATTCACCAAAATGTACCAGGTGTTTTGAAGACTGTCAATGATATCTTATCGAACCATAACATTGAAAAGCAATTTTCTGACTCCAACGGTGAAATTGCTTATTTAATGGCTGATATTTCTTCTGTTGATCAAAGTGATATCAAGGATATTTACGAACAGCTAAATCAAACATCTGCTAAGATTTCCATTAGATTGTTGTATTAAAGACAAAATATCACGATTACGCTTCATATATGAATGGAATGAAGTTATAAAAAGTTTCAAAAATTATAAAGTGCTAAAAAAATGAAAAACAAAAAAATTGGTAAGAAAGAAATGCTTGGTTATCTATATATATATATGTACATAAATATTAATTATGTTTTTTTTTGACAGTTGTTTCCATCTAACTAAATCTACTTAATGCCTCTTCAACGACATCTTTGTGATCTTCCGAAATCACACCTTCTTTAATTTGTTGATTTCTTTTACGGATGGTTTTCTCCTTGTGTAATTGTTTCTGTACTCTTAATTTTCTTTCATCGATAACATTCTGAGTCTTTTTACGCATGAATGAACGCAGACCTGAATTTTTGCCCTTTACATCAGGCTTCACATCAGGAATGTCATTGTTCTCCTTGGATTTATTATTGGCGTCCATTGTCACTTGAGCCAAATCCTTAGCGTTTAGCCTTATGGTGGAAGACCTTTTATCCACAGAACCGATGGCATTTGGATCTAGAGTAATGGTATCTGCTGGTAACTTGTTCAACAAGGTTCTGACCTCTTGTTCTTGTCTTTGCTTCTTGGTTTCGAATGGATTCAATTCCAAAGCGTCATAATTAGCTTCACCTGCACCTGGTACAATCAAATTGGTAACACCAGTTTGATGGCCTACTCCCAATAAATCTTCAAATGGTACGAATGCCAAGTTTTCTACTTTATTACCGGCAAACAAATGTGACATGTAGGGAGTGTTTCTACGAAGGTTTCCTCCCATGGATCCAAAGCATGGTTTGCTATCTCTACTTAGTTTCAAAGCGTCCTTCCATAATGTAACGTGAGGGCCCCGAGACAATGCTAATAGACCGGTATCTGAAATTGAAACGTTTGTGCCTGGTGTTGGTAAGTTTTCGATTGAATGTAGTTGTTTGAAATTTCTAATATCCCATATTTTCATCGATTTATCAGCACCTGTGGTGACCATATAGTAACCGCTTCTATCGATGGCAATGCTTTTCACTGGACCTCTGGCGGAGAGTAGCTTTACCAAGGGGTCGGGCATTGATGGAGACCATAGCGAAACTGTACCGTTCGAATGACCTAAATGCATTACAGCATTCCATGGATTCTGCGTCATTGCTGTGGTGGGACCGGCTTTGGTTCTCAATTCTGAAATTAGTTGACCAGTGGAAACATCATGGTATTTTAACCAGCCTGTTTCACCAGCAGTGGCTAGCAGGTAATGATAGGGTAGGAATTCTAAATGTCTTGCCTCGATATGCTGTTTCAAACGATGTAGTTCTGTACCTTCATGGTCGTAAATAAATGTATATTTCTTTTGTGCCACGGCAAAGTATTGCTCATTTTGCAAGTACGTTGCTGAATGACAGGTTTCATTCAAAAACAGCTCAGCACGTAGCTCACCCTTCCTCCAATCCATGGAAGCCACATGGCCTTTACGGCCGGTGATCAATAGATGTGTACCGTTCTTGGCATAGTTTATATTGTAAGGACCAAATTCCTTCAACGATAAGTCTAAGGCCTTGTTTGCTGTGGTGACGTCAACGCTTGATTTGATTTCTGATTGTTGTACTTTGAAAGTCTTTTCTAGTTCATTTTCGGGTTCCAAATAACCGTTGGATTCAGGTAGAAGGTAGTCTGTGGCCGCGGCAGAAGAGACCGCCTTTTTGTATTGGTCGTCTATTTTCCTCAAGCCAGCTCTTAATTTCTTATCCTTTGTTGGATTACGAGTATTATTGACATTGTTATTACCATTAGCGGTAGTACTTATTGGACGTTCAAATTTATTTTGGTTTTCTCGCTCCTTTATGTGATTTTTGTGACCAGTTTTCTTGTAGCCCATTGTGATGTTTGTGCTTGTGTCAATGTAATAGAGGGATGGAGTTCTGGTGCTATACGTATGTACTTCTATGTTATTTTACTCTAGTATTGTGTACTATATATTAGTTTTTTATCAAACTCATCGCTTGGAAAATTTTCTTTTCATTTTTCATTTTTTTTAGAATTTGAAAAAAGTTGGAAGCAAGGACGGGTTATGTTAACAATGTATTATATTATGTAAAGTATCTAGGATCTATAAGTACGTCAACAAGCCTAGCATGATCAATACGAATGAAATGTCAGTGATGAGCATGGACAGCAGATCCCAGTATTGCAAAGCCGTGACTATTTTGCCTTTCAGGTTGGGGATAGGAATCATCCCCTCGGGCACAAGCGAAACCAGCTTGACCAGTTTGTTTGTATCTTGTAAATTTCTAATCTTACTCTTATGCTCCACGTTTTTCAACAACTGGTAGTAGATGGATATGGAAAGAAACTCAAACGTAGCGAAAACCGTGGTGAAGTTAGATGGGTTTCTCAAAGGCGCAAACCAAGCAGATTGAACGAATGCAAAAGCTGACCACAACGCAGCATTTGGTCTTGTAAGTAGAAACAAATAGGGCAATAGAAAGAAGACCCATTTCACCAAAATGGTCCATGCCTTCAGTTTATTGAGCAAATAATCGTGGTAGTCCAAGGCGGCTTGATTGATGGGAGCCATGGGAGACGCCTGACCAAGTGATGGTGTGCCCTCTGCGCTCGGCATGCCGGTATTCATGGAGCTCAGTAAAGAAAGCAAATCCGGAGTGGAAGCGTCCTGTGGGGAGCCTGAGTCTGAGACCGGGCCTTGGCCCTGCATGGCCGCCAGTTGCTTTAGTAAGTCAAATTGAGGAGCCGCGTTGTTGTCGTTTTTGCTGGCTGGAGTAGCCGCACCAGAACTCTCTACCGGGGTGACCGTTGGAATGCTGGGAGCATCCAAGGGAGATTCTGCGTTCAAATGACTGCTTGCCTGCCCGGTGATTTTATTCAGTCTAGAACTGGCACCTCCATTGCTAAATTTCTGTTGTCTCCTTTCCCTAAGCAGCCTGCGCTTTTCTGCATCCGTCAATTCAGCCATCTCGACAGTGTGACGTTGTTAATGCTGTTGCTGGGGGTGGGTGATGAGGGGTGCAAAGGCTCATGTACACATGTCCATATCGTTCACTCTTTTGTTCATGTTCTTGTTCTTTTGTCCCAGCAAATCCGCACGGCGGGGTCACCCCAAAAATCTATCCGAGTTGCATTATAAGAGCAGCCATATGGCATCTCTACTCGTTCCTTCACCCCCTTTCTCCAAAAGACCAATGTTCAAACCAAGCACTCACCAGTCCCCCTTGGGCTCACCTACAGACCCCAGCACCAGGTTCAGACCATCCACCATGTGGGCACCACAGCTCACGGTGTCCTCCGCCTTTTCGACTTCCAGCGACACCACCGTTCCTGCTGCTGTTGCAGGTGAGCATGTTGCGCCCGCAGTGTCAAAGGAACAGTCATAGCCCATTGCGAGAAACACGCCAGAATATAACATTAATATCTAATACCGATTATGCATACATAGTTAAATAGTATGGCTCTCCACCTCAGTCCTTCCCTTTCAGATGCTGGCGTCAAATAACGGGTTGGTATATGTATTTCAAACTCTTTAATCATTAATTTTTTTTTCATTCACCGGCTGTACTCTTCTTTTAAAAGGTATAGGCTTGAACCGTATCGGAATCATCTGGATTTCATTGGCATTATATCGTTGCTCACGCTTTTTCGAAACGATCCCTGTGTCAACCCTCTCTGCGTCGCTGCTTTGATAATTGTGGGCTATGAGAGAAAATACCCGTTTATCACCTTTTAATTCCTGTGTCATCTCGAAAACCATCTTCTCATAGTGCATCTGTATTTCCTTTGCTTTGAGGTCAATCAACTCGTACTTGGAATACTCAATGTAGTGGTCAATTCTACAGACAACTTCATTCCCTTCTCCCGTTATATAGGGCGACGGCCCAGCCTTTTGCTCCTGCCCAAACCATCTCTCTATTCTTCTGTGCATGAACTTCAAGACATTCGTCTCCTGCAACAGTTGTAAATGCAATCGATTGATTCTGTACTGAAATGCTGAATTTATGTTATTCAAGACGCTTTTCAAAAAATTAACTAATGGCTCCTTAACATTCATTGCGTCTACTAAAATACACATTTCCCCCTCCAGCCAAAGCCTTTCAAACTACATCGATATATACTATACTACTCTATACCGCTTCTGGGTATTTTGTGACGCTTTTCTTAGTTGGCGCGAAAAAGCAAGAAAAAAAGGAAAGCGCGCAGCGGGTAGCGAATCTCAGACGGAAAAAGAAAAAAAAAAAGAAAAAGAGTCATCTCAAGCTTACTGTCTGTCAACAGGTATTTCACTATCAGACTTGAAACTTTTGTTGTTGTTTTTCTTCTCTTGGTGCAAGTCGCATATCAACAAAGTCAATTACACCAACTCAGTAATGTCTGCTACTCTACTAAGACAGCCCTTAGGTGCGGCTGCTCGGCAAAGTAGAAGTTCGAGAGTCTCAGGACTTAATCTTTTGAAACTAAAGGCCCAATTACATAGACACCATTTATCACCTTCTTTAATAAAACTACATTCTGAGTTGAAACTGGATGAGCTGCAAACTGATAACACTCCGGACTACGTCCGCTTGGTGTTGAGGTCCTCCGTGTACGACGTAATCAACGAATCACCAATCTCTCAAGGTGTAGGCTTGTCTTCCCGTTTGAACACGAATGTCATTTTGAAAAGAGAGGACCTTTTGCCTGTGTTTTCTTTCAAGCTTCGTGGTGCATATAACATGATTGCCAAGCTAGACGATTCTCAAAGAAACCAAGGTGTTATTGCCTGTTCAGCAGGCAACCACGCCCAAGGTGTGGCTTTTGCAGCCAAACACTTGAAGATCCCCGCTACCATCGTCATGCCTGTCTGCACACCATCTATCAAGTACCAAAACGTCTCCAGATTGGGGTCTCAAGTTGTTCTTTTTGGTAATGATTTTGACGAAGCCAAAGCCGAATGTACTAAATTGGCAGAAGAGCGTGGCCTAACAAACATTCCACCTTTCGATCATCCTTATGTCATTGCAGGTCAAGGTACAGTAGCCATGGAAATTTTGAGACAAGTGCGTACCGTTAATAAAATCGGTGCTGTCTTCGTCCCTGTTGGTGGTGGTGGTCTAGTTGCTGGTATCGGTGCGTATTTGAAAAGAATCGCTCCTCATATCAAAGTTATCGGTGTCGAAACTTATGACGCAGCCACTTTACACAACTCTTTGCAACGTAACCAAAGAACTCCCTTATCTACTGTGGGCACTTTTGCAGATGGTACTTCCGTCCGTATGATCGGTGAAGAAACTTTTAGAGTCGCCCAGCAAGTGGTAGATGAAGTCGTCCTCGTTAACACTGATGAGATTTGTGCTGCAGTGAAAGATGTTTTTGAAGATACAAGAAGCATTGTGGAACCATCTGGTGCTTTGTCAGTGGCTGGTATGAAGAAATACATCTCTACCGTACACCCTGAAATCGACCATACTAAACATACCTATGTTCCTATCCTTTCTGGTGCTAACATGAACTTTGATAGATTAAGATTCGTTTCTGAACGTGCTGTCCTTGGTGAAGGTAAAGAAGTCTTCATGCTAATTACTTTACCTGACGTCCCAGGTGCATTCAAGAAATTGCAAAAGATCATTCACCCAAGATCCGTCACTGAATTCTCCTACCGTTACAACGAACATCGTCATGAATCCTCTAGCGAAGTCCCCAAGGCTTACATCTACACCTCCTTTAGCGTCGTTGACAGAGAAAAGGAAATCAAACAAGTGATGCAACAACTAAGTGCCCTAGGTTTCGAAGCTGTGGATATCTCCGACAACGAATTGGCCAAATCCCATGGTAGATACTTGGTCGGTGGTGCCTCTAAAGTGCCAAATGAAAGAATAATCTCTTTTGAATTTCCTGAAAGACCAGGGGCTTTAACTAAATTCCTAGGTGGTTTAAGCGATTCTTGGAATTTAACTTTGTTCCATTATAGAAACCACGGTGCCGATATTGGTAAGGTATTGGCGGGGATTTCTGTTCCACCAAGAGAAAACTTGACCTTCCAAAAGTTCTTGGAAGATTTGGGTTACTCTTATCACGATGAGACTGACAACACCGTTTATCAGAAATTCTTGAAATATTGAAAACCGATAACGATTCATAAACTTATTCCTTTATATATTATCACAAGAACTCGTTAGGTAAATAGATGCCGTTAAAAAATTAAATATTAAACAACTTCATATATATCATTCGCATTTACACCAATATCGTTGGGATCTGAAAACTGATCTTCTACAAAATGAGGTGGTTTTATTTCTTTCCAACTCGATTGCTCTTGAGAAAAATAGCCCAACCAGTAAGCACTGGTTTATCGAGTTTTTTAGTTTGTAAACAGAGCGCTAATCTACAAAAGCATGAAAATGAGAATTAAACATGAAGACAGGAATACCAAAAAAAAACCAAGAGTTTTCACAATCCAAGAATCGACCACCGCGTTTATAAAGGTTGTCCTCTCCCACAAAACTATGTTGAAGTATTGCATGTTATCTCGATCATGTCATATATTTCATCCGAAGTCTCTCTCGAGGAATACCCTTAAATCAGAAACCACCCAAGAACTACTTCAGACGCTGGGATTTATAAGACGCTCGCAAGCTGGGCTGTTCCAATGGCTACCGCTTGGACTGCGATCACTAAATAAGTTGACAGGGACTATACGAAACCGGATGGATAACGATTGTGAAGCTGTGGAGGTTTCGCTGAGTGCTATTTCCTCCAAATCACTATGGCAAACGACAGGTCGATGGACTAATAGCGAGCTGTTCAAATTTAAGGATTCTAAAGGGAAGCAGTACTGTTTAACAGCGACATGTGAAGAAGATATTACGGATTTGATGAAAAATTACATTACTAGTTACAAAGATATGCCTATTACGGTGTATCAAATGACAAGAAAATATAGAGATGAACTTAGGCCCAGGGGCGGTCTTTTACGTGGACGAGAATTTCTAATGAAGGACGCGTATTCATTTGCCAGTACCAAAGAAGATGCATTTGCCAGTTTCCAAAAACTAGACGAAACTTACAATAAAATCTTTAAAGATTTGAAAATACCCTTTGTTAGCGCATGGGCAGACAGTGGTGATATAGGTGGTGAATTTAGTAAAGAATTTCATTTGATTCATGAATCTGGTGAAGACACTTTGATGAGTTGCGAAGATTGTGGCGACATTTCAACCCTAGATATGTCTCAATCATTTCCTGCAAAAGATGGGCAATATTTGGGCGATGTCGATTGTAAGTATGCGTTGACCAAAGACCACTCTACTTTAGTATGCCTTTATTATCCAAAAAACAGACAATTGAATTGGAATTTAGCATTAAATATTATGGACAAGGATATCGATTTGACATTAAGGGACAAGCCAAATGATCATGTTTTGGAAGTTTATCAAAACGATAACGAAGACATCATGTTTAGTAAGATCTTGAGAGTTATGGACTGTAGACTGAATTCCAAATCAAATTTCCCTGATTTCCCACTGAAGGACTATTTGAAAAATAATTTTGGCCAAATCGATGATGTTTCTATAGTGGATGCACAAGCAGATGAAATATGTGGTAAATGTGAAAAAGGAAATCTACAATCGTTCAAAAGTATCGAGGTTGGCCACATATTTTTACTGGGCGACAAGTATTCGAAGCCGCTGAACGTCAAGTTTGTTGATAAAGAGAATAAAAATGATACGTTTGTTCATATGGGGTGCTACGGCATCGGAGTAAGCAGGCTAATTGGAGCAGTGGCCGAACTGGGCCGTGATGCAAATGGGTTTAGATGGCCAGCCATAATGGCACCATACAAGGTGTCTATCTGTGCTGGGCCCGGTAATGAAGAGAACCTACAGCGGATAAAGGATATTCGGTCCAAATTATTGGAGGTTTCCTCTATAAATACGCAAAATGACATGCTGGATCAATTCAACGAAAAGTTGGGTATAGGTGCCAGGATAAAGTTATCTCATGCCATGGGCATACCGTTATGTGTCATCGCAGGCCCAAAGAGCTGGCCCAATGTGGAAGTTGAAGTTCGCGGCATCAGGTGGGGCAAAGAAGATCAATGGAAAACGGAACTCGAGAAGAAGACTCAAGAGTTGAGTTGGAAGTGCACTGAAAATGAAGACGGAATTGAGAAACACATTGTTCCGATTGAGCACTTGGCAGAAGTTGTTGACATTTTGCTAAAAGATATGTAGGAGGGGGACGGGGAGCAAAGTGCATTCATCTTGTATATATATACCAAGAAAGAAAGAAAAAGCGTGAAAATGTATCTTGTTCACTCGAGATTGACACTTAGTGTATTAGAGAGATATATGGATTTCTATAGAAACTTAAATTAAGTATCGTATACGTTATCTATGGTAAGAATTTGTTCAGAAAAGGGAGCTCGCGCATTCCTTTGTTCGTATGTTTGTTTGTTTTTCAATTAGGGTAGGGGAAAGCAAAATCACTCTTGAAGAGAGAAGCGGTTCCTAAAATAACTTACCTGCGACTTTAGAAATAACATGCAATGCAACAACAGAGAAAATGAAACCGACCGCTAGGAACAACACCACTAAAGGATCGACTCTTAGCCCCGTGGCTTCGTCGGAAAATATCTTCAAGATCGAATTGTTGCTCTTCGTGTTCTTAGTTGGAGCGGATGCTGCAACTTTTTGTGAACTGCCCGGGGTTCTCTTTTGCAAAGTACGTTGGCCACCTGGGGGAGTTGGGCTTGACATTGTGGAGTGTAAGAGGAGAGGGGTAGTGTGGGGCTCTGAAGTGGCGGTGGTGGTCGTCTCACCTTAATTAAAGGCTACCGTGTAATGAATAAATAATACACGATTTTTCATGGAGCTTTCTTTTTTCTTTTGAGAATGTTTTCCGGGTAAACACGGCGTAGGGCTTCCCAGCAGCAAAAACAGGGCTTTGGGGCCGGGTTGAAAGGAGGGTTTCATAGCCCTAAGAGATATCATAATATATTAAAAACACTTTTATACTTTTGCATGCTAAACTATAGAAAAAATGTTGACCAAGCCCGCTAAGATCTACTTTTCTCTTTTTGTTGCTGATGTTGCATTAGAGCATATCCTTGAAAATAGTATTGATGCTTGGCAGCGGACTATTATTCGAAGTAGTGGTTGTAGAACTGGAATGGTTCATCATGTTGCAAGTGGTTTCAGTAGTGATGGATGTAGTCGTGGAAGAAGGCTTTGGTCTTGGAGTTATGGCTTCGGAACGGAAGTTGTCTAACAGGGTGATGTCGTGTGGGTGCTTGGAGCCGGTGGCGCGGTCGGCGGTGTTCGAAAAGCTCGTCTCGGAAGTGATTGTGAATCTTGATCCAGAGTCGGAAGCATTGGATGAATCATCTGCTGGATCCGGTGAAAAGATGGGGTCCGGAGAAACGTCCTTGGAGGACGAGTTGGAACTACTGGACGAGAAAGCGGGTTTGTTTGCACATCCCTTGGAACGATGCAACGGATCCACATAATCTTCATCTTCATCTTCATCGTCACGCACATCGTTGTCCTTGTCGTTATCAGTGGTGGAGCCAGTTTGAAACATTCTTGGACGGGATTTCTTGGACAGGGTTCTCTGGGGTGAATGTACAGGAGATAGTTCGTCAGCATCGTTTGACAAGACCCCCAGTCTGCATTGAATTTCCACCTCGGTTCTCTGTGGTAAAAGAATCGAGAGCTCCATCATGGACAAGTTTCTCTTTTTGTTTTCGACTAGCAAGATGTCTTCATCCCTTGACCACGGTGATTTGAGGGTGTTTGAAGAATGACCCGAAAGCGAGCCTCTCTTGAACTTGGGCAATGTGGTAGATGACGACGACACCGAGGAAAGACGTGGTAGGTCCATGAACGTATAAGAGGCGGGGAAAATGGCTCCGTTGCTCGGAGTGGAGGCGCCGCTGCCACTTAGATGGTTCAATCTTTGTTGAAATTCCTTTTTGATGACAGACTCCCTTCTTGAGTTCGTGTTGCTGCTGCTGTTGCTGCCGTTGGTATTGAAAACGTTCGACACTGAATTTGGAGCGAGAACGATGGAAGAGCGTCTTGAAGTGTTGTTACTGGAAACGTTGAACGAAGATCTTCTGGACCAGTTGGCGGACGAGTCCCTCCTTGATTTGGAACCGAGCAAAGAAGCGTTCAAGACATGCGAGGAATTTGGAGAAGATGGAGTGGTGGTTATGACAGCCTGTTGCGGGTAGGCAAACGAGCTTCTTCTGGACCTGACAAACACTTTAGGAATGAACCCGTACTTCTCCTCGTCGTTGAACCGGACAACCGGGTCCTGGTTCAAAGAGTTTGTGAACGAATGAGAGTTTGAGCGAGGTTTCAAAGTCTTATGGTTCGGATGATGGTGCAGGAGGTGATGAGGATGGTGGAGGTGCGCGATGGGCGGCTGCGGAGGGACAAACGGCATCGAGGACGGAGCGTTCGAGACGATTGCCGGAGGAGTCATGTTCGACGGAGAGTGCGCAAATGACATCGATGCGCTGAACGAAGGCAAGGACGTCTTTCTCGAGGGGATCGGAATGGATAGCGTCGCGTTTGTGGCGGGGATCTCGACCGTGTCGTCGTCTGGGGCGTTGTCCTCCCTGGGAGACATTTTCTGCGAGCTGGCGCCATCAGTGGTGGTGATCTTGACCGGGCCCGAGTAGGTGTTGATATCGATCAGCGCGGTCTTGTTCGACTTCAAGTTGCCGGACTTCAACCGTCTCCATCTGAACTGGCACGCGTTGGGAGTCCTGTTGGGGAAGTACTGCGAGATATCCTTCCAGCCCATTTTCTTGACCTCTTTCAAATGGCGTAGCAGCAGGTCGTCTTGCGGGTCCCACGAGGAGGGGTTCTTGCTCGAGTTCTTGCACAGCGACGGCGTCGTCGACGAAGTCGACGACGACGAAGGTGGCAGCGAGGGCGAAGACGAAGACGAATCGTGGGCCTCGTCGTTGGACATGGAAGCGTGTGGCTGGCGGGAGAGCGAGTGGAGCTGGGGATGAGGGCTCATGGTACTCAAATGAATGGATGCAGAGTTCAATCTGGTTGAGACGGACATCATGGAGCAGAGAAGGAGAGCGGGACGTCAACAGTAGCTTTTCGATGAGATGGGATGGGACTGAGTGCGGAAAGGAGGAAACACGGATAAATATACCACAGAAGAAAAAAAAAAGAAGATACCGGGGGGAGGAGGGGGGGGGACTGGGGGGGTTACGGTACAGAAGAGAGTGGGAAGAGAGCAAAAACACGTTCTGACGTGTGTATTTTTTCCTTTCCGCCTGTGTGCAGTCCAGTGAAGTTTCCACCGCCGTCTGGTCGATGGCGGTGGACGACGGCGACGACGAGGGAGTGCGCGTGCTAGGACGATAACAATAGATACGGGTAGATAGGATGGGGCACAGATGCGCAAGGCAACGCGCGAATCCTCTGCCCGGGCCGTCTGCCCGCCCGTACTGTACTGTACTGTACTGTCCATCCTGTTTTCCGCATCGGTCATACACGTGCTGTCCAGCGTAGCACGGGGCGACTCGGGCAGACTCGGGCCAAGACGGGGCCGCCCGGGCCTGTCACGGAACCGGTGAGGTACAGTGCAGTGCAGCTGCGATCCGGACCGGGCCGCTTTTGTGGCGTCGATGCAGGCGCGCGCGCAGTTTCTGCGCATCTACCCCTGTAGCGCATAATGTGTTGGAGCGGCAAACTGCATCTGGATATCCTGCTGCTACTGCGCCACCGTGGTGCTAGCTGCTTTAGTGTCTGTCTGACTGTGTCTGTCTGTCTGTTCGTTCGTATATAGGTACATATATATGTGAAGAGTCGAAGATCACTCACTGCGGCTGCTTGTGGTCGTTGGCGGCTTCCATCAGGGCGTTCGGGTCCTGCCCCATCGACTGAAGCAGTTGCGACAGCGCGGAAGGGGGCAGCGTGTAGGTGACTTTGTTGCCCGCGCCATCTGTCTTAACGCCGCCAGTGGCGCCCAGCAGGGCCTCAAGCGACGCCAGGTCGATGGTGTGCTTGGACTGGGTTGAGGGGTCCAGGTTCTCTGCGTCCGTGTCCGCGTCTGTGTCGTCGATGTCCATGGCGTCCGCGTCACGATTGTCCGCGGCAGTCACGGCGGCTACCGCCGCCTCGTGGTCCCTGGTGAACTTGTCCTGGGGTCTTTTCGCGGTCACGGCGAAGACCTGTTCGTCGTTGCTCTTGGAGAAATCGTAGTAGCTGAAGACCCTTCTTCTCTTGTCCGCGAAGGAGCGGATGGTGGAGCGGCGGGGCTTGGCCTTTATACGGTCGGCCCAGCGTGTCGCGTCTTCGCCCTCCTTCAGCAGTGCGACCACCACGATGCTCATGTTGTCGCAGCCGATACCCGTCCCCTCTGTGGTGGGTGAGCAGCACACGTCGATGATGCGGGAGGATATCTCGTTCAGCGTCATTCCCTCGTGCAAGCCGAGATGGACCAGGTCTACACAGTCTTGGGAGCTCAAACAGTCCCAGATACCATCGCAGGCCAGGATCACGAACTCGTCCTTGTCATAGTCCAAGGTGTGCTCGAGGATGTCGGGCACGCACGTGACTATCTGCTCCTCCGGGCCCAACCGGGCGTTGGATTTGAACTCGAAATCGCCGATGGCGCGGGATAGTGCCAGGTTGCCGTTCACTCTGTCCATTTCCACGAACCCGTCTGCCGCCACGATACGCGACCTTTCGCTTGCTAGCGTGGGCTTGTGGTCGTAGGATAGGGCCTTTGCGTAGCCGTCTATGGCGAGCACTGTTCTGCTGTCGCCGGAATTGCCGCATACCAGCAGATTCTGCGACTTCGAGATCAGTATGGACGTGGCCGTACACCCGCTGTGGTCGTTTTTCATGATGGGGTCCTGCAACAGCTTCACGTCTGCATCTATGAAAGTGTGGATCAGAGCCTTTGGCAAGTCTCCCTTTTGAAACGACTTCTGCTCCAGTAAGATGTCCATTATCCTGTTGCCACAGTACTCTGCCACCTTCGCGCCACCGTGTCCGTCGAAGATACCGTAAAGTGCAATGTGGTCCTTGCCAGACTTCGTCTCCACGTTGGGCTCTAGAATGTGCGAGTCCTCCATCGACATCCGCCATCCTTGCATGGCACATAGCCCGAACGCGGTCAGCGAGTCCGCGCCAGAGTGGTTCTCTTTATCAATTACAGGGTTGGATAGTATCTGTCCCATTACGTTCCTTATACTCTATACAAACAAAGGGGAAGGCCGGTACTAGAAAACAATCGGAAGCCTTTACTTCGAGCGAATGCTTATTAGTCAATGGAAAGAAAAAGAAAGAAAATGTTACAACAACTAATATACACTAATTGTCCTTGATAACAGAACTTGTTGGAGTATTTTCCGCAGGGTTTCTTTTTTTTAATTGGCTTTAAAGAACAAAAAAAAAGATCTATATACTCTGTACTATAATATCCACTTTATATTTGTCCTCTTGGAAGCCGAAATGTCGAAATGGTTACAAATCCTGTCTTCCACCCCCTCTTCACTTATCACCACGATCTTTCTTTTTCATCCAAGAGAGAGAGAAAGAAAAAAAAAAAAGTTTAAACAAGATCATCCCGTACGGAGTGATGTGCTGACTCATTACGAGTTTTTCACTCATCGAAACACTATGTATGACATCTCTATGCATTGAAGTGACTAGGGGCCGCCAGAATAGTGTATACACAAAGGGACCGATTTGTCTATCAGATAAAGCCTACAACTGGTAACTAGCATTGCTGTACTGAGTAGACGAGGAAAAAATAGAAAATGGCCACTCATATCAAAATCCAACCAGATATTGGCTCTCTGAAGCAATTGCAACTGGAAAATGACGATAGTTCCATAAATATGTACCCAGTGTATGCGTACTTGTCATCGTTGGACCTGACTCCTCACGTGGCATACCTGAAGCTGGCGCAACTGAACAATCCCGACAGAAGGGAATCGTTCCTGTTGGAAAGTGCCAAGACTAGTAATGAATTGGACCGTTATTCTTTCATTGGTATTACGCCACGCAAGATCATCAAAACTGGTCCGACTGAAGGCTTGGAAACCGATCCTTTGGACATTTTGGAAAAGGAGATCTCCTCGTTCAAAGTGGCGGAAAACATCCCCGGTTTACCCAAACTAAGTGGTGGTGCTATTGGCTACATCTCTTACGATTGTGTTCGTTATTTCGAGCCCAAGACTAGAAGACCTTTGAAGGACGTTTTAAAACTCCCAGAGGCGTATTTGATGCTCTGTGATACCATTATTGCCTTTGACAACGTTTTCCAAAGATTTCAAATCATCCATAACATTAACACTAACGAGACTTCGCTAGAAGACGGCTATAAAACTGCAGTGGAAATAATCACCGACATTATATCCAAACTGACAGACGACTCTTCTCCAATACCATACCCAGAGCAGCCTCCGATCAAGTTGAATCAAACTTTCGAATCAAACGTCGGCCAAGAAGGTTACGAAAACCATGTCTCCACTTTGAAGAAGCATATCAAAAAGGGTGATATAATTCAAGGTGTTCCATCCCAAAGAGTCGCAAGACCTACTTCGTTACATCCTTTCAATATTTACAGGCAACTGCGTACCGTAAACCCATCGCCTTACCTGTTCTATATCGATTGTTTGGACTTCCAAATTATCGGTGCGTCTCCAGAACTATTATGCAAGTCGGATTCTAAGAATAAGGTGATTACGCACCCAATCGCTGGTACTGTTAAGCGTGGTGCTACCACGGAGCAGGATGATGCTTTGGCCGACCAGTTACGTGGCTCGCTAAAGGATCGTGCTGAACATGTCATGTTGGTCGATTTAGCAAGGAACGATATTAATAGAATTTGTGATCCATTAACAACAAGCGTCGACAAGTTGTTAACCGTACAAAAATTCTCTCATGTACAACATTTGGTTTCTCAAGTTAGCGGTACTTTGCGCCCAGAAAAGACTAGATTCGATGCATTCAGATCGATCTTCCCCGCCGGGACAGTCAGTGGTGCTCCAAAGGTCAGAGCTATGGAATTGATTGCTGAATTGGAAGGCGAAAGACGTGGTGTGTATGCAGGTGCCGTGGGTCACTGGTCATATGACGGTAAAACAATGGACAATTGTATTGCTCTTCGGACCATGGTTTATAAAGATGGTATTGCTTACTTGCAAGCTGGTGGTGGTATCGTTTACGACTCCGATGAATACGATGAGTATGTAGAAACTATGAACAAGATGATGGCTAATCATAGTACCATTCTTCAAGCTGAAGAAATGTGGGCGGATACCGTGGGGAGCGTTTGAAATGCAGCAAGAATCCACAACCTTCTTTTCCTTCCTTTTCTTTTAGTTTAGATAGCCTACAAAATGTACGGTATAAAGCCATATATCAAGAAACAGATTTTATTATTTTTCCACAATTCAGAAAGAAAACTTTTTTTTTGCACTACAGTCAGTGCTTCATCGAATTTTTTAGGTAAAGAAAAAGAAAATGAAACTTTAGAAAACGAATGTTGAATGCGTTGTAAATGATACAGTATGTATATGTAATATAAAAAAATAAAAATGCAAGAGTTATGGCCGTGTAATTTATATCGAAAAAATTACCCAAATAAACTTTTAAAAGTGAACACAAGAAAATAAATCACCGATGTTGAATCCCAGAATGAAAAATAAAAAGTACAAAAAAATCATTATTTTGTTTCCCTTTTAAAAACCTTAATTCTTGTATTGTTCACGGAAGTATTTGGCGGCTTCAACCATATGAGTCAAAGACAATCTAGTTTCTTCCCAGCCTCTAGTCTTCAAACCACAATCTGGGTTAACCCAGAATTTTTCAGCAGGATAAGTTTTCAAGATGGCAGAAATCTTGGTGATAAATTCGTCCTTTGATGGAACTCTTGGAGAATGGATATCGAACAAACCTAGACCGATGTGGTTTGGATAGTTCTTGAATTCAGCAATGTAGTTAGCATCGTCCTTCTTGGAGAATTCGATGGAAACAACATCAGCATCCAAAGCCTTGATATGGTTTGGATCCAAGTCAGAGTAACAGAAATGGGAGTGGATTTGAGTCTTGTTGGCAACACCAGAAGTGGCAACTCTGAAAGCTTCGGCAGCCCAGCTGTAGTAAGCGGATCTTTCAGCACCTTCTCTCAATGGCAAACCTTCTCTCAAAGCTGGTTCATCGACTTGAATGACCTTGATACCGGCAGCTTCCAAATCGTTGACTTCATCTCTCAAAGCCAAAGCCAATTGCATGGCTTGGGTTCTTTGGTCGACATCGTCTCTTGGGAAAGACCATCTCAAACAGGTGATTGGACCAGTTAACATACCCTTGACTGGCTTGGAAGTGATGGATTGAGCGTAGACGGATTCCTTGACAGACATAGCCTTTGGTCTAGATAAGTCACCAACAATGATAGGTGGTCTAACGTATCTGGAACCGTAAGATTGAACCCAACCGTTAACAGTGAAGGCGTAACCGTTGATTTGTTCACCAAAGTATTGAACCATATCGTTTCTTTCAGGTTCACCGTGGACCAAGACATCTAAACCAATTTCTTCTTGGAATCTGATGACGGTTTCAATTTCAGAGTTAATGAATTTTTCGTATTCTTCAGCAGTGATGGTACCCTTGTTGAATTTGTTTCTGTTGATTCTAATGTCCTTGGTTTGTGGGAAAGAACCAATAGTGGTGGTTGGGAACAATGGCAAGTTGAAGATCTTCTTTTGTTCAGGCAATCTTTGTTCGAATGGAGAAGCTCTGGTAGACATCTTTTGGTCGATAGAGGCGACTCTGGCTTTAACAGAAGAGTCGTGAATCAACTTAGACTTACCTCTAGATTCGACAGACTTAGCATTAGCTTCTAGGGCAGCAGCAACATCTTGACCAGAAACGTTCTTGGTGATGACAACAACTTCATCCAACTTTTGGGTGGCAAAAGAGAAGAAGCCCTTAATTTCAGCGTCCAATTTAGTTTCGTTAGTCAAATCGACTGGAGTGTGCAACAAAGAGGAAGAAGTGGCAACAACAACTCTGTCGGCGCCCAACTTTTCAATGGCCTTGTTAACGAAAGCAGAAGACTTCTTGAAGTCGTTCTTCCAGATGTTTCTACCATCGACAATACCAACAGACAAGGTTTGCTTGTCACCGATAGCGGCAATGACATCGTCAAATTGTTGAGGAGCTCTGGCAAAGTCGACGTGTAAAGCAGAGACTGGCAAGCCCTTGATGACGTCTAAGTTTGGAACAACGGTACCGAAGTAAGTAGCCAAAGTGATCTTTGGTAGATTGCTTTGCTTACCGAAGTAAGTGTAAGCCTTCTTGATGGCGGCTTGAGCGTTAGCAGGCAAGTCCAAGACTAAGACGGGTTCGTCAATTTGAACGTCAGTGGCACCAGCAGCAGCTAATTTGGATAGAACCTCGGCGTATAGTGGCAACAGTTGTTCTAATAGAGATAATGGTTCCAAGTCCAAAGAGTCCTTGTCTGCCTTACCTAAGAACAAGTAAGAAACTGGACCCAATAGAACAGGTCTGGTTTGAATACCCAATTCCTTAGCTTCCAAATATTCGTCAACTGGCTTTTGACCGTTCAATTTGAATTGAGTGGTTTTAGAGAAAGTTGGTCTGACGTAATGGTAGTTGGAGTCAAACCACTTGACCATTTCCAAAGCGGTGACATCGACAGCCTTTTCGGTTTCGGTGGCCTTTCTTTGTAAACCTCTACCCATAGCGAATAAAGTATCGATTGGAGATAAATCGTACTTAGTGTAACGGTCTGGGATGACGTTGAATAACAAAGACAAATCCAAGACTTGGTCGTAGAATGAGAAGTCGTTGGATGGGATGATGTCGACACCAGCTTGCTTTTGCAACTTCCAGTTTTGACTTCTCAAATCCTTACCGACCTTGAATAATTCATCGACGGTAATCTTACCGTTCCAGTAACCTTCAGTGGCCTTCTTTAATTCTCTGTTTGGACCGATTCTTGGGAACCCTAAGACAGCAGATTGAACCATTTTTGATATATGAATTGATTTGATTTTTGGTTTGTTATTACTTAGAGTGTTGTCAATGCTCTTAGATGCTTGCTCTTTTATGATAACAAAAGAACTTATACAAGAGATATATTACAGTAGATAAAGGAAAACCATCAAGATTGGAAACGAAATATCCAACTTATATAGAGTTTTTTTCTTTTCTTTTTTTTTTTCACTCAGCAGGACAGCTAGCTAACTTCCCTTGAATTACTGCATCAACTGCCGTTGCTTGCATATTCACATTCACAGTTCCGGGTTGAGCAGAACGAGCTATGTATGACTACCACAGTTTTACCAATCGCGACCGGCCGAGAGAGTGAAAAAGCTGCTATGACTGAGATGACTCTAGCGGAAAATTGGACCTTTGCACGTTCGCACTAAACGAATCCAAGTCTAGTCCCGCTTTGGGCTTTTTCCCTTTACCGGCCCACTTTTCTTCAGCTGACTCCGGCTCTAAATATAGACTCTGCCTCTAAATCACGTGAAATGTGGAGACTGTGGCGTTAAGGGGTAATTTGCACGTGATGTGGCGTGATTGGTATTTACCCGACTTGCAGGTCCTGGTTTGTGAAAAATTAATATGCTGCCTATTGAGGTGAAAATGGATGATCTGAGGTATTGCATGGCTGTGACAGGTTAAGACCAGGTAGAAACATTGAAAAGGAGAAAGATGCCAAGCAAAGACACAGAGAGCCATATAGATAAGGACATACGAAAGATATCGTCGAGGAACGATGAGCTGATCAAACAGGACGCTACGTTGAAAAGAGAATACACCACTTTGTTGAGAAAAGTGTCGAGTGTTATAACGGTGCTGAATAGCGTAGATGCCGAAGGCGGGGGTGCCAGTACAGAAATCCCACGTTTGATATCAGAAACGACGGTTAAGAAGGTGCCCGAATTGAAATGGTACAACGAACAAATATCACTACTGACGGCCAAACTGGAGAATAACGAAGATACCGACGTTCCCGAAGAGTTGATGGACGCTTATAGTCTATACAAGGAAACTCCGCTGTTGTATAATGATACCCACATGCCATGAATTGTGTGCAGTGTAACGTGTAACGTGATGAAATAAAAGGCTTAAGTTTATATACATGTATATATTGGGGTTGTTTTTTCTATGCTAATGTGTTAAGTTTGTTGGTCTTTTGTCTCTCTTGTTATCATGCTTGATGACATTTTCAAGCGCTCTGTTGTTGATGAATAATCCGCAAAGGAACTTTCTAACATGCGGCTTGAACCGATACTTAGACATCATGTTGAACACTTTGAAAAACATTCTTTCATTTTCAAAGAGTCTCGGACCATACTTATTGTTTATTTCTGTGATTTCCTTTACTGCGTGGTTCGAAAGAATGTGGTTGCCCAATTGGCTCACTATGTGCAGCACTTTACGCTCAATTGAGTCCTCGTCAATGCGATACTGTCCTATGTAGGGTGAAGGAAGGCCCTCGTTCGCGAAAAGACTAGTGGTTTCATCGGAAACAGTAATGCTTTGGCTTGTGATATCCTCGTTGTATTTACCGCCGGTGATTTTTTCGTTTAATGGATTCTCTGCAGTATTCTTCTCGTTCAGTAATTTGTCCAAGTCAAACTCGATAGGTGAGCTCTTTTCGGCCAGGTCGCCATTGCTTCTGTCGAAAATAATCATCTCGTCTGTATACTCGCCAAAGGTTGACCATTTGTTTTCGTTATATGATAGAAACCTATCAAGCCGGTTTGGTAGTGTAATCCCAATAGGTTCATCTTGTACGCTGACACAACAGTTCCACCCCATTTCGTCTAGTATTTCGCACCCTTCGTGCGTCATGCTAATCAACCCCAAGACGTAAAATGCGGTAAACCTAACGGTGGTTACGCTAGCGTTATACGCCACCTCGATAATATCTTCCACTAACGAATAGTTATCGAGTAAGCCTATTCCCAATTCCGTGGATCCAATGAACCCAACACACCACAACGCAGCTTTCAAATCCAAAATTTCTTTAGCATCTTCCATCGTTGCCATACTATCTCCGTTAACATATCTCTTTATAACATTCATGAAAGAAACTAAGTCTCCTGTTTGACTTAATAGTAAAATTCCGTCTTCTGTTCTTGTCAAACTTTCATAGAAATGTAGCGGTAACCGACCCTTTTGTTGAAACGTAAGGGATTTCGCATTAATTGATTGATTTTTTTTCAAGAATTCTTCCACTATATGAACATATTCTACATTTTTTTTAGACAACCACGAATCTCTTTCTTCCTTCACGAAATTGATTTCATTTAACAATTGAAACCCGTATGGCCGACTCAATAATTCGAAAAGTATTGGTGACCTAATAAACACCATTTGGTTCAAAAACATTCTAAATGAGGTGCCTAACTCTTCGGAACCATTGCCTGCAACAATACATTCATATAGAGCTTGGTCTGCTACCGCAACTACACTCGGGCTTAAATCGTATAATTGCCTTGTCAACATTTCCATTTTATATTCCTGTAGTCTAGTTTTATTTGCTTTTAACTTAAGATCACATTCTTTAATAGATAATAATTCCTTCAATTTATCACCAATATGCTTTGTGGCTTTGATCCTGACTTTTTCATTGGCAACAACAAGGGCTTTGCCCATAATGGCACGGCAATGTGATGAATACTTTAAATCTAACTCAGGTATAGTTAATAATAAAAATTCGAGCCCCAATTTCGATTCAAATTGGAACATTTTGTAAATTACAGTGAAAAAATTCCACCTTGTTAACACATGAATCCCATTTA
Organism: Saccharomyces uvarum; assembly: GCA_947243795.1. NCBI lineage: Eukaryota > Fungi > Ascomycota > Saccharomycetes > Saccharomycetales > Saccharomycetaceae > Saccharomyces > Saccharomyces uvarum. Next base: position 339,209 of record OX365932.1, read on the forward strand.
TTGATTGCGTCAGAATTCCAATAAATTTGAAATATCCAAATATCATTTTCTCCCTTAGCGTGTTCTTGTCGAAGATGTTTCCTGATATGTTTCCCTCCATGGCTCTAAACATTAGAGATGCCAACTGCGGTATAATTTTGGTGTCATCCATAAGAATTTTTATACCCTCTGGCGTTGCCGTTAGAGTTTTAAAAAATTGGCACCCAACTTGAACGTACTTTTGAGATAATTTTGCGCCTCTATTAACATTGGAAAATCTTAATCTAAGTGGTCTATAAAACACCAATAATCTTCTTATGAATTTGGTTGATTTCACTAATTCTTCCAACTGTTTCTTATTTAATAGCGGTCCTTCGAGTAATTCGTTTATTATGTTCCAATTCCATCGCGTGAAATCTTTTGTTTGCAAAACTTTAGAGTCATAAACCATTCTTCTAAATCGAAAATCATCTACTTCGCGAAGAAGAGTGTTCTCTTTGACGGTTTTAGAGAATGACTTTATGTTTTGGACGTAATCAATATCCGACATTCCAATTGTATTCCTATTTCTATTCATTCGATAGGCGATCTTTCTAAACTGGAATGTTTCGTCAACGTAGGTGAAGTTTTCCTTAGAAATTGGTCTTGACACTGAAGTGTATTTATTATCGACTAAGTTCATTCTGAGATTAAAATATTCAGTGAGTAGATATCTGCCTTTTGCCACCAGGCTGTCATCTCTATCCTCTTCATTCAAAAGTTCAAGAAGATGGGATACGAATTCAGAATTGTCTAGAATTAGCACAATTAGTGCTAGTCTTTGGTTCACAGACATGCATTCTTTGTAGTATTGGGAAGGAATTGGTTTGAAAGAATGAGAGTGCCTGCTTTTTGATTTGTATGGCAGAGGTTTAATTTTCAAAACATCTAGAAAAATGTCAATGAGATACTGGGCGCATATTGGAATTTGAAAAAAAGATACCAATTGTTTGAGTGGTTTGAAATTGTCGTTAGAAAAAAGCATGAAACCATTATAGCTATTTAAAGTGATCGAAATAAGTGTAGAGGCGTTTTGCATTTTTTCGATATTAACGGTTGATTTTGTATTTGTATCGGAGAAAACTGTGGTTAATACAGATACATTAAAATCTTTTAAAAAATGTTGTCTTGTCTTGTGAGTAGCCATCAATTGTAAAACAGTGTCCAGTATCACACACGCTAGTGAGAAAGAATTGTAATCTTGTAGAAAACCTTCGATCACTCTCATACCACGGCATTCCTTAACCATTTCTGGAGCGACAAAACAAAGCTCTAAGAGAGTTTCCAAAGCCATATGCCTCAAAGAGTCTTCAGGTTTTTCAACACAACTGATAATGGCTTGCATAATGCCCTGTGTTATGCCAGTGTTATATTCAATGAACCTTCGTATTAGCTTCAATGCCTGTTCTCTTTCAATTTGAAAAGAGTTATCTTTTGCCAAGGAAATGATAATGAATGCATGTAACCTTAGTTCTAACAATTCATCAATAAAACTTGAACCATTAATTAAATATCGGCATACCCTGTAAGCGGATGCTGCGATAAGTTTGTTTTCATTAAGAAGCAGGTTTTGGATTGATGACATGAACGAAGTCAGCACTAAATCTTTTCTTATTTCCGAATGTTCTTTTAACAAAATGACTAGGCCGTTTGCCTTTTGAGCAATAAAATCAGGATTTACATTTTTCTCTTGAAAACTCTGCATGTAGTCGCTTACAAGCCATGTAGCAGCCTCAGTAGTTGTGGATTTAAAGATTTGATTTTCGTTCTCAATGCCACCGTGATCGTTTTCCATTTTATTCTCTGTTAAATTCACCCTATTTGGATCGTCAATATTTGAAACAGAAAGAGTTGAAAGATTCTCATTATTTTGGGAGTTAATCGTACCATTGCGATTTAAATTTCGCTGACTATTGTGCTCAGTTGCAGAAGTGGGAGTAGTTAAATACTCATCATCAAGAGTGATTTGGTCTGTCAGACTGTTGTGGCCGTCCGATTCTTCGCTATCGATATTTTGAGGATCATCGTTTCTGATGCTCCCCATGTCAGCCCTTATCGAGCTGGATGTTGTGAGGGATCTTTGTCTTTTCTTGTCGAATTGTTGTTTGAGGTCAAAAAGATGTCGTTCGGTTCTTTTTATTGAGTTGTCAATTTCCCTAAGTTGTGTATTAGCCCGTATCCTCATTGAGTGCTTTTGTAAATGATCTGTGGAGTAAGATCCAGAGTAGATATCAGATATTGTGGAATCCCGAAGATGCTCTAAATCATCTTTCTTCCTGCGTAATCGAGCCAGCTCTTGATATTGGTTGTTTATTTCTGCTTTGAGACTAAGAAGCGCTTTGGTCATTGTGCTTCTCGTTCGTCTTGCTTGTAGGGGACTGGTCGGTGAAGGTGCACTATTTTCCAGTTTTTTGGTAGATATAAATGAGGTTGAAAGAACCAGGTTTTGCTTGTTTCTTTTAGAGCTTTCGTTCATGATTGTCGGCGGACTACTTGACATAGTGTTCTTGGTACTTGATATTTGGGTACTTGAGTTATCATGACTATGTCTCGGGGTTAATAGTGGAGTTATGTTGGTCACTGAACGGTGTCGACTTGAGAGAGGGCTACTCTGCTTTGTACTGTGAGGTATGCTCATTGTGAAATCATAAAAAAACTTGGTGAGATGGTTCAACGAAAAGTGTCCTCCCTGGTGTGTAGAATACCATTTTGAGAAAGCTTTGTTGTTATATCCGAAGAACAATAGGAATTGATCGATATTTCATCTTTATTTTCGCCGATGGATCAATCAAATTTCATGAGCGTGGAGAAAAAAACTACTATATATGCATAGTTAAACAACAAAGAATGTATATAAATATATGAACACGCAACGAGCCGGTTGTGGTGTGTAGTTGTGTTATTTACAGTGTGGCAAGGGCAGGACAAACAACAGCCCTACTCGTCTTTGTCACTTGATAAAAGGTCCTGTAATTGCTTTGTTAAACGGGCTGTTTCTTCGTCCATACTTGTATCAGTGTCTGACGTTTGAGGGAGACCCATGAATTCTCTTGTCTTGAGGACGAATTCTCTAGCGGTTGAAACATCAGATGCCCAACATAATCCAAATACCAGCGTACTGAACGTACCTATCGAAGCAGCGGATGCAAACGTCAATGCAGACATTGCCTCGCTCCTTTGAGAGAATGGTGGCGGCTTGTAGTTCAATTGGAACATAGTGGGGACGTCTGCTTGCAAACGGTGTTAGTATAGTTGAGTATTGCTTCTGACTACAAAAAGGGACTGGCTACATACATTTTCGTACTCTTATGGCCTTGGAGATTAGCCTCATGGTGATGAGGGTGAAAGTAGCTGCACCATAAAACTTGACCATCTGGAGGATCCTCCTTTTCTTGTACTCCTTCTTCGCGTCAGTCATAGTGCTGTTCATTGGCGTAGTTGTCATCATGGCAACGACGAATTGTGGTGGTTTACTGAAGAGGTTATTTCCATATTCAAGTTATAACAGAAGCGTCGCTTTTTCAAGACTGTCGCGCTTGTTTCCAACGAGTGCCGCATGAAGAGCACAACGGCAGCTTCGACTATTACTTGACTTTATGCATTTGAGTATTTATATATTTGTTTTGTTTGTTTGTATATTTAGGTTAAAGATGAGAAAGATATATAGGTTTCTTGTCTCCTTCTGTTTAAGGGATGTTTCCTTGTTGTTGTTTTTTTGGTCTTTGACGGACAGGATTGATCAATCCTGTCTCATCCTCAAGTACTTCTTCACCACCTGGTCTTTCTTGATAATGTAAACTACAGCACCCCATCCCGACAAGGCGTCACGGTCGGCAGCATTTAGTAGGGCCTGACTTATGGTTTCGAACAGATCTTCGGACTCCAGATTTGGCTCGTACAAGGACTCACACATACCGAACAGTTGGTCGGACGCGGTACCGCTGACGATGAAGTCCTTGGCCTCGTCGATACAGCCGATCAGGTCGAACCCGGCGATGAAGGGCTTCCCAGACTTGGAATTGATACCGGCTACCACGGGGCCCACGAAGTAAGGGCCGAATCTCTTTTCGTAAAGCGAACTAGACACCAATTGCGTGAACGTTTCCGGCTCTATGGCCCTTTCTTCCTTCAGCTTATATAGGTTGGTCTTGTAGCGGAACGTTTCGTTCAGCGTGGTTACGTCGGAAGCTAGGCCGGTGATTCCCAGAAACACATGGCCGTAATGGAAGATCTTCTCGAACTTGTTAGACACACCCAGCGACTGGCTCCCGAGACGCAAATCGCAGGCAATGGCCACACAGTCTTTACCCGTCATTGCGACGACAATACCACCGTTTATAGAGCTTGGATCGGACATTCTGCGTTCTCTGTTTGCTATTCTGTTCTTACCAGTAATTCGCAAGCACGTACTCTAGTTTAAACCTCTACCAAACTTCTTCAGCAGCGACTAAACCACAACTGGCTTCTTCTTTATGCCAGGAACTCTCTCTTTTTCTCGCCCCTGCACTTTTTTGCCACCGACAAGCCATCCAGTCACGTGCCTCACAACGTTAATAGCGACTAGACCTCATCGTCCCCATAATGGCCACTTGAAACGTCCTTCAGCGACCTTTGACCTGCTGTCGTGCAGGAGACAGCCACTTTCAGAACAGTAGACCAGCTGAATCAGTACTGGCATCCCATACGCGGGTCCATGCTGGCGCTGTCGCTCTTCGTTACCCTAGCTTACGCGTCATTTGGACTATTTTCTGCCTTGCTTTGTTTACAGTACGCGTGGTGGGACCATAAAGGGGAATAGTGGAGACTGGAGAAAAAAATTTTCTTTCTCTCTTCTTGATCTTTGGTAGTCTTGTGTGGTATTTGTTGGGTGGCGCGACAGAGAGCACAGACAGCAGTTCGTTAAAGACCCCCAGTTTGTTATTACCGCATGTCGCAAGTTCAAGAACAACACATATCAGAGTCGCAGCTGCAGTACGGCAACGCTTCTTTGATGTCTACTGTGCCAGCAGACCCTTCTCAGCCCATAGGTAATGGAAACGGCAGCGATGGCATCGCTGCCACCGATGGCGGCGGCTCGCAAGAGCAAGAGCAAGAACAAGCGCAGGGCGAAGCGGAGGAGGAAGAGGATGATGAGACTGCCTTGGGTTCGTTTGTGCCCATAGAAAAGTTACAAGTGAATGGGATCACCGCAGCAGATGTGAAAAAACTAAGAGAGAACGGCCTGCACACCGCTGAAGCGGTGGCATATGCTCCCAGAAAGGCTTTGCTGGAGATTAAAGGTATATCCGAGGCAAAAGCTGACAAGTTACTGAACGAGGCCGCTAGGCTGGTGCCCATGGGGTTTGTCACAGCAGCGGATTTCCACCTGAGGAGATCGGAGCTGATTTGTTTGACGTCCGGTTCTAAGAATCTGGACACCCTTTTGGGTGGCGGTGTGGAAACGGGTTCTATCACCGAGCTGTTTGGTGAATTCAGAACAGGTAAGTCACAACTATGTCACACTTTAGCAGTCACCTGCCAAATCCCACTGGACATTGGTGGCGGTGAGGGCAAGTGTCTGTATATCGACACAGAGGGCACTTTCAGACCCGTAAGGTTGGTGTCCATTGCTCAAAGGTTTGGGTTGGATCCGGACGATGCTCTAAACAACGTCGCCTATGCAAGAGCGTACAACGCTGACCACCAGCTGAGGCTTCTGGACGCTGCAGCTCAAATGATGAGTGAGTCCCGGTTTTCCTTGATTGTAGTGGACTCCGTCATGGCCCTTTACAGAACGGACTTCTCAGGCCGTGGTGAGTTGAGTGCAAGACAAATGCATCTGGCTAAATTCATGCGTGCCTTACAAAGACTAGCTGACCAATTCGGTGTTGCCGTCGTCATTACCAACCAAGTCGTCGCCCAAGTCGATGGTGGTATGTCTTTCAACCCAGACCCGAAAAAGCCGATTGGTGGTAACATCATGGCCCATTCATCCACCACACGACTAGGCTTCAAGAAGGGTAAAGGCCCCCAAAGAATATGTAAAGTCGTGGACTCGCCTTGTTTGCCCGAGGCTGAGTGTGTATTTGCCATCTACGAAGACGGTGTTGGTGACCCCAGAGAAGAAGACGAGTAGTTACTTCCCCTCTTGTTCCTTTTTATGTCCACAGGCTTACTTTCAATTCTCTTCATTGTCTTAGGTTCCGTTCCGTACTCTTTTTTCTTCATTTCTGTCCATCGTCTTAGATTTTTGCATATATATTTTGTCATATATACTCCGGGGTTCCGCCCACTATCTTGTCTTCTTTTTTTCAGTTCTTCTAAATAACTTTTCTTACCGTCACCCCATAAAATATATGTATTTTTCTTTTTTACTCTATTGTCTTTTCGATGACTACGCTTTTTTTTTACAGGGTCCGCGAGGCTTTATCCTTTTAGGGGTGTCATGAAAAAAAAAATTGATCGATGTCGCCATTCAGTTATATGTCCAACCCAAAAAAAATTTATTCTTCTTAACGCAAATAATCCTTCCTGGTTGGATTCCCTCATTTTATTTTGAATGATAACTTTTACTTTCAGAAAATAAATAGGACACGACTTTTGCCAACAGCAATCGAAGTAATAGTGCTGAGAAATTATTGTTTTCTTTAACAGACTACTATGTTCATAGGCGTTTATCCAAATACCCCCGGCGCATACCCTGAAGTCACAGCTCGTAAATATATGGACAAACAGCTGGAATTGAACATGTTTTCCACTGCTTCCTCCTTGGCATTGAATGAACCAGACGTGGGCCAATATTGGTCTGTTTCCTCCCATATTTCAAGTTCAAGTAGCATGTACTCAGCAGGTGGAGAGGAAGATTTACGTTTAACAAGTGCTGATCCAAACGTTTGTGTTCCAGGGTCTCCAACAGATGTCAAGGATGGCGAATTGATGACCTCTGCCGTTGGTGAAGATACAATGGATAGTAATCCTTCATTTGCCGAGAAATTTAATACTTTCCCCACCAAAGGTTTTCTTTCTGAACAGAATGGATTTGCTGAGGTTATCCCTTCCTCGCCAGAGGGGAAATCACGAGTATCTTTCGAAAGCGAAATATCGTCTGAAATTTCAAAGACCACTCCTCCAAACGGGACTTCGGTTTTTGAAGCTTTGGTAGAGCCACCTCCCTCTCAAAATGAGTCTGTTGCTCTCTCTTTCGGTCATTCAAACGATTTGGACTTTTTGAACAACCCGAGTGGATCGGGCTCTTCAAATAACGTTAATAGAAGCACAAGTTCCATGTCCCTTTCCAAAAATATGTTCCTAGATTTTAATGTTGACAATAATCTTTTCTTCACAAACGAGCTGGTAGCATCTGAATCACATAAGATGGCCAAATTACACCTTGGCAAGGAAAATTCCAAAAGCTTGCTAACAAGATGGAAAACTATTGAAATGTATGGAGAATCTGTCAAAAAAACTGATGACACATATTCCAATTTCCAATATGCGCAATATATCTTAAAGATAGGTTTGAATTTGGAAAACTTACACGAACTGGTCGATGAACAAGAGGGCAAGAGTGATTCCTTTACGGTTGAAAACTTGAAAGAATCATTACTAAAGGAGGCAAAAATAATTTTGAAGAAATTGAGTGCTGTTGGATATCCGGATGCGCAGTACTTGTTAGGTGACGCTTACTCTTCTGGAGTTTTCGGCAAGGTAAAGAATAGAAGGGCATTTCTTTTGTTCTTGGCTGCATCCAAAAGATTACACATTGAAAGTATATTCAGAACAGCTATTTGCTATGAGTGCGGATTGGGTGTGACAAGAAATGCGTCAAAGGCAGTTAACTTTTTAACCTTTGCAGCAACTAAAAATCACCCAGCTGCAATGTACAAATTGGGTGTGTATTCATTTCATGGTTTGATGGGTCTTCCCGAGGATATTTTAACAAAAATGGATGGTTATAGATGGTTACGAAGGGCTACATCCATGGCCAATGGCTTGATTTGTGGTGCTCCTTATGAATTGGCTAATATCTATATGACAGGATTCAAAGACCTTATTATTGCTGATCCGGATTATGCATTAGTACTGTATAAGAAGGCAGCAATCCTGGGCCACACTGGATCTGCAAGAATATTGGCAGAAGCTTGTGGAAATGGAGGTATTTCTCCTCGTAGAAATTATGGACTATCACAGAAATACCGTAAACCCTCCGACGACGTTCTCGTGTCTAGGAAATTGATTTAATAGATAAAGCACAGACTTTTTTTACCTTTTTGTTATTGTTTTTTTTCAAAAGCTATGGAAGCTCAATTTACCCTAAAAGTTTATTTAATTGTAAATGATTAATTCATTGTGTCTTGCGTAATTATATCGAATTTTTTTTTACTATATTACTAATAAATAAGACTTATCTAAAAAAGCAATTTCTTATTTATCAACAAAGTCTTGATTACCAGGCCAAAATTCTAGAAGTTAGCTATTATTGACTATCATTATTATGATGCTAACTCTGAAGTATTCTCACAGAGCCTTTTTCTTCTCCGCCAGATATAACATTAGTATCACTTTTACACTTTCTTTTATCTTAAAAAATGGTATCTAGACTTGCCTTAGAAAAGAAAAGCCACAAATTGGGTACTTTTGTTTTGTTATTGATTAGTTTTAGTAACGACAGAGAAAGAAGCAATATTTAATACTGTGATGTATTTACATTTTGTTAGAAAATTTGTAAAAGTTAGACTAAAAAAAGTTTTATTTTAAAACAGAGTTCTCCTTGAATGAAAACAAATAAGTAAAACCAAAATGATAAGAATCAGTAGTTTACTAACGAGTAATGATTTAAAATAAACACTTCTTTCTTGAACTATATAAGAGAGGTACATAAAACACAATGATTGGTTATATGAAACCCAATGGTAAAAGCATAGTTCAGACCTGAATTATGAGGTACCAGATCTTCCTCATCTCCTTATTGATTAATTCATAGTTAATTCATCAATTAATAGATCTTTAAATTTTATCTTCAACAATTACCAGATTTGATTATTTGTATGTGATTCAATTTTATATCATATACTAATAAAATGTAAATCCGAAATCCCTTATTTCAGCATAGAAGGGTAAATGTATATCTGAAACCACCTATTCCAACACAATTATTATCGAACATGCAATAGTCAGCGGTTATATATTAGCATATCGTCCAGTGTTTATTGTGGTGTTACTTCAGGTTTCCGAAAAAATAAGAGTAGACGTAAGCAATACTATCCATAATCTCGGTAAAATTCTGTTAGAACAAGGTTCAACTATCGTCCATCTATTACTATTATATATGGTGTTAAAAGATGACATAAATTACAAGACCAGTAAAAATTAAGATTCAAACTGTCATAGAAATTAATGGAAGCTGAAGCGCAAGGATTGATATTGTAATAGGATCAATGAATGATAACATATAAAAAGAGGAACAGAATCACTTATAATACTATGCAAAATTGCAGACTCCATTTTGTGGATTCCTAAATCCATGAGGAGAATCTCTAGTATAATCTATATACGTAATATCAGAACATTAAGAAACAATGGAATCCCAAAGATCATCATACAACTTTAATGGTCAATAAATTCATTACAAATACTGCCAAGTAATTGCTTAGATTGAAACGAAACACTTTATGTTGGTAACATCTAATAATCTGCGGTCACGCTTATATCCAGTTGAAGTAATCAAATGAACCACCTTCATTTCCAGAGTTTGCATATGAACCTCGGTTTACTCTGCAAATGGTCGGGACATCAAATCAGGCAAATACCAGATATATATATATTAGATAGTCTACGGCCTTTCAGGATTCTTTGATAATGATTAATAGTGAGAGTTCAATACAGACATATTATTTGAAGATAGAATGTCAATGAAAAATATAATCGAAATTATAAAATATTACAATCCGATATAGTGTAACGGCTATCACATCACGCTTTCACCGTGGAGACCGGGGTTCGACTCCCCGTATCGGAGTATTTTTTTCACACTTAACAAGTGTGCCATAAAAAGCCACCGTTAGTGGCTAAGAGCAAGAACCTGTATGACAAGAAACCTCATCATTGTACCTCTGTTGTTCTTGAATAGAAGAAGATGCACTCAAATCGCGTAGGGCTTTATAGTTTATGTGTGGTGTTTACCCCGGAAATCGCGTTACTAAAGTCAATGCGGGATTTCCATTATTGTTTAAACACAGGAGTTCTGTTTCTCACTAAACGAGAAGAAACCCCCACAAAAGTTGTTTCCCTTGCAGTCGAGAAGATCGAAGCTGAGTTTTGGGCTTCCCTTTTTATTAAGCTTCGAACTTTACCTTGAACAAGTTTTGAATGTGTCGTAAACCTTAGCTCGATCCTTAAAAAGTACTCGAATTATCAACATACAAAAAGAATAACTGCAAACAAAGCCAGGGCATTTCCATATGAAAAATGATAAAAAGATGGCTATCTGTGACTAAGAAGAAGTCTGATCCAGAAAAAGGTACACATGGCAATGATGAAATCTCCCAAAAAGCAATGAATATGAAGAAGGCCCGAGCTTTTCGAGACTCAACCATAGGGAAACCAACGAGCACTAAGAGTAGCCCGTTAAGTGTCCCTTCCAACCCAGCAAGCAATGAAAGGAAGAACAGGTCTGGCAGTCAAGTGAATAACATCACCGATGAAAAACATCATCATCATCATCATCACCACCATGATATGACGAACAATACAAGTGAAGTAGAAAGTCATTTCCCTAGCACATATGAGGATCTTGCGTTGAAAGCAGAATCCCAAATTCTTTTCACCAGTATGTCAGATCTAATGCCGTATGGGGACGGTTCCAACAAGGTGTTTGGTTACGAAAATTTTGGGAATACCTGCTATTGTAATTCCGTTTTACAATGTCTTTACAATATACCCGAGTTCAGATGCAATGTGCTGCGATATCCTGAAAGAATACCTGTACCGAACAGGATTCGCAAAAGCAACTTGACGGGCTCAAAGGTGAGGGTGTTTACCAATGAAAGTTTTGAGATGTCCGCCAACGGAGGAAATTCAAATTTAGCGAGCCAAGGCTGTGATAATGAAGACGTACATAATCACCACCATAATCAGCACAGTGATCTGGATAACTCTTCATCATCTACTCAGGAAAAACAGAGCAACAATGAAAGAAAAAGGAATTCCTTTATGGGCTTTGGAAAGAATAAATCGAGTATCAAAGACTCCACAAAGAAAGATGATAGCAATGAGGTTGAACGGCCTCGGCCTGTGCATACAGTGGTTATGGCATCGGATGTGCTAACAGAAAAGCTTCACGAAGGGTGCAAGAGAATAATCGTTGGAAGATCTCTCCCAATACAGGGCGATTCCTCCTCGAGAACTGCACACGCAGACCACCAAGTCAATTCTCATCCTCAATCAAAAGTGTCAGCCAGTATTAACGAACCAATGGATGACGATAACCATGCCAACTCCGACGGTCTCTGTCATACTGTGGACGAATCCAGCCTTAACAAGGAGAGCACATTTCCAACAAGTGAGCAAAGAAAGAAGGCTGCATTAATTAGAGGCCCTGTTCTTAATATTGATCACTTGCTTTATCCGTCTGAGGAAGCAACGCTTTACAATGGTCTAAAAGATATATTTGAGTCCATAACTGAAAATTTGGCACTGACAGGAATAGTCTCACCTACTGAATTTGTTAAGATTTTAAAAAAAGAAAACATTTTGTTCAACACTATGATGCAACAAGATGCTCATGAATTTCTAAACTTTTTACTAAATGATTCTAGTGAATACATTGAATGTCATACCTCCAGTGTGAATACTGTGCCACAAGAGAACATGAATGACACCAGCAATAATTTCATAACTGATCTGTTCAAAGGTACACTAACAAACAGAATTAAGTGCTTAACTTGCGACAATATCACCTCAAGAGATGAACCGTTCTTAGATTTCCCGATAGAGGTACAGGGTGATGATGAGACTGATATTCAAAAGATCTTGAAAAGCTATCACCAACGTGAAATGTTGAATGGCGTTAACAAATTTTACTGCAACAAATGCTATGGTTTACAAGAGGCGGAACGTATAGTTGGTTTAAAGCAGGTGCCTTATATTCTGTCGCTACACTTAAAAAGATTCAAGTACTCAGAGGAACAGAACTTAAATATCAAACTGTTCAATAAGATACGCTATCCATTGAGCCTAGACGTTTCTTCTACATTTGATACTTCTGTATCCAAAAGATACGAATTAAGTGGCGTCGTAATACATATGGGGAGTGGCCCCCAGCATGGCCATTATGTATGCATTTGCAAGAATGAAAAATTTGGGTGGCTATTATATGACGACGAAACCGTAGAGTCCGTTAGCGAAGAAACAGTATTAAAGTTTACAGGCCATTCAGGTGATCAAACAACAGCTTATGTTCTGTTTTATAAAGAAATCCACGGAAATTACGCTAACAAGCAAATGGAGGAAACTGCGACTTCAGACCAAAATCAAAACCAAATTGAGAACAATATTGAGCAATTGATGCAGTGTGATGACTGGTTAAGAAATCGGGCATTGAAAGCAATGGCCAATGAAGAACGTAAAAAGTTTTTAAAAGATATACCTGAAGTTAAGGCACCTGTAAAAACTGTTGATAAAAAACGCAATAAACAAAATAGAAGATCTAGAATACTGAGTTTTATCAAATAAGTTAAACGGCTCAATAAACCATATAAATTTAGAGTCATTTTTTTCTCAAAAGGCATAAATAACAATATATATATTTTTTCCATTAATTTTTACATCCCCCCCATCCATTGATATTTCGGCTTTCCGCATATTCTCATTAACCACCATGTTTATTACAGAAGCAAGATATTCTTTCACAGTCCTATAAAAGCAAAAAAGATAGAAACTGAATGTAAGAAATATAAGAAACCTCATGCACTAAACGAAGAAACGGCGTGCTGATACTTACATTTTTCTCAAAATATTTTGTTTTATGACTATATATGTGTACATATACCCCTCTCCTAACCAGGTGCATATGTAAATAAATAGGAGACTGATTCACCATTATGCAATCTTCTAATGGCTTCTGCGATCGTTGGACTGATATCAACTTGGTCAAGTATGTCCAAATCTAAATCAACAGGCACTGTGTTTGTACAAACAATTCTTGACAACCTACTATTTTTTAATTTCTCTCTCGCTGAACCAGAAAATATACCGTGAGTAACAATAGCAATTACCTCTTTGGCACCATGATCCATCAAAGTATCACATGCTTTCACTAGTGTTCCACACGTGTCAGCCATATCATCGATTAGCAAACACGATTTGCCAGCAACATCACCGACAAGCACCATTCGTGAAATTTCATTGGCCTTTTGTCTTTCTTTATGAATCAATGCAAAATTCATGTCTAGTTTATCCGCTATAGAGGCAACTCTTTTAGCACCACCAGCATCGGGTGAAACTAATATCGCATTCTTGAAATCCGTCTTGGTCCTTATATAATTCAATACACTTGGCTCACCATATAAATTATCAACCGGAATGTGAAAAAACCCTTGAATTTGAGAAGCATGGAGGTCCATAGTAATGAGATGATCGCAACCGGCAGTTTCTAAGAGATTGGCAATCAACTTTGCAGTGATGGGCGCACGGGACTTATCTTTTTTATCCTGTCTGGCGTAAGGAAAATTCGGTATGACGGCTGTAATTCGTCTCACAGATGCGGTCTTACAGGCGTGAATTAGGATAAGTAATTCCATCAAAAAATCATTAATTTCACGCTCTCCATATCCCGTTTGAATGATGTACACATCTTCATCACGAATGCTCTCTCCTATAGTAACTGATGTTTCTTTATTTGAATATTGATAAACTCCGACTTTAGATAACGGCAAGCCCAATCTTTGGGAAATAAGTTCAGCCAACCCGGGGTGCGAATTACCTGCAAGTAATTTAATACTATTTGTAGGCATACTCAACGGAACCTGTGGAGATAGACAATCCTTGAATCGACTGCAAACCAGCGCTGTTCCTCGACAAATTTTTCATAATATCTTTTATGACTTCCCCATATTATCTATTGTTCAAAATTTTTTCCTTGCTGAAAAATGATCACGTGTCTGAATAATTTGGCTGCGCGATTTTGTATAGAGATGAATACACACACACAATGCTCCCTGTTCAATAGCAACTGGGCTATACCAGAATACCATCCTATCGACTGTTCAGTTCCATTGTAAGCGCAAGCCGACACTCTCACAGTATCATTGCACTCTAAAACTTGTATAGCCTCCCCAATAAAACAAGGAAATTTTGGTTATTTGTGTTCAGAAAAAGCCGAAAATGATTATAAAGAACAGAAAGATCTTTCTGATTAGGTTTTGAGAATTTTCGCAGAAAACAGTATTGTTGCACCCCTCAGAAGAGGTATTAGGCGTATTTATAATATATTTCCAGGTACAAAGAGAACAGTAAAGTAGACACGGTGTGAAATGGCTACGAAGCAAGCCCATAAAAGATTAACTAAAGAATATAAGTTGATGGTGGAGAATCCTCCACCTTATATTCTTGCCCGTCCCAATGAAGACAATATTTTGGAATGGCACTACATCATCACGGGTCCGGATGATACTCCCTATAAAGCTGGCCAATACCACGGTACCTTGACTTTCCCATCGGATTACCCATATAAGCCACCCGCCATCAGAATGATAACACCGAATGGACGTTTCAAACCCAATACACGATTATGTCTTTCCATGAGTGATTACCACCCTGATACCTGGAATCCTGGCTGGTCTGTATCGACCATTTTGAACGGGTTGTTGAGTTTCATGACTAGTGATGAAGCTACAACCGGATCTATTACTACGTCGGATCATCAAAAGAAGGTCTTGGCAAAGAATTCCGTGAGTTATAACACTTTTCAGAACATGAGATTCAAACTGATTTTTCCTGAAATTGTAGAGGAAAACGTACAAATATTAGAAAAGAGAAGGTTAATAGAAGGGGACGGTGCTGAAACGAACGACGAGACAGAAGATGCTTTCACAAAAGCTGCTAAGGAGAAAGTGATTTCGTTAGAGGAAATTCTAGATCCTGAAGATAGAATACGCGCAGAACAAGCATTAAGACAACCAGACAATAATTCAAAGAAAAACGACAAAGAGCCCGGTAGTTCTTCCATGGTTTATATTGGTATTGCTGTTTTTTTATTTTTGGTTGGTGCTTTTATGAAATGAAAGCATGAGAGGAGCAAAAATCTAGAGAAATCTATCATCACGAAACAAAAATAAGTAGCATTATATAGACATAAGGGATCCTTTTATTATGAACATTATGTTGTGTTTTTTAATATGTGTATAAACTAAAGAACTCATAACTGCAAATTAAAATGGATAAAATTTAGAAAGAAAAAAGTAAAGTTCCTCAGAAATCTTCAACTTTCATTATTAGCTTGCCTTGAGCACGCTGCGTGGCCATATAAGAAAAGGCCTCCTTGAGATTTTTCCAAGAATAAACCTTATCTACGATACAGTCCACAATCCCTTCGTTTAGTAGCTTTCCACATTCATGTATCCATTCATTCTTCTTGGAGATCAGTTTAATATTAGGGTCAAAATAAAAATGAGTATAGTCATATGACCACAACATTGAGCCAAACATCTTCCTCGCATTAGCACTAGGATTATCCCAAGAGTCAAAGATGTCTTTCTTATAATTTCCAACATAGTCACCGACAGTGGTAATATAAGCGCCATTAGCACAAATTAAGGAACTTGAATGACTCAAGATATCATAACCACCAATAAAGTCTAATACGACGTTAAATTTATTCTGTGTGTAGGCTTCGGTCTCTTTAAGACTATTAGGGTCATCATAGTCTACAATTTTACCTGAATCCAGCATATTCCTAAGTGGTTTACTCGATTTCCCTCTACATGAGAGGTAATTTATGAAGATCATTTCTTCCTTTAAGTCGGGGAAGTGTTCAGACAATACGGTTGAACCGTTACCTGACGTCACAACAACCAATTTCTTGGAAACTTTATAGTAGCGCTTCAATAGCTGGATGGAAAACATCCCCACTGAGCTTGTCCCACCGTTTACTAAAATGTTAGACTCCGTATCTAATTGGCCCTTTTCCTTTAGCTTAGATAATAGATTGAAAGCTGCCCCCAAACAAAACAATGAACCCGCCGCCTTTTCTGGTTTTAAAGTATGCTTTGGCCTCATCAAAACAGGATCGACGTTAGGATCGATGAGCAGTGCAGTTTGCAGAGCACCAACGGCTAACTTTGGATGATAATATATACCGTATACCTCATCCCCAACGTTC
This sequence comes from Saccharomyces uvarum, assembly GCA_947243795.1. Taxonomy (NCBI): domain Eukaryota; kingdom Fungi; phylum Ascomycota; class Saccharomycetes; order Saccharomycetales; family Saccharomycetaceae; genus Saccharomyces; species Saccharomyces uvarum. The sequence continues at coordinate 355,584 of OX365932.1, forward strand.
CATCTGTCTGTCAGGTTGCTACCAACATGTGTTACTACCCCGCTATACTCTCTTCCAATACCGGCCTCACCGTAGATAGGTTTGGTGTAACCATTCTTGATTTTCATATCAATAGGATTTAAACCTACATAATTTACCTGAACTGCCAGTTTATTCTTACTTATGGGCAGTTTTATTTTATTTTCGTATGAAAAAGTAATGGGACCGTGCTTGGAATGGAAAACCAACGATTTCACGGGAATATGCCTTACATGCCTTAATGGTCTGGCAACTCTAGTCAATTTAGGTTCATCAACGGTAATTTCTTTTGGTGCGGGAGTTTCATGCTCCACTGTCATGGCTTCTAACTTGGGATTCTGGTTTTGCAAGATTTTTTCTGCCATTTTCGTGCTAGTTTAACTTTCTGTTGCTTAATATGCTTTTACTTTCTGGTTCTATACCATCCAACTTGAGTACCTTTATTACTAAATATATTTAGGGGTTCCTGTTTCCTGTATCTATTTGTTTAACTATAGCCGATGCCTAAAAAATTATGTCTCGAACATTTATAAACAAAGATTAGTGCTGGCTAAGGCCACAAGACCCGAGCGCAATCCAAGGCTGAAATTCACACGCCTCCGATTCACAAGCAGCTTTTTGCAGCCTAAAAGTTACTAACGTGTACTACGCAGAAGAGATATAAATATATTAGTTTTGTAATATCATGTCTAAGTGAATAGGTCACCCTGAGCCAGTGAATGCGTAGATGCCGACCTCAACATGGGACACACTACTTGAACAGTACCTAGTGGTCACTCCAAGGAGGCCCTAGCAGCACTGTATATAGTGTGCTTTTAATAGAGGCCAACCGCCAATTGCATTTGAGGCCTTATTACGAGAATAATAAGATCGCGTTGTACGTAATATTAAAGTGCTACATTTTTCCTTTCAAACATCAGGACATTCATCGTGAACAAAGACCCATACACACGATATTCTCAAGAATTTTCCAAAGATCTATCAGAGCTTTCGGCCCTGGAAAATGAATCGTCCGCGCTGGGACTGGACTCAACTTGGCCCCGCTCTGTTCAGCCCAGCCTGGTCTAACGGGGGCTCCCGGGAGATGCAGCCTATTCTAGGCTGTTCTCGGAAAGGACATCGGTCCAAAGCGGAGGGGCCTCACGCAAGCAGGCTGAAACTTTGCTGCTGTAGGATGAGTTTGTGGATATTCCCTTGCCCATCGTATTGTATTCCGCAGTGAAACTTACTACTACTATAGTGTTAAAAGCAATTATTTAACATTTTATAAGTGAGAAGTTGATACATCTTAAAAGAAGCCTAAACACACCACGATAAAACGTATGTCCTACACCCACTGAATGAGAGAATAGAAAGCAGAACCCCAATAGAACGTCAGAAGTATATGAGGCTAGTATAAAACGAACATAGCCATCAACATTTACACATATGCATTTTGAGCCATGCGGTTAAGCACGCCGAATATTCCACACATATACGTTAACGCTAGAGGAAACAGGGCTTTTTCATTAACTTTGGACAACCATAGTAATGCAAAAGACTTGTTATTAAAAGAAAGAACCATAAACCTAATACGGTTATTATGTCAGCGAACTCTGCGTGCTCAATAAAAATTCTCATTATAACGTCCTTCTACTCTCGAAAAAGAAATATTTCAAAATAACATTTTTACTAACAAACAATCTTAAAAAATATTTTTAAACAGTTTGAAAATGGGTATTTCTCGTGACTCTCGTCATAAAAGATCAGCCACTGGTGCTAAACGTGCTCAATTCAGAAAGAAGAGAAAGTTCGAATTGGGTCGTCAACCAGCCAACACCAAGATCGGTGCTAAGAGAATCCATTCTGTCAGAACCAGAGGTGGTAACAAGAAATACAGAGCCTTAAGAATCGAAACTGGTAACTTTTCCTGGGCTTCCGAAGGTATCTCCAAGAAGACCAGAATCGCCGGTGTCGTTTACCATCCATCAAACAATGAATTGGTGAGAACCAACACTTTGACCAAGGCTGCCGTTGTTCAAATTGATGCTACTCCATTCAAGCAATGGTTCGAAGCTCATTACGGTCAAACTTTGGGTAAGAAGAAGAACTCCAAGGAAGAAGAAACTGTTGTCAAGACCAAGAACGCTGAAAGAAAGTGGGCTGCTAGAGCTGCTTCTGCCAAGATTGAATCTTCTGTTGAATCTCAATTCAGCGCTGGTAGATTATACGCTTGTATCTCTTCCAGACCAGGCCAATCCGGTAGATGTGATGGTTACATTTTGGAAGGTGAAGAATTAGCTTTCTACTTGAGAAGATTGACTGCTAAGAAATAGAGATAGTAAGATATTATTTTGTTACGCTACCTGTACAATTTTACTTTTATTTTGTGTTATCTCTTTTCTGCTTTCTTATTTTTAATATTTACCATTCCATTTATAATTTGTAAAACAATTAACATAAAAATATTTTAAACTATAAAACCAATAACGTTATCAAATAATTAAAAACGAGATGAAGTCTATTATCGTGCAATACCTAACTTGACGGTTTAATTAGGCGACTTTACTCAAGAGACGCAGTCAAGGTGAGAAAAAAAGACTCGAATTTGTTGTGGCAATCACCCCTTCTTCTTAGCAGCAAGACTCAAAGCTCACCCTTTGTTAGTGACATCCGATCAGTGGATCATTCCCCACAATAAGGACATTCTCACCTCTTTGCGACTGAAAATCGAAAAACCCCTCGGGTCTTGTTAGAACTAAATTATCCATATAGGGGTCGCGATTATGTTATAATTCCGCGAGGTTTATACAAAGACATTGCGCCTCTAGCTGTATGCAGGCCGGGGATACATAATCCACCGTTAGTGTTATTCAATGTAACAAACTTTGAAGGGGCCATTTCTTGTGCGTTCAGCTATTACTTTTTCACCCGTGCAGTGAATTGTATTCCAGAAGTTCCTAGAACCTTATAGAACATCAGAGAAAACAAAGGTAAAACAAAAAACATTAAACCCATTGTAATCAAGGGGGGCATTGCATGGCCTCGCTATCTATTGCCAAATCTTCATATAAATAGATTGGATATCAATCATCTATCTCAAGTGTAAAAGTGTTGTTTTTCCGTTCCATTCTATACCTCTTATTTGCATAAGTAAATCGTTAATAAACTACATTACATAATAACAAAAAAAAGAACAAAACAAAATAACATTCATGTCAAAAGCAGTTGGTATTGATTTAGGTACAACATATTCCTGTGTTGCTCATTTCTCGAACGATAGAGTGGAGATTATCGCTAATGACCAAGGTAATAGAACGACACCTTCGTACGTAGCATTTACTGACACCGAAAGACTAATTGGTGACGCTGCTAAGAATCAAGCTGCAATGAACCCACACAATACGGTTTTCGATGCTAAACGTTTAATAGGTCGTAAGTTTGACGATCCAGAAGTAACGAGTGATGCTAAACATTACCCATTCAAAGTGATCGACAAAGGAGGAAAACCAGTAGTGCAAGTGGAATACAAAGGTGAAACGAAGACTTTTACTCCAGAGGAAATTTCCTCTATGATCTTAACAAAGATGAAGGAAACTGCTGAGAACTACTTGGGTACAGATGTAAACGATGCTGTGGTGACGGTCCCGGCTTATTTCAACGATTCGCAAAGACAAGCAACTAAGGATGCTGGTACAATTGCCGGTTTAAATGTCTTACGTATTATTAATGAACCTACCGCTGCCGCCATTGCCTACGGTTTAGACAAGAAAACTCAAAAGGAACACACCGTTTTGATCTTTGACCTGGGTGGTGGTACTTTCGATGTCTCTCTACTTTCTATAGATGAAGGTGTTTTTGAAGTTAAAGCTACCGCAGGTGATACTCACTTAGGTGGTGAAGATTTCGATAATAGGCTGGTCAACTTCTTAGCTGATGAGTTTAAAAGGAAGAACAAGAAGGATTTGGCAAGTAATCAAAGATCATTGAGAAGGCTTAGAACTGCTGCTGAAAGAGCCAAAAGAACCTTGTCTTCATCTGCTCAGACGTCTATAGAAATTGACTCTTTATTCGAAGGTGTTGATTTCTACACTTCAATCACAAGAGCTAGATTCGAAGAATTATGTGCCGATCTGTTTAGATCAACAATAGAGCCAGTCGAGAAAGTTTTGGCTGATTCAAAATTAGACAAGTCACAAATCGATGAGATCGTCTTGGTCGGTGGTTCAACAAGAATTCCAAAAGTGCAGAAACTAGTTTCTGATTTTTTTAATGGTAAAGAACCTAATCGTTCAATTAATCCAGACGAGGCTGTCGCTTATGGTGCTGCTGTTCAAGCTGCTATATTAACGGGCGATCAATCTTCGACAACTCAAGATTTGCTATTGTTAGATGTTGCGCCATTATCCCTGGGTATTGAAACTGCAGGCGGAATCATGACAAAGTTGATTCCAAGAAACTCAACTATCCCAACAAAGAAATCGGAAACATTCTCGACTTACGCCGATAACCAACCTGGTGTTTTGATTCAAGTCTTTGAAGGTGAGAGAACTAGAACAAAGGACAATAATTTGTTGGGTAAGTTCGAATTGAGTGGTATTCCACCCGCTCCAAGAGGTGTGCCACAAATTGAAGTCACATTTGATATCGATGCAAACGGTATTTTAAACGTATCTGCTGTTGAAAAGGGTACTGGTAAATCTAACAAGATCACGATCACCAACGACAAAGGTAGATTGTCAAAGGAAGATATTGACAAAATGGTTGCTGAGGCAGAAAAGTTTAAGACTGAAGATGAAGAGGAAGCTGGACGTGTCCAAGTTAAAAATCAACTAGAGTCATACGCCTTTACTCTAAAAAACTCTGTAAACGAAAGCAATTTTAAGGAAAAAGTAGGTGAGGAAGATGCGAAAAAAGTAGAAACGGCTGCTCAGGATACCATTAATTGGTTAGATGCTTCACAAGCGGCCTCCAGTGAAGAATACAAGGAGAGGCAAAAGGAATTAGAAGCTATTGCCAACCCTATTATGACTAAATTTTATGGGGCTGCAGGTGGTGCTCCAGGAGCGGGTCCTGTTCCAGGAGCTGGCCCAGGCCCAACTGGTACACCAGATAAAGGCCCAACAGTAGAAGAAGTCGATTAGATGAGCGTTTAATAAAGACGATAGAAAGGTAGCATGAATATATTTTGCTACTGTCGGTTTCACTTTTCCAGTTTTATAAGCACTAGTTATTCGAAGTACATATATAGGGTAAAAAAAAGAAAAATCAAATGATTACTATTGTTAAATATTTTTTATCTTTGTAGTTTTCAGAGAATATTTAAATACCAATAATACGCGATTTCGCGTTTATATCAAAGGCGCATGAAAAGGGAATCTCATCGCAAACTCTCTAAAGATCAACTGTTGACCGAATACAGTCCGTTAGAGAGCGTTATTTGAAAATGTACAGCAACCAAAGTTTTAATCCAGATTGTACTTGTTCTGATTGGGACGAAATGAGGCTCAAAGAACAACATGACTCGAATATTTCCTCCAATGGGAGCATAACACCAAAATCTTTAGGTAATTCTATGCATTCTAGGTTGTCAGAAAAGAGACGACAAGAAAATGTCACTTTTGATATTCAAGATTCTCCTTCCATAGTTTCAAATGTGATATCAAACAGGCGAGATCGTGCGCAAGAAGTTTTTGGACCTCATTCTTCTTCTCCTATCGCCACCTCGGAGCAACAACGAATGAATCAGAGATCACAATTAGTATCGATGAGATCATCCAAACGTCAAGAGAGGATGACAGAGAGACGTGGCGGTTTAGAAAAAATGGAACAGATGATCATGCAAGGTGAGCGTCTTCGAGAAATTGAAAGATTGAAACAGGAAGCTCAAAGAAATGCGGTCCCTTCAGACATGGCTGAGTTCATGGAGTGGGAAAACAATGAAGATTTGGAAGACGATGACTTGCTTGCCTTCATTGAGAAACAAGAGAGTTATAAAAAAGAACTAGAACAGTTTCTGAGCAACCCTAATAAAAATGCTTACGAGAATAACTCGTTTTCATATTATCACACATAACCGTCATAGGGGAAAATCTTGTGAATTTTTCGACAGGTGAATATATTCTTCCATACAAGTGGTCTGTACTATTGACTGACCGTCCAGCGGGCCTGCTGGTCTGTCATTTCCTTCCTGCTACATGAAGTAAAAGTAATGAGCATTGTTTTCATGCTGCATTATTCTGCAGTCTGGTACATAGTTAGGCTCTCCGGATTTTATGTAGTGATTTGAAAAAAATTCTTTTGGCACTAAATCAATCAACCCAACACCAACAAGCCTGCTTGAATACGCCATGGGTAACGCGTTACGAAACAGTACATATAGTCTGTAGCATCCCTATTTATTTAAAGACCAATACACCATCGTGAATATACATTAAAGGATGTAGAATAATTTAAAGTAATTAAAGTAAATACACAAAGCATTCTGTTTATTTCTTGTTATGTTGACTGTTTTTGACATAATTCTGAACAGGATCAGTGTCTAGATCATATTTCTCCAATTTTTTAATTTGATCCAACGGAATTGAACCATGTAGCTCTGTATCATTTTGATACCATTCTTTTATTAACGATACCATCTCCTTCTTTGCCAATTCGGTACTTCCTTCTGAGTTCTTTATGACATCTTTCAAAGTATAATAAATTTTCAGATAGGACACTCCTGCTGATATGAAAACTGAACAAACAGATCTATCTTGAATATTAATAGTTGAAGTCTCATCAGAAAACAATGTCAATACCTTATTCATCAGGAAATAAACTGGAAATATCATCTCCGTATCGTGAGTTATCTTACCAACTCGGATCAGAGCGCTTGAAATTGTAGAAATGATAGATTTTGGGTCCCCACATTTTCGACCAGGCAAAACTTTCGTTTTTATATCATCGAACAGTCGATCCCATTCTCTTCTAATGACTTTTTCATCTCTCAAACCTGATGCTTTGAAAATTCTTAAATTTATTTCATGGTATCCTAACGGATCTGCACAGTCGTTAAAAAGATAGGAAAGGGGAAGCACTTTTCCATCAAGTTTAGAAATTAATTCCTTCTTTTGATCTTCGTTAATCCTCGTTTCGTTTTCCACCAGAGTGAGTATGTCGTCCTGAATAGCAGTGATATCAAATAAGTCATGAATACTGTCTGATAATTGGACCAATGCGGGCTTCTGGTCGAAGGAAGAAGAACTGTCACAAAACCCATTTGCTCTCGCTAGGCACTCGATTCTATCATTTAACTTCAAATCGAAATCAGAATTAGCTAATGCATATAAAACGGTAGCTGCTTCAAAGAAATGTTCTTTTTTGGATAAGTAGATCCACAATAAGTTAGAGGTTTCTAACGATTTTTCTGCTTTCTCTTTCAAGTAGGATAAAACAAATTGAGAGTCTAATTGGAGTAAGTCGTCTTTTCTTCCATTTTGGACCAACCAATCGTAGAAACAGTAATGGAAGAATCCGTTGTTACTGCTTAATATCATCGAGTAAACTCTTTCCTTCAATGACATCGCTGGAGAAGAAATCGTAATCTTTCCCACTGAACCAGACTGTTCAACAGATGTATTTTCATCAACGGTTTTTAATATGTCAAAGATTAAGTTATACACACTGATACGTTTGTCATAAATTTTTTTCCTGGGATCATTAATCCTGCAACCCTCAGCTACGTATCCTTGTGCTTGATTTTCTTTATCAATTCCGTCTGCAACTCTTAGCAAAAATTTAATAGTCCTAGGCTGGTAGTTTAATTTTACCATAACATTAACTATACGTTTCAGTTCATTTATTTCCATACTCCCAGCACATCTTTCATAAAGATCTACGGCAGAATCCAGGTGGTTTCTTGACAGTTTAGAATTTACCATTTCATATTTCTGTGCTGCTTCCAAATGTTCTCCTGCTCTGAAACATAAAATGTCCGCACCACGGCAAAAAGATCCGCAACGCTCTTTTAAAACGTTCATGATATAATCTGCTGATGCTCCTCTACTAATATTGGCATTGACAATTTCTATTAAAATCTCTTTTATTATTTGTTTTGTCTCTGTATTAGGTGTAAATAGATCATGGAACCGTAAGTTAAAAAAATAATCACGTGTTTTTGAATCATAAATACCTCTTTCACCCATTAGTGTATATAACAAAGACTTAAAAGCGTCGATCTCTTCATAAAACACATTTAATAGGGAGAGTGCGTCTTTTATAGAGTTGATCAACAGGATAAGAGCCTCCATAGCAATTGATTCAGCATCTGATGCGGTTAGAACATTGGAATCACTTGGAGCTAGAAATGAAACAAAGGAAGAGCGGTGGATGTTAAAGAAGTCCGCCAAAACAGATATCGATGACAAATAGTACTCAACTTGTAGTCTAGTTATGGAAATGCCAAATATATTAGTTTTTTCTGTTTTAGGAATCATTTTGAAGGTGAATACCTTCTCTTCCCATATTTGGCTAAGTAATCTTGTAATTAATAGTGCAGAACCGTAGAATCTAGGAGACAGTGCAATGCCATTACCATCATTGGATTTATTGAGGGTTTTCAGTGTAATTGACGATAAACTGCCACTATCTCTAAAATGTTTTGGCTTTATTTCAATTACTCCAGGGATACCGGCTGATAAGAAGCCTAAGGCGCTTGCTTTAACATGTTCGGACTTATTGAACCTGCAAGTTAAATAAAGGGCTGTAGAGCAAGCCTCTGATAATCCATAGTTGTGAATAAATGGTAGAGGATTCTCAATCAGGCTTTCGAAGATTTCATCAGGCCTACGGTATCCATATATTTCAACGGCATTGCTTGTTAAAACAGCAATTTTTAATGGCTCCGCGTTATATTGAGAGGCAAATACATTAGCGTAACCATGTGGAGTCGAAGTATTATTAAAGCATCTAGTCAAGGAAACAATTTCTTTTATTTCATCTGTTGTGTCGAGTAGTGCAGTATTTTCAACATACTTGCCGTGATTTTTTAATATACCATAATCTGGTACACTCACATAAAGTTTGCATTCCTCCTTCTTTTCCAGCAAATGTGTTTGGGAAAGGTTGTTTGATAAGTTCTCGGAATTATTAGTCTTACGCACGGATGTGAAATATATCCCTGGCGATATTATGGTACTTGCATCAGTAGTATCAATGTAGACGGAACTTTTTTTTTGTGCCGAGAGTGGACTTGGACTCTTTGAGTATAGTGGCTTCTGATTGACAGCAGAAAACCCATTTTTTTGAAGCTTGTCAGGTGAGTTAGCAGGAGGACATTTTAAAGAGACTAGTTTTAGGGAACCAATTGATCTCTTAGAAGTGGAGCCCTTAAAATACAAGCGGACCCCGGATGTAGTTATCAAAGCTAAAAAGATATCATTATTCTCCCATTTAGAGATGGGAATTATTTTGACAATTTTTAAAAGCCGACTGGTGAGTAGTGGAGAATCTTTTGCACCCAGTGCACCCAAGCTGCGCCTGATATGAGGGGTATCAATCAAGACTGGGCCTTCTAACCCACTTGTAGTGATTAAGTAGGATCTAATGATTGATTTTGTTGATAACGTATGCAAAACACCTCTCGATTGGTCAACTATGAGCTGTAATATGGTCTCTTCTCCAACATCAACGTCTCCCTCCAGTACCCTTTGTATCATTTTACTTCCAGGTACACTAGGTATTAACTTTGTGGGTAGCAAATTTGCTAGGTTGGATTTAGTTAAACATACTTTGCTACACTTGCTATTGAACAAATTCTCTAAGCAATTGTATTGTAACTCCCATACATTAACACCATCAGATGAACCGGTAAAGAATATTTGTCCGGTTTTTTCATAGTTTGTTATATTGGAAACGTTAAGGCCGGTCGCATTCACTTTTAATCCGGTATTGAAGATATTCATTTTATGAGTGGTGCTGTCAAAAGATATTGTCAGGATGTAGATATCAAAAAGGGTCGCGACGATCAATAGGTTTTCAACAGAGGAAACAAATGTATTTGATCTAGGCTTTACTAACTTCACTTTCAAAATGGTATGTTCAATTTCATCAATACAATGGAACTCTGAACTATTATTGATATTCCACAGGATTAATTTATTATCAGAAGTGATCCAGCAATAGCCCAGTTCCGGAAATATACCCATATCACTTTTTATCTCTGTGTTAGAAACTTCTGACACAACTTCATCTGGTATATTTGTCACTTGTTGTCTTTGAAAGGGAGTAAATGCACCTAATCCACCGACTTCATTTGTAAAATTGTAGTTCACTCCGTTACTGTAGTAGGAGGGATTGTCCAGTACTGGTGTACTTTTATCTCCAAGGCTCAGATCTTGAACAAATCCACTTGCTAATTGCAAAGGGTCAGAAGAAGTAAACCCACTAACTTCGACATGAGTGCCTATATCAAGAAACTCTGATTCAACAGTATTCGCCGCCTCGCCGTATTTTTTCGGTGTGTTGTTGTCTAGTCTGCTGGGTTGTAACGGGCTGTTCGACAAATTAGGATTATGCTGGTCTTGGCCATCTCTTAATCGATTCGGCAAGTAATTTTGTCCTGAAGTGCCGGGAAATTTAAAAGCCTCGCGATTATAATCGACTCTTTTCTTCAAGGGAGTCGAATACATTGCAATTGAAATCTGAGCTGCTGTTGTGTGTAGGATACTTTGACTAGCAAGTGATTTTTCTTTACACTTTTTGTTCAATTGATTTGCTATAAACCTATTTGAAATTTCTATCAAAATACCTTGATAGAAATATTTTTGTCAATAAACGGGTAACACCATTTTATTTTGTGTCAGTAATTCAAATGTAATCTAAACTAGGGAACTATAATGTCTGTATTCCTAAAAGATTGGTGTAACTTTGAGTAATAGAGAGCCGAGGCACATTAGGAATAAAAATTAATAGATACACTCTACCATTTTCTAGGTAAACCTTAAAAAAATGCGGGAAAAAAACTATAGTAATAAAACACTGTCAAATAATAATGTAAACTACTTACAGTTCCCGAACAAACTGCAACGATATTCTCGATTCTTAAACAAGAAAAATTTTGATAGAAGCCCACAAAAAACCTCTAAACTTAGAAATGCAGGGAGAAGTCCACCTCGTCTCGTCGACGACCAAATGGAAAGCTTGACAAGTAGGAAGGAAAACGTTAACAATTCTATAAGAAAAGAAAATAATATTATTCAAGAATTACAAAAGGATGACCTGGAAAAAGACTTCAAAACGGATTTGACAAAGAGTAGTTTGAAAAAACTACAAAAAGAAATTTTCAACAAAGAACTCAATAGCATTGCCTGCCACCATTGCCTTTGCAGCACCAAAAACAGGAAAGATATCAAATATTCACGACTTTGGTTTCTGTTCGAGTTAGAAATGAGTGAAAATTGGAAAGAAAACCTTCGACTCAGCTGTTACAATAAATACGTGTATTCTGCAATTGATGAATCTTGGAAAATGGAGAATATACTATTAAAAGAACAAGAAAAGTGTTATGAGTATTTTCCCATACAGCAAATACTGATACCCAACATAACTGAATCTTTCAATAGGCGAAGGAGCTTGGAAAGCATTCAAGACTTAACGGTTAATGTTGATAGCATTATAGAGACTAATCATGAAAAGCAAAGATTCTTGCCAAAAAGCTTTTTAACAAGGAGGGAAAACGAGGTTGCTTTTAATGACTTCCAATTGGACGCCAAAAAGATCCTTGACGATTTGAGTTCCACTTCTGAAAACCCATTTGGGTCATTTAACTCTTCCTCAAGTACAAAGAAAGTTCAACCAGAGAAAAAAATATTGAATACAGTTCCCAAAAGGAGAAAAGAGAAAAAGATCCTGGGTGCTCTAGAAAAGAAAATACATATAGATGAAAAATAGCAATAAAACAACGAATCAGCAATAATGCCTTTCATATTTTGTCATAAAAATATAAGCTTTAATTTCTTTCGAGTACCATACAATACACTATAGGCCTGTATCATCATGATAAATATATTGATTTATATATCGCAATTATAAAAGATACAAAAATACGATGTTTGCGTACTGAGGTTATGCAGGAAAAAATTTCACCTCTTTTTTTTCTCTTTAACTTCTTCGTCACTTGTGGCGTGCAGCCTGATGACATTAGTATAATCTGGTCTGTTCCCCATATGCCCTTGATGCCAGTCGTAACTTAGAGCGTACGCAAATACGCTACCATTCCTATTGAAGTTACATACAGGAATAGATGCTTGCAAAGTAGGATAGCCTTTCAGTCTATGTCTCTGATTCTTATCCCAGAAATTAAAAGTACCATCGCCACCAGCCGTAACAAAAGTACCATACAATGGATGAAATGCTATACTATTTACAGGGTAAACCAAAGATTGTCCATTGGAACCTGGCGCCCTATTAGGATTGGTTTGGCGATGGCACTTAAATGAGAACCCAGATTTTTTCTGCATTACATCATCAATGTATCTTATGGAACATCTACCTTCCACAGAACCAATTGCATACCCATCTGCTTCATTATAACATGCCACACATCTTGTTTGCCATTTCAACGGCGATGTGGTTGCTTTGAATATGCTTGTTGGGTTAGCCAAATTAATAATGACAATATGTCTCTCCGCGGTAGCTACCACCAATAAAGACTGTTTGCTGTCCATGGAATACACTCTTTCAGGCATCATTACTGTGGATACCGGCTGGGGCTGCCTCATATCCCAATATTTTATAGTCTTATCCCAAGACCCTGTTACTATACACTCTGCGTTCGAAGGGCCACATTGAACATAACGCAATACTTTTATTGGTGCAGTATGCATCCCGACCTGTTGTGTTTGCCCACTAGCAACATCATACAACTTCAGGGCATTATCACACCCGCCTAAAGCAACTTTTGCACCGTCACTCGACCACCTAGTACACAAGACAGGACTTGAGCTTTCGCATTGCGCCCTACCTTGAGGAACGCCATTTTGGACATCCCAAATACGTACTTTACCATCCCAAGAACTAACACTAAACATAAGATCTTGTTGCGGCGAAAACGCAATATCCGATATCGAATCGTCTGCTGGATTATTAATAACGATGTCATTAGCTATATCCTTTTCGTTAGCCATTGCAGTGCCTGTTCCTATTGTGGAAGTCATGTTTGCTCGATTGAAAAAAGACATTATTCCCTACCTTTCTTTGTTCTATTGCCTCTACTTGAATTTTATATGCAGATTAAGGTATATGATTTTTGATTCTAGATATATGTATGATGGTACTTACTGCAGTTCAGACTCACCCAGTTGTACAATCTCGTCGAAGCGCAATGTGTTTATAGTGCTTGATCCAAACCTAACTTTACTCAACTAAGAATGCATTGATTATAATGAAGTGTCTACATCAAAAACCCTACCATTATATTATTACATGAAATTTCAATATCAAAAGTTATTAGAAAATCAAATATGAAAATAGAGACAATCGTCGTAAATAACGATAGTCAAGGTCGTATGCCTTAGTACAATTTATTTAACAATGCTTTAATTATTAAATGGTGATTAGAAAACAAATGCATATTTAACATTTCAAATGTTCTTTTTATAAGTACAGTTTTTTATTTAATACCCAACACCTTTATATTACCATCGAAAGAAAAAAAAAGCAAACTATATGACACAATTCTCGTATGAACCGTTCATAAAAATTCCGTCGGTAAAGTATGTTTCAGCTCATAGAAAGTAGAAACCCAAAAATTTAATAAAACACCAGATGCATGCTTTCTTTTTTTTTTTCTTTCTTTTTTTTTAGTTGTTTTTATATACTTGAAGTTTTTATCATTTTAATTATCCTGTCATACCATAGCTTCAACCTTCCCAATTAATGAAATTAAAGTCATTTTCATTTGTGTCCAGTAAGTTTAAACCAAAATCCGTTCCTTGACCTTCCACTATACCAACATTATCGAGTTTCATCTCTTGAGGCTGTGAATTTTGATGTTCAGTAGCAGTGGCTTGGCGAGGCCCCAAAGTTGTACCGATATTAGATACAGGCTGAACCGATGCACTATCACTATTACCTTTATTTGAAGATGTGGTATTACCAAGGTTGGAATTTTCATTTGGTGTCCCATTATTAGACGTAAATATCTGGTTAGGAAGCATCAAAGAATTTGGATTTTTGACGTTCTCAAACTCATATATCTGATTAGTGTTATTTGATATCTTTGTTCCCTCTGGAGTAAAAGCATTGCGATTGCCTTTATTACTCCTTAGATCCTTAGCCGTCTGTGCTTCCAGAGGTTTTGCAGTCGGTAATTCTTGTGGTATAATATTATTCTGTGATGGAATTATTTTAGAGCTTTTTAATGTAATATTCAAGTTAGTAGTTGAGAACCCTTGCGGGGGCTTTATGACCGCACTTCCTGTTGGCTTGGAATTTCTTTGCTTTTGAGCATCACCAGATGGAGGCGTAGATATGTTTAAAGGAGATGATGCTGAAATTTTCGAATTCACTGCTCTTTTGGGTCCACCTTTCGTTACAATTTTTCCACTGTCCGGATCGAAACAAGTCTCGGTGACCGATGACAATGGACTGGATACAGCCGGCTTGTTAAAGCTTCCTAGATTTACACCAGAGAAAGGTAGGGAATTTGTGCTTCTACTTGGTGGAGCCGAATGAATGTTTGGGGTAGTGTTATTCGAATGCGTCCTCAACATATCGTTTGTGTCTTTAGCAGTATTGTCATTTAAAATAACGGACGGGGTAGATTTCCTTCTTGACACTCTACTGTTAGGAGGACTACGCTTTTTACCCGAGATTCCGTTATTGCTGCTGCCCTTATTTGTTGACTGGGTTGATTCTACTGAGAAAGCTGACGTCGATGCCTTTTTTGTATTCTTCCTTGCTTTTACTGGTTGCTTAGCAACTATGGTAGAAGGAGAGGCAGCACTAATCAAAGGGCTGGCTTTCTTATTAGAGTAAGCGTCTTCATCTCCAAATACAATAGCCTGGCTGCGGTGAGTAGCAGTCATGTCAGATTTTGGAGTTTTATTGAGTCTTGAATTTACCATAGCAGGCTCGCTTGTTGTGGAGCCTGGTGTGGTAATATTTGGCGATCCAGCGTTTGTGGATCCTGCAGAAACTGCTGTTGCAGTGATCTTTCTTCTCTTCCTGGTGCCTGGACCATTTGTTGTTTTCCCCTTACCTTTGGAAGTCGCGGACCTACTTCTTGTGGATTTTGGCATTGCCAAATTACTAGGTTTATCAATTGATGATGAATGCATATTTTTCAAGTTTTTAGATAGGTTCACCGGAGATCTATTATTAGTTGTAGTATTTGTGGTATTATTGTTACACGGGATCACCACTGGATTTTCTGTGGTGGGTTGCATTGGATAGTTATAGACTGGCCAGCCAGTAACGTTTTGATTTCGATTCTGGATTGGTGCTGCGTTAGAAAAATCACCGGAAGGTGGTCCGGCTGCAGTCACCGTTGTCGCTCCAGTGGTAGGATTTGTATTGCTATATGGTGAAACCGAAAAATTATTGACGATAGGATTACCCACCATTGGAATCGGCATAGGATTCACATTAACCTTCTGCATCGACGCCGCAGGAGGCATGGAGTTCCCTAGCATCATAGCAGCCAAGTGCATAGGATCTACCTCTTCGTTAACGAATTCTCCCCTTCGTTCTGCGTCTTGCTGTAATCTTGCCGCATGGACAGCCAAGCTTCTGTAGATTTGTTCCTGTCTTTGTTCCTGGAGAACCAGCTGGTAGTATTGCTGAGCAGATTCTGAACCACCTCTGGAAGAGCTAGTATTGAAGATATCCCAGAAAATCTGCCACCATTCAAACAAAAAGCCTTGGGGTGCATCTACCACCTCAAGCATCGGACTTTGGCCAGGTGTTTTCTCTTTATAATTGTTCCTGCCTAATTGTTCGTCATTTGTATCTCTGTTTAGTTGCGCATCTTGGGCAAACGCAGCAGCTGTGTTTTTTAAAGATGATTTCGAAAGGAAATCAAATATGTACTGATTAAGCGCTTTCTTGCAATTCGTCCTTTCTTCCAAATCTGGGCTTTCCAACATAGCCTGACTTCTCCACTGTTGCTGTGGTTGCTGTGGTTGCTGTGGTTGCTGTTGCTGCTGCTGTTGCTGCTGTGGTTGCTGCTCGCTATTCTTCGGCATTGGAATGTTATTCTGCAAGCCGTGTCGATAATGGTTTGAGGAATATGGTGTGTCGGCGGGAGGAATTGAATCTGAATATGAACTATTCGCTTTATAACTCATTCTGCCAAGGAATCCGTTTTCTCTTCTACAGTACCTATGAATGTCCTCGTGTTTGTTTTCAATATCCTTCTATGGCTTACTAACGTCCACTCGCCGTGTATTTCGCGACAAAACCGTATCCAAACGAAAACACCGAAATAGGAGCAAAATGCGATGAGCCTCTTGTCTATAACTATTTATCCTTTACCGTAATTGACCAGAGATCTGACTCTTTTCAGCTCCATCTTGGTTCCATTCTTTCTTCGTTGTGTTTCCACTCGGACCTTCGTAAAAGAGTCCGAAAGCCGGGAAGGCGCGTTTTCATGCATTATACACTCTCTAACCCACAATGGACCCTGCGGAGTTGATCTTGGACCCTATTTGCGTCTGGTATTGCTCTGTGTGCATGCATGCGGTTGTACACACGCTTACATGCGTACCATGCCTCATAAGTTTCTTCGCAAGGGCCGACTCTGGTTAACGTATTTACTCTCCTTGGTCGATGACTTAAACGAATGTTTGGACTGCAAATGTAACAAACGTCACATTCTTGTGTCAAGAATGTCCAAGGAAGGGGGGGGGGGGGGGTGATAAGATGAAGTTCACGCATATTATATCGAAATCATATATACTATATAATGGAAAGCCGTATATATTGCTATCAAAAGTTGCCAGACCGTCCCCCCATGGGCAGAGCACATGGCGGGGCTCTCGTCAGCACCAGGAACCAAGCAATTTGACATGTGTTCGTTTACGTGTGCACTGTCACGAGGTTCAGCTGTTGTTACTGGCCAAGTAGACGTATCCAGGAGTGCTTGCTACCTGAATGGGAGCTGCCCATGCTATTTGTACATCTTTTCGCGCTCTCTTCTTCGAGGTGGACGCCAAGAGAATCGTCGCTTAGGTGATCGGCGCCTTGTGGGTGCGGTGATCACCTTCGCAAAGAACCTCACGTTGACTCAACATAACAATGTAAGATCTGCACACCATACGTCTTATACATACACAAATGGTGAAGAGTATAAAGACAGGTGTATACGATCGAGAATAAGGTAAATATACATATATTTTTTAAATTAAAATAAAGAGGGAAGGGGGCTGATAAAAACGCAAGACGCTGTTTATCAAATAGAGAGGGAGAAAAAAGGTATATATTTTATAAGTGATCAAGCGATGACCGCCGCTAATACCGGGTTCTGAGCAACAATTCCGTTGTAAGTAGTGTTCAGGTACTTCAATAGTTCAATGACTTTGTGTTTCATCTCTTCAGTTTGGAATTGCTTCAATCTTTCCATATTTTCTTCTCTGCCAAGAGTAGATTCCTTTTCTAGTTTAACTCTATCATTTTCTTTAGTGAACACAACGCTGAAAATCTCAATGATTCTTGGGGTTTCGTTTGTGACAACAGGGCTGTTTTCCTGATATAGTTTCATGATCAATTCAAAAATTGGGTTGTATTCTTCAAAACCAGTGTGTAGTGGCAAATGTGCCAATAATGCTGGAACAGTTTGTTCCAATGGAACCAAAGCACTGTTTTTCAAAGCCATTCTGGCGACACATCCACTTGCGTTGGCGTATGCTCTGTCAATGATTTCTCTAGTGGCTTCATCGTCTTCAGCAGCTAAAGCCTTTTGGTCGGCTGCATTCAACAATTCGTAAAGGGCCTTCAAAACGGGTTCATAAATAGCAGAAATATCCATTGATGCATATTCACATAATAAACCAACACCATAAGCAGCGTTACCTCTAACTTCCAGAGATTTGTCTGTGGTCAATCTGATAACCAGAGCTTCTAGCATTTCATGAACAAATGGATTTTGTTCTTTCATACCTAAAGCTAGTTCAGAAGCGGCACCAACGGCAGACGATCTCTTGTTCTTAGACTTGGATTGGAATAATCCAAAAACAACTGGTCTGAAATTGTCAAAGACCTTGGCAAAATCACTGGCCAAAGCTTGGGATAAACTGACAAGAACTTCCAAAGCAACATCTTGTAAGGTGGCTTCAGTTTCAGAGGCGTCTAATTCTTCGTCTCTTGGGACATCCTCTTCAATATCAATGGTTTGACAAGTATGAGTGCCCTTCAAGACGCTTAGAACTTGTAGACACAAAGCTTCTAACATAGAAGAGTCGCCGTTATCCATGATGATGATGCTACCAAATTGTTTAATCATATTGGCAAAGTCTTCCATGACAGTGATAACCATTGAAGTTTCGAATTCGTCACTTAGGTTACCCATAGAAGTTTCTCTAGCAGCTTGAATAACAGCTAAAACATCAGCACTCACGTACGAAGAAGCTGGGATACCCTTTGGATAGTTTTCTGGGTCGACTTTAGAAGCCAATAAGACAGACTTAACGACGTTCCAGATGGTGTTCAAAGCAGTTTCTCTCAAACCGTATGATTCGTCGACTTGTTCGTTCAAAACCTTCAAGGATTGTTCAACGTATGGTAAGAAATGTTCCTTAGTACCCAACGCCAATTCCGATAGAGCTGCAGAGGCAACTTCCTTTTCATAGGAAATACCAGTGTTAACAGTGAATTTATTTTGTAATTCCTCCTCGTTAGCGGAATCGGCAAATGCTGCTAAATCTTCAGCATCACCATCGAAGTTGAATTGATATTCATCTAATTCTAATGTCTTGAAAATTTCCGGTAAAATGGTTTTCAAGAAAGGAGCGAAATTTTCACCGTAAACCTTAGCCAGGTTCGCAATAAATGCATAACCGGATTCTCTTAATCTAGCAGAATCAGTTTTAATAGCCTCATAAGCAGAGTTAACTAAAGGTTCAGCAAATTCTGCAAACGCATCTGATCTAACAGCTCTAGCCATGGTAGAAATATTTTCAAATGTGTTGGCTCTTAGTTCAATATCGTCTTCACTCATACCTTCAATTTGGGAACAGTTCTGGATGAATTTTTCCAAATAATGAACACTGGTCTTAAAGTATGGAATGAAAGCAGAACCAGCGGCGAAGGCGGCAGAACCAATGGCAGAAACAACAGCACATCTTAATTTGGATGATTCATTACTTTCCAACATGTAGAATAACTTGTTCATCAATGGTTCTAAATATTTAGCAATAGCGTCGTAGGCAATGAATTCAAGTAGACCGTCTAAGGCAACAGTCGCATAGTTGTAGATAACGATGTTTTTAGCGGAATCAATGATATCAATAATCAATGGTAAGTATTCTTCGTGAAATTTGGCAACTTCGTCCTGCAAATCAGTAGTTAATTGATGAATACATTTCAAAGCAGCTAGTTTAACGATTGGTTCGTTATCCTTCAAACCGTTAATAGTGGCAGGAATGATTTTATCAAATTGAGACAAAATGTAGTCTGGAGAACCAGTAACAGCAACTGAGATGGCCAATAGGATGGCTCTTCTCTCAAAAACGTTTGCAGATTGTAGCATAGCTGAAATATGTTCAACAATGACAGAGGCGACCTGAGATGGTGGCAATTCAGATGAAGCAAAAGCCAACAATCTGATAGCGGAAGATGATGGGGTATTTTCTTCGTTTTCCCCAGTTTCATCTTCATTGTTTAATTCATCCTCGACATCAATTTCTTCACACGCGACCTTCAAAGCAGCCATGGTAATTTCTGGACCCAGCTTACTTTGAGACACCTTGGATTTTCTGTAGGACAAAGAAGAAATAATGAATTGAAGAGCAAAAACTCTAACATCTTCATCAATTTCAGTGTTGACAGAAATTTGCAAAGACAACTTGACAAGATCAACAATGAAGTTACCAGTTAATTGAGAATCTAGTAACAGGAAATCATTTAAACAGTTGAAGATCAGTTTAGCGTTCATGGTGTCATCAGCTTTGATGACGGCATCTAAGACGTTGACCACGGAAGGAATCAAAGCAGCAAACTTTTGAGCTTGGGTAGGGTTGATGGTTTCTTGTTCCTCAATCAATGCAGAGACGTGGTTCAAAGCTTGAGCTGATAATGACCTAATTTCCAAGGAAGCAGGGTCATTAATGGTTTGTGAGAACAAAGTCAAGAAGTCATCAACGTAACCAGTTAACGAAGAGGTGAAATCTTCCAGCAAAGAAAACAAGATAAAAATGGCAGTTTGTCTTGTTTGAACGTCTTCGCTAGATGCTGCTTGAATCAAGCTTGGAACCAAATCTGGCCATTTGTTGCCATCTAGTTCTTCAGTGCCAATGGAAGCGATTACTCGAGCATTGGAATGACGAACGTTTTCCTTTGGTTCACTGAATGCAGTTTGTAGAAGGGAGGCCTTGATAGAAGTTCTTGTGGGTTCATCAATGGCGCTCCAGTGCTTAGAAACTAATTTTCTGGCTTCAACACCTGCTAATTGTTTCAAAGAATCGTTTGAACCATTTTGCAGAATGTGAATCAAAGCTGGCAAGGTTGTAGGTTGGGTGTAAAACTGGCCTTGCAGAGTTTTTGTAGCTTCCTTCAAGCCTGTACCAGAAGTGATGGCGTTCAAAGTTTGCTCAAGTTGACTTAGAAAATGTTGATCCATTATATTATTCGGTTTTGAAATATGTTTTTCTGCTTCCTCAGTTTTATGCTCCTACGGTAGGATTTTGGTATTATACAGAAACGAGAAGAAGGATCCTTGCGGGGTCTTGCCTATTTCTTTTTGTTCGTTAGATAAAAAAATGGCAGTAAGGATAGTAAATAGAACACATAAAACGAAGGATCTGTGGATAAGTATATGTCTCTTCATTTTTTTTTTTTTCAACCTCATCTCATCGCGTTTTTCTTCCATCATATGGCACGAAAAGAAACGACCATCGTAGTGAAAGATATGCGGGTTAATTAGTAAATATTATTCTAAACAAGAAGAGAAGGTTGATATTAATTGGGATGTGATGGATTAAAAAGGCGGAAATTCATATTCTAGGAGGCCCAAGTGTAGAAAAAAATGGGATGACTATATAAATATGAAAAAAAAAATCACGAAAAGCAGAAAAGAAGTAGAAATGATGTAATAATATGATAAAAAAATATTGATACATAGTGAATTGAAATTTATGCATTTGCTCTTAGATCTTTTTCAATGTCGTCTAATTTGGAATCAATGTTTTCGATGGTGATACCGATTAGGTTCCTGTATTTATCTAATTTCACCGACGAATTTACTTTACTCCTGGCTTCGCTTATTTTTAGTGTTGTCATCCGTCTTTTGAATTGTAAGAATGTCAGTTCAGTTGCTAGCTCCAGCATTTCATTTTTATCATATGAATGTTGCTTGTCGTTAGGAAATTTAGTTTTCACTTCGGTATTATTAGGCGAAGAAGAGCTTGACTTCGAAGTTGGACTTGAGTCTTTATTTTCATGATTTTCTGGATGTGATTGTGAATTTGAATCTACGTCAACCTTCGATTCCTCATCTTGAACAATTGTTGCCAGTTTTAAAGCTTGAGACTTCTCCAAACTCTGAATAAAATTCTGGTTTTTGGAATTCAATTCTGAAGAGATTGCTTTAATCCTAGACTTTAAATCTGATACCGAATCTATGGAAACTTTGCTCGATACGGAATCAAATACATCCTTTATTTGATGTGATATTGTGGTCAATCTTTGATGATTATTAGAAATAGAGGATTCGGCTTCAACTATTTTACTGTCTAGATTCTTGATATCCTCGCCCATTAGTCTTTGAATCGAAGTAACCTTTGCATTTAATTTGTCAATTTGTTGTGCAAGTGGTTTGGAATACTTTCTTAACGGAGATGTTTGTATTGGTAATAATGTGGAAGGCGAGTCTAATGATGGCAAAGCGTTTTCTTTTATACTTGAAGGCTCCTTTTTCTTTTTATTTTGATTCTCTTGTCCATGTCCTTCCTCCTTCTCAATCGATGCTGACTGTGATCTTTTTCTGTATAGTACGGGGGAGTTTTCAAGAATCTTGGACGGTGTAGACTTGATATCTTTAATAACTGACGAAGTGACAAAGGAATTGATATTTGACAGGTCGTCCATTATAGTGTTCATGTTTGTTGAATTTGGCTGGTTGGAATGTAAATATTGACTTTCATTTACTTCCGAGTCTTGTTTAATTATAGTAACATCTGTAGTAGGATTTTCTTTATCATGGTGTTGGGTTTTAATGATTTTAGGAATTTTGATGTTGTTCTGTCGTTGTGGTGGCTCTTGAGGATGAGGTTGTTGTTGCGGTTGCTGCTGTTGTTGCGGTTGCTGCTGCTGTTGTTGTTGTTGCTGCTGATAATTGTGCCTTTGAGAAAAATCTCGAGCTCCTTTTTGATCCGTTTTAGTATCGTTATCGTTAGTCGCGTTGGCAGTTGAATTGAATTTATTGATTATTGATGCAGGAGACTCGTTATCTAGGTTTAAGATATCTGTCGAGGCCCCGAGATAGACTAATCTGTTATAGATTTCAAAGTTCAAATTTAAAGCAGATAAATGCAATGGAGTATTCCCTATGTTATCTTGATAATTTAAACAGATTTTCAATAAATTGTAATCTTGTTGACCCAGGCACAATATGATTGAATCCATATAGGATTTTATTATCATAGGATTTTTAGATTTATTAACGCTCAATTCGATCAAATAATGAAATGGTAATCTTCCATTTGCATCGGGAGTTATTAGACAGACTTTCAAGATAGAGATTATTTCATCAAATGCGGTTTCCTTATAACAATTATTATAGAAAATCGATTTTGTGATGCAGTTGAAGCCTAGTTTATTGCATTGTAACGCGTTGGCATTTAAAGTTATCAGCATCTTTATTAGGGGAATATTTGCCATAGCCGTAGCCCAATGTAGCGGAGTGTGACCTTGGTCATCAATTTCGAAGTTTATATTGAAATTTTTGGGCGTTGGATACAAAGTAGCCAACAATGCTTGGTCAACATCGGAAGATCTCTCTGAAGATAGTATTGTCAATATCGTCTGCTTGTATTCTTGGTCTGACATTTTGTTTTCCAATTTATTTTGAGATGAATTGTTTCCTGCACTGAATGGTGTCATTGAGCGTGAAGACATATTCATACTGTTGTCATTTTCGTTTGATGAAAAGACTTCAATAGAGGAGCCGTTGGAAACTACGGTGTTGTTGTTGTTACCATTATTATCGCCGTACTCGTTATGATGATCATTCGCATTTTGGAATGATTGCCACAGTAAAGGCTGTTTCATTGACTTAAAGTGCCTTTGTATTTTTTCTTGCTGATTGAAAAATTGTTGTTCATTAGTTTGATTCAACTTTTTTCTTTTCTTTTTGCTAATACCATTTGTGTTAGAATCCATCATCGAGTGATTAAAGTTATTTGTCATATATTCATTGTGCTGTTGTTGATTTTGCAGAGGTCCATCTGGTACTATTATCAAATTGTTATTACTATTGCTGTTGCTGATGCTATTTTCATTGTTATGACTATAAGTATTATTTTCATTACTATTAGTCTTGTTTGTAATCATATTTTTGTTTTGTAAGTTCGTTGGAATGGGGAAAAATTGCAAGGGTTTTTGAGTAGCGGAATAATTGTTACTAAAAGAGTTCTCATGAATAGGTTTTTGTTGTTGAATAATAGTAGATTGGTTGCTGTTGTTATTGGTAATATTATTTATTAAGCTGTGTCTAGTGTCATTGTTGAGGTTCATCATGGTATTGTTATCATGACTGGTTATTATACTTATTGATGGATTCGCTTGAAACTGTTGAGGGGTTTGGAAGACAAGGTTTTGTAAAGGACTTGGATTTGGCTGGTTTACTGAAACAATCTTCTTGCCCTTTTTGTTTGTAGTTGTAGTAGTCGACGCTGATGAGCTGTTATTTTTCTTCCTAGGGGTTTTATTATAACTCGATGGGGATGTTATCTTAGTCCCTGGTGAAGTCTTCCTTAAGATACTATTTTTACTTCTCTTTGGTGGAGGGTTGTTTGGATCGAATTTAAAAGTTAAAATAGAATTGACCACAGGGTCAATGATTTCATACTTATTGACCAAAAATTTAGCCGAATCTAATGGGATCCAAGTTCCTTGAAACCTGCCGTACCCACCTTGAACTTTTTCATGTTGCATATCGTTTGATTCCTTTTCCAATATTTTAGTCCTTTTTGTCTTCGAGAATTGAGCAATCTTGAATACTTGCGTAATGTTAATCCAATCATCCTTAGTTCTTCTCATCACTATTTTGGTTTCAAACCCGCGTATGTAGCACTCGTACACATCTGTTTCTGAATAGGTGGCTATTTCAATTATCGGATGGTTTGAATGAGGGGCCAAAAGAACGGATTTAGATATTGGAGTAATGTTCTGAGGATTGACTCTATCTTTTTGGCTTGATAGCAAAGCATCAAAGGGCATAATTGCTCGAATGAATCAACCTTTTGAAGCTATGGAAACTGGGAAGAAAGGATATGAGGAGAAAAAACACAGCAATGGTTGGATAAAGAGCAATGGGTCGCTGAAAGTATATCAAATAATGCGGAACAATATGCCTTTTTCAAATGGTAAAGAATAATTGCTAAGAAGACGACAAACACTGCCTGATAGAACTCTGCTGCAACAATAAATGATGGTGAAGAGAACAAAATATTAAAGGATTTTTTTCTTGCTCCAAAGAAAAAAAAGTTGCCAGCTGGTTTAGCAGTGAATATCAATCAATGAATTCGATGTATGGCAGCAATGCTGAAGAAGACAACAATAACTTCAATATCCTTTGTGCGCTTTCGCATAGACGTGCTTCTACTTCCTTGTTTCTCTCTTTTTTTTCTGCTTAAGCTAAGCACTATTTCCCGAAGAGGAAATAGTCAGGCGGAGAGCTCAAAAATTGTAATTTTACGCGACATGGCTGTGACGCGTCAGTTAACAAGTGCGGGTAACGATGGAAATGTATCTTTAGCCGCCGAGGGTAAAGGTTCCCAAAATGAAAGCCTAACAGCGCTACCAGAGGTTACGGTAGTGAGAGAGTGAATTCATGCTAACCTTGAATTGTTCTTTCCCAAGTTTTAGTTCCCCGTTTTCGCGCCACTCATTTGACATACAGATGCGAATGTAGCACGCACCTGACCAGTTTTTTCTATGCCTCTTCTCCACCAACACAAAAGCAATCTAATCTTCGTGACAGTAGGCAAAACCGCAAAAGTATTTCTGTTTTTCTTCTTTTCTATGGATTTCACCTGCACACTGTTGATTTCCGAGGGTAAATATTTTGTCCTTCGTTTGCTGGCGCTGGCGCTACTCGTAAACCTACCATATTCAGTTCTCTATCATTAAAAGTACAGTATATCCCGGATATACTAGCTAAGAACCTCATACCCTTGTCTGAAATAGGTAATTTCTTTATATCTACTGCTGTTTGTAATCCCTCTTCAAAGTGAAAGACACTTTTGATTTAGCCGCCTTCCACGCTGCCCAGTTTCTCTTATAGGGAAGGCTGGGCTACCCGCTGTTACCGCCGTGTGCATATTAATCACTACGCACGGTCTATTAGTTTGGTCGATTTACCTGTTACCCGATGTCGCCTTTTACGGAACAGCAATTGTCTTTACTTTTCCAACTTTTTCAACACAACCATAATACTAAAGGATTTTTTTCATTACATGGAAACGGTGAAATGGGCAAGGCATGAGAGGGAGTTTATTGTGCAGGGGATATTAGTAAACAAAAAATTGAGAAAAGGGTTTGTGATTCTGTATTTTAGATTAAAATCAAACTGGAAAATAGTCCGATAGTGCCTTTACCACAATGCTACCTTTATATCTTTTGACAAATGCAAAGGGACAACAGATGCAGATAGAGCTGAAAAATGGCGAAATCATACAGGGTACATTGACCAATGTAGATAACTGGATGAATCTGACTCTATCTGACGTAACCGAATATAGTGAAGAAAGTCTAGTCAATGACGAAGACAGTGCTGATAGTAGTAAGGCTGTGAAACTGAATGAAATTTATGTCAGAGGAACCTTTATCAAATTCATCAAATTGCAAGATAATATAATTGACAAAGTCAAGCAGCAAATTAATTCCAACAACAACTCAAACAACAACGGTCCCGGTCAAAAAAGATACTATAATAATAGAGATTCAAACAATAACAATAGAAATAACTACAATAGAAGAGGGAATAATAACAACAGCAACAATAACCGCCGCCCATACTCCCAGCCTCGTCAATTCAACAACAGCAACAATAACAACAACAGCAACAACAGCAACAACAGCAACAACAGCACCAATAACAATCCAAATATGAACAGCGGTTTAGGTGGGTCCGTTCAACATCATTTCAACGGCTCTTCTCCGCAAAACGTCGAATTTTAAACAAAATATTTTGTATTATAGTAAGTTATGTACATAGATATATTTATATAGATATATATGTGTGTGTGTGTGTGTGTGTGTGTGTGTGAATGTTGATTACTCCATTTTTTTTTGAATTTTTTGGATTTTGATAATGTTCTTTGATTATCGACTGTACTTTATCTGTTGGCTTTTAAGTGGTATATCTTATTGATAAACCACGAGGCCGTTAAATAACTCAGTCCGCCCAGTCCCAAACCACACATTATGTTGAAGAGTAAACTATAACAAATGGAGATTAGAGTAGAGGAAAAACCATGGATATTCAGTACCGCGAAGATGTAGTAGAGTGAGTATAATTCCATATACACCCCACCGCTAAATCCCATCTCAAAACACTTCCACCTCCAATTATTACGGACATCTTTGTCTTCGAAGCAGAACCTGATTAATAAGTAACTTCCGATAATCGATATTTCCATAGTAAGCACACACAGCAGTATGATATTTAATAGCAGAAATCCATAAAAATAGTAAAATGTAGTTTTTTCTAACCAAACGGATTTGTAAACATATTGCAATTCGACGTAAATCACTAAGAAGGGGAATAGACCACATAGATAAATGCCGCAATATACCAGTGGGTTAAATTTGATGGGTGATTTCGGTACGAATAATCTACTACTATTTCCACAAGTTTCATCTTTAGTAATTCCGCTCAACCAATGTCGAGGTAGCGGTATGTTATTAGCTACAGCACCACCAAATAAGCTTAGGGGTATACAGACAATAAAATAGATGCTGATGAAAAACACAATTGTCCTGAATGGTAGTGCATTTGTAGAGTCATGTGCCCAAACAATACTGTTTAATAAAAATGTGCATACCATTACCAATCCTGGTAAACTGGACCCGCAGATTATGGCGAAAACGGGGCTAAACTTACTACAATTGTTGAAGTTTTTGCTATCATCAAGATAGTTGACTTCAATACTTCTTCTTTTTGTCACTATACTCAGTCTTGTCCCTACAAAGGACGCCATGAATGCACCAAGGACAAAACACAGTATAGCCATAGTGATCACGCTATTCCTCACGTTATGCAATTTGTTCATCGAACAAGATATTGTTAACGATCCTATTACAGTAAACAAAAATTGCACACCAAACGAGACTAGAACGATTAATACTTTTAAACCAAATAGATTCGGTCTACCGTTTTGTATCCAATCCTTGGTCACCATATAAACAGAGTTCTTACCATACTTGTCGTCGTCCAAGTTTTCCTCCACTTCAATACCTTCTATGTTTATCAGATATTTTGTGGAATCCGTATTTTTCTTATCCTTATGCATGACTTGGATGTAAATGACAACGGTAATGAATGAAATGGACAATACAATCCCCATTGAGTTCGCAAAACTCATCCAGTGGAATTGAGCACTCTTCTCGCTGGACAATTCACCTGAATTTAAAAAATAGTCCCACCTGTGATTCCAATCAACTTCAAATTCTTCCCTCCAATATACAGAATAAGTAAATGGCAGATAAGTTAGTTCATTTTCATCTTCAGGGACTACAATTTCGTATTGTTCGTAATTTTTCGAGGCCCCAGGACAGTGATAATCCGATACAGACCTTGGATATACTTCAAACCCTACAATGGTATTTTGATCATTATCACCAGAATGGAAACGAATCACTAGCATTACGTGGTTATGCAGATAAGTTTTGCCAGTATCGGGATCCACGAAACCTAATGGAAACCCAGACGCATAGTATTTTTTATGATCTGTGGTGGAGATGAATGTAGTGGCTGCAGGTAGCTTGTCATCAATCAGCCATTGTACGACGTAACCCTCTCTGACTAGCTTATTCAATGATTGCATACCCTCTTTGGTAGTTTTTCGGGCGCATAGGGTTTGGCAAGCGTTGTCTTCACCAAATACGAGAATATAATCGCTTTCCCATTTTCTATCTCCTCTTATTATCTCATTTAGGGATAAGTGAAGTGGTTTCTTATGCTTAGTTGGAGGACAAGTAAATGGCAAGTCGTAGTACGCGTATGGTAATTGTGTCAAGTCGGATTCCACCTTATTTACAATTAGTTCCAAGGGATCGCCCTTTTTATAGAAGTTCGGTGTAATCCACCCATCATAATAAGGATTGTCGTTGCTATAGAAGACGGGTTCTTGATTCTGCTGTCGCGTTCGGGACGAATAGAACTGGTTTCGAAAGATGAGTATCACAACTATGACAGCCATAAGCACCATGGCCCACCTTTTTGGTCTTACTCTCATTTTTCTCTTTTCAGTTCTCGTGTTGTAAATTTATTCTACTACCTAATGCAAAGGAACCAAACAGAGTGAAAGCGGCCCAGTCAAAGCAAAAGCGAATGTATGCTAGTGTACAAATGTGGAAGTGTATACCTTCTTCTGTTCATTGAACCAAAAAAATCGAGGTTCTGCAGAATGTAGATCTTTATGTGGAAAAAAAAAGAAAAACAAAAAAATAAAAGAAAGAAAATGCATACATTTTTACCGCCTTCGCGAAGGCGATTTTCAACAAATCCAGGCACATCTGTAAAGGGTCCTAAGAGTCCTGCAAGTGAAGAACACCGACGTCGAAGTGTTTATATAGTTATCTTTGGTTGGTTTCATTTGAAGAATTTATATATGGTTACAATCCCGAATCAGGGAGCGGATAAAAGTATATAGAATAATTAGTATGTGTACTGTTTTGTTGTCAGTACTTTTTTTTTTTCAGATTTCCCAGTGATTTTCAGTCTATGGAAATAATAGCAATTGAAGTTGGCATACGCAAACAAGTACGCCCCAAAGCTCTTCTTCTTCAAATAGCTTTGGATCTATATTTTGCCACCCTTGTGTTCTAAGTTTTGCCCGAAGTAATCCTCCTCCGTCACAAATTTACTCTTCTTGTCTGGCCCCCGCATACTGTTGTTGCGAGCCAGTCCAGGAGATAACATCCCAGAAGCCAGTAAGAAAGGACTAGAAAACCCATTTGAGCCAATGGTTGTATTGGTAGCGGAGGAGAGATTTGGAGTAGATATGGTGTTGTCTTCATCGGAAGTTCGTTGTGTGGAAGCTGAAATTGTACGGTCAGCTTGACTTTGGTTACCTTCTTGTTGTTGTTGCTGCTGTTGTTGATCCCATAACAATTGGTCCTCGTCTTCTTCGTTATCCAAGATTTGCTGTTCTCTTATCTTGGTCTCCTCTCTTGCTTCTGCTAGCATTTCTTGTGCTTTGCTCAAGGAGACCGTTGGAGTAGTATATGAACTAATGACTGGAATTGATGTGTCAATGTCAATGGTCGTCTTGATCAATGCAGCCATCCAACCCCTCATTTCCTCTTTATTTTCCACTGCAAAGTAATGGGTACGAGGCTGCGTAAATGTTAAACCCTTCTTCGAACCTGGTTGTGGAGGCAGTAGTTTAAAACAATATCGACCTTTTCCTGTACTAGCAGCATATAAAGAAACTAGTTTATCATCTTCCTTAGCGGGTATAACACGGTGCGCTGTGACGTCAATAAGACCCCTTTCTCTTGTGTCCGTCGTGGAACTGAAATAGGATAATCTAGTACCATGCAGTGTGAAGAATCTAGTCTTCCAGGTACTCATAGCACCACTTCCCTTCTTGCTCATCCAACCGGAAAAGTCAGCATTTTTCATCGCTTCTTTGACGCCAATGTTTCTTAATCCTTCAACAAACGCTGATGTTTGTTTTTTCTTCGCCAAAGGTCTGGTAGTCATCTGGCGCAAACTTTTTCCCTTGAGGGTCTCACCCTTGACAGCCTCACTTACAGACCTCTTGTTTTTATCATCCTTTACAACTTCTGTAAAATCCTCATGAATAGCGTCCTTTGCGCTGACTGATCTTCCTTTTGATTTGTCCTTCTTGGAAGATTTATTATCGGTTGGGGATGAACTATTTTTAGCTAGTGGTGTTGAAGATGTAGAATCATCTTCAGGGCTTGGTGAAGAACGGACCGCATTATCGGTAAACTGTTGTCTAAAAGGACTTAGCATAAAAGTGCTTTTTCTAAATGAACTGGTTCTTGATGCGCTACTGCTTCTTTTTAAAGAGGAGTTCCTTTTGGAATCACCTTTGGATTTTGAAGATAACAAGGAAGAATGTCTCGTCGGTTTTTTCTTCTTTTCATCGTCTTGTGTTGGCTTAGCATTATTCATTGATGCGATTGTAGACCCATCAGCATATATGCTGGACGTGGGTCTTTCCATCATATCCATCGTTTCTTGGAAGTGCTCTTCCTCACCACTAGAATAAGAAGATTTTCTGTTGAAAGAGTCAACAGCATACCCAGAATAAAGAACGGAATTTCTATTTGCAGATACTATATGTGTGTCTTTCATGTTTTCCGCAGCATTTGAAATTGATTTAAGAGTGGGGGACGGAATAGGAGACAATGGCTTCCCGTTCCCTTGGTTGGTTTTTGCAAAACGGGAATTGGAATTAGAATTTGATGAAGATTGGTCGGTATACAAATTTTTTTTTGAGTCCGAGTAAGATGAACTTGGTGATTGCCTTGAATGTAATTGAGTTGGAGATGGTGAGGCCTTTCTATTGCTTAGGAGCGGTGACTTGGGAGGTTGTGCAGGGCTTGGATAAGATGGAGGTTTAGGTGCCCTTCTTGGGGAAACAAACAAATATTCATTACTAGCAATTTCTTCTACAACTTGAGGAATTTGCATTTCTGGAGCAGCATTGGAACTGCCTTCTTGAGTATCGAAAACTAAAGATTTCGGTCTATGTTTAAATGTTGAAGAATTTCTGTTCCCTTGAGGAGTAGAAGCAAAATTTTGTTGTGATGGAAGGTCATCTAACGACTGTGAAGATTTTCTGACATGGCCTCTATAGGATGCCTTCTGGTCAACGTTCGCAGGAGGCATCAATTGGTTGTAGCTGTTAGTGTTATTATTAGGCTTGTTAACTCTTTTGAATGATTGACCATTCGTTCTAATTGCCTCTTTGATTTTTTCAATTTCTTTGAAGATCTCAAATCTTGTGCCAAAGGAATTTATATCTAGCTCTTTTAAATGGACCAGTTCTAGCTCTAATAAAATTCTACCCGATATCTTATGTTTTTGGAACCTAGAGGCAGATTGTACATCATATCCTTCCATGATAAAATAGGCTGTTATTTCTTCAGGTGTCCACATTTCTGCTTCAACAGGGTTCAGTTTAGTGGTATCGATGCCGTTAATGAAAGTAGCTTGTGTTTCCATATTGCTGCTTGAAGGCATCGTAGATCCGCTGGTTGTTGGCTTGTTGTTCGATTCGATCACGTCCAGCTCATCGGTCGTGGATAAAATTGTTTCATGAGTTATGCTGTGAGCTTCGTCCCTGCTTGAAGCAATAGAGCGGTCCGGAGCGCCCTCGGAACCTTCTTTAAACTCCCGTAAGGCATTATCTATATCACTCATTGTGTTTTTCAAGGACAGGTTTCTGTCAAGTTTGCCATTAGTTCTTCTTGAAATGGAAGCAGCAGTTTCAATTGGTTGTGGAGTGGGCAGTTCACTGGTGGAGTCATTTTCATTAATAAACGTGCTAGAGAGGAGAGGATCTTCGTGTGCTAGGGGGCTATAAACTCTCTTGGTAGACTTGGCTCTCATTAGGGTTGGGGTCCTATCCACCGTTATCTTTTGGGTGAAGACTACTGGATATAAACCTTCTTCATTGGTTCTCAGATTACGCCCAAAATACCAGCCATCTTTGTATTTTTCATCGTCAGTTATCACTCTAATTTTGTCACCTGGTTTCATATCTAACTCATCTTCCATTCTCTTGAAATACTCGTTGATAGCAATATACGTGGGGAAATTGCCACCTTCACGCCCACTTATACTCCCCTTACTATCGTACTCCGGTGACAGAGTTTGGGATACGTCTTTATCCCCACCAACAGCCGTATCGAGCTGTGAGAGAGCAGGTATTTCTCTTTCACCGTTCATCTGAAATGACTGAAGTTTGCTGTAAAATAATTAGGTATATTTCAGTGAACCTGTAACCAAAATAAAAAACCAATGGTAAAGAAGCGGTTAATGGTGCTTCTAATTAATAGTTGTAAAAAATACTAGAGAGAAAGAAGGTACGAAAATTTAAAACGAAAAACAGTACTATTAATATCTGTCCTCTTTCAAACACTGGAAGGGTTCCTTGGGCCAAACTGTTCGCTTATTGTGAGATGGGATAGCACTAAATAGTAAAAGCCGGCTTATTCTTAACACTTAGAACAGGACACGTCGCTTTTTATTCGGTAAAGTCCAAGTTTATTGAATAGCGGCTGTGATAAGTTCTGTTTTTTCTTTTAAATCGAACCACTTCTTCCCTTTTCATACCGCATCGATCTGGGGCGAGCGATGAGAAAAAGCGCCACGTGACTGGAAAAAGAACTGTCTTTAAAAAGGGATATTTTGGTTATTTTGAGAATTGACGTTGCGGTGAGAGCATATACATTTATAAAAATATTTGGTTCTTATTTAGTTATTACACCGACCTTTCTTTTGAAGTCATCCCTCTTGTTCTCAAAAATACAAGGATGAAAACTCATCGGCAATATTGTCAAGAAAGCGTGAAGAGGGCCCAAACCAATCGATTGCAACTGAGTGGTCATGACTCACTTTAGTCAGTGGGCTTGGGAAGAGAGTGGCTTGTTGACACGCACATCTCTCTCCAGGTTTGGGGTGAACGCCATGTTTTATGCCGTGGAGCGGACATCTCGTACCTCTCAAATCTCTAATTCCTGCAAAATTTCCGAAACGCAGAGTTACGGGGCCCGACAAGCAGCCCTGCTCTAACGTGACCGGTTTCCTTGATTTTTTCTGTTTCTTCAGAAATTTCTTGATGTGGGTCTTTTTCTTCCTGCTCGGGGTGTATCCCTGTATATATGTTTGCTGTCTCTTAGCATCATATGCGCCCTGCAGTAGCAACTCAACCATTCTGATATTTTGGATATCCTGGATATCATCGCTTTTCCTCTTGAGCAATAGTTCCGCGGTGAAGGGAGACTTTGCATTTTGAAGGCAGTTACCGGTATGCAATGGGTAAATCCAATGCAAATTGGAGGAAGAGTATGATTGCCATAAATATGAAACAACCATAAGCAAGTTCAGAATAGCGTACAACCCGAAACAAAAAATTAACGACAGGAATAGAGATATAATCCTGAAATTTTGGTTATATGTGTTTTGAAGATCTTAAATGCTTTCCTTTTTTATATTATACGTTTTATTCTGGTTATGTGACTTGCTCCTTCGTTCTTCTCTTCAGTTATGTAGCCGCTATACAGCAATAAACGGGGGAAAAAATCGCTAATCATTTTATAAATTACTAACTGATTGTGACGATCAGTGTTTTCTTTCCAGTTCCCTTTTTTCATCTCCAGCCATTTTTGTGTAGATGATTCATTTTTTCGGACTTTTGACTAACTAATTTCGTTGCTTACAGAAAAAACAATGAAAGGCCCCAGAGCAAAGAAAAAATTGGGAGAACACCGATGAAGAGATCATATCTGCTAATGAGAAGCCAGCTGCTCTATACACTACTTGCTGTGGGAATATGCATGCGATATATGCAAATGAAGAGAAGATTGGCTGATATGCAGCTAGCTTTTCTCCTTCTTCTTGACTTGTTTTTTCCTTAGTATTATCATCCTTACGTCTTTCAGATACACTTTACTTCTGCAAAGTGCACAGTGGCCGAACTGCCTGCAGGTTCTGGAACTGTTGACCATTTGAAAAAGGCATGAACAACAAAACACATGGCCACATAAGGTCATGATAGCAGTCTCTGGCGGATCGAAACAAATCGGGCAACGATAGTCCTTGGCCGCACCATATTCTTTGGGAGGCGTTTTGTTTTCGTCTTGAAAATCCTCATCTGAAATTTCCAACACTTGCTGCTCTTCGGCGTCTAAGTCTATGGCTTCTGCAGTCAAGTCGACAGTTTGCCCCTTGACGTTTGGAGCAGATTTTATTAATGACGGTATTTCTTGAGAGATGAGAGAAGCGCTCAAAGGGTCTGCTGTTTGTGAAAGAACTTCTACTGTATGCGTTTCTTCATCGTCTGTTGTGATAGCATTATTGGCGTTCGCTTCCGATCCCCCGTTATCTGCTGTCCTCCTATCATCCCTGGTGGTAACCTCTGGAGCGGTGCTTACAAGACTGTTACCTGAGCCTTCTTCGAGTGCCCTGAACAGAGATATGTCATCGTCCTCGGAAGCATTATCAAAAGCTCTTTCTCCGACAAGTTCAACTGTTGTTTCTGAGTTTCCTTCATGGTTTTCTGTTACTCCACTATCTACGCTTGGTAAGCCGCTCTCTTCACCATCACCGTTATGCTCTATCGGCTCTATTCTCGCCCTCTTGATTCGTAGGTTTTCATCTTCTGAACTTTGGTTATCAGGCCCACTTGTCATACAAATAGTTGTTCTATTTCCTTGTTTATTGTTTCCCCTAATTCTTCTTAGTCTTGCAAGAAAAGGGATGTAAACAAAAAATTTAAAAGGTAAGTGTATGTCTAGTGCTTTCTAATACTTTGATGCAATAAACTGTTTTCCTTTCGCCTGTGAAACTCTCTATTACTAACTGAACGAGAATTAGAGGTTGCTTTTTTTGCCTAGATATTGCACCCGTACGTTTTCTCTTTTTACACCCATGCCTTTTAATATGGCTGCTCTTCTCTCAAAAAACTATTTCTCGAATGGAGAATGCGAACTCCCTTTTCTGCCCTCAGCGTGCCCGCGGTTCCCCTCTGCCGCCGGCTAGTCAACTCCACCGACATCCTTGGTACGGTTAGAGGGAGTGTGGCCGGTAGTTTCTTTCCTGGGCAGAGGGGCCAGTGCCAACATGCGCCGGCCAGGCTCGTTGTCCTTTGAGTTCTACCGGAGGAAAATCATAGTTTCTTTTCAGTTGGAAAGAGAGTTATAATCAAGAAGTATATTAGATTCGAAATATTGAATAAGTGGATTTTTACTGATATTTCAAAAGCAATCGAGAAATCACGATAATAATACAGCAAAAATGTCAGGTAACGGTGCTCAAGGTACAAAATTCAGAATTTCTGTATGTTAAAATCCAAACAAGAGGATATATCATCTATATTATACAAGATATGGCCAACCATGAATAATGAAAAATATTTCTAAGACAGGATATCGCAGCTGGAGTATTCAATGTTTGAAATTAAAGCAACTAAAAGCGCGGATGTAGTGGAGAGTTTGAAAAGGGAGATGTGGAAGATATTGCAAGTTTTGCTATGAGCGCATCTGATGAGAGAATAACCAACAGAATCATCGAAACTAATAAGGCGTCTAAATGAAACTCTATTGGGTTGATAAAGGAAAGGCGATAACAGTCTTGTTTTAAACGTACGAGTGGTCCATAAACGCCGAGAACATCCCATCGCGAACTTTTTGTCCAAAGAAATATATGTGTCATGTTGCCATTATCTCAAATGCTTATTAATACAGGATCAATTTACTAACAAATAAACTGTTTGGTCACTTTACGTGTTCCTTTTGTTTTTATTAAATAGTTAGGTTTACCAGTCGGTGCCATCATGAACTGTGCTGACAACAGTGGTGCTAGAAACTTGTACGTCATTGCTGTCAAAGGTTCTGGTTCTAGATTAAACAGATTGCCAGCCGCCTCTTTAGGTGATATGGTTATGGCCACTGTTAAGAAAGGTAAGCCAGAATTGAGAAAGAAGGTTATGCCAGCTATTGTTGTCCGTCAAGCTAAGTCTTGGAGAAGAAGAGACGGTGTCTTTTTGTACTTTGAAGACAATGCCGGTGTCATCGCCAACCCAAAGGGTGAAATGAAGGGTTCTGCCATCACCGGTCCAGTCGGTAAGGAATGTGCCGATTTGTGGCCAAGAGTTGCTTCAAACTCCGGTGTTGTTGTTTAAATAAAATTTCGAAAAAAATTCTTTTAAATCATTATGTAACCTTTTAAAATATTAATAAGCAATACAACTCAAGTCATTTGACATGAGAATGCATGTATGTTGACATTGTTGAAGAATGCCACAACTCGGTAGTAGTTGTTTATTTGAAAGTTTTAATAAACGTAATATAAATTGGTTTTTTCCTATAATTACAAAAACAAGATATTCTAAAACATCATTAGTAAGACGTTTGTGTCGGCAAAGACGTTGCGTTCGTTATTTATTTATTCTGATTGTGGAAGTTGCGATGCAATGATACTGATTATTCAATCAATGATGCATTTCTTCGGGGCTGTCCATTAACTGAACATAATTACTTGGAATAATACCTGTTTCACCATTTGCTCTTCTTGCCTTCCACCACCTACCTTCAATGTCAGAGACTTGTAGAATTTCGTTTTGTTCAAATGAAATTTCGTAAGCATCATCTCCATCTGCGTCGTACGGATACAACGCCTTTGCCTTGTATACAAAGTTGTCATCACCTATGTCGCTATACAGTCCCAAAGTGTCACCCATTGTAGTTTCTGTGTTACCATTAGAAAAGTCTGTATCAAACGTGTGACCGGCATTCGTATTTGCAGTTTGATTGTTGCTGTTGTTGTTAGCATCTTTGGCGTTGCTAGTACTATTGATGCGTTGTTGTAAAGTGTTTAAATGATCATTCACAGCATCCGATGTATTGGGCTGGGTATTCTCGAAGCCAGCCAATGCTGTAGACGACACGTAATGTGAGTGTGAAGGTTGCTGTTGTGGATATCCATCAAAGTGTGTCGCGTAACCTGAATCTCGGGCAGGATCATTGTATACATTATTTTGGTAAGGTGTGGTGATTCTATTGCCTCTACGACGAGCTCTGTGAAGAGAATTCTCCAATGGGGAAGGTCTGATACCTTTAATGGAAAACGAATCAATCCATCTGTTGGTTGGAGAAGCATTGTCACCACCATAGTACAAAATCCAGATCAAATTTATGATTGATAGTAAGATGACACCAGCAGAAGCAGCGGCTTTCTTGGATCCATCTGCATACACCAAGTTTGTTGCACTGTTGGTATTGTACACAAATGCCACCGCGATAGACGTGGTGAGGAAAATCTTGTAATGATCGACTAAATCAAAACAATAAAACAGAAACAGCGAGCAAATGACCAAAAATTGATAGACTATCCCCCACCAAGTGAAACGTGGGAAGGACTCGTCGGTGGATGCAGAAGAGATGGAGCCCGCGATGGCGATGACCCATGAGACGATGGCCAGAGATATAGAAGATATAGCGAACGGATCAGCATAGAAGTTCTTCATATTGAAAGAATGATCTGTGGCCATACGTGTGGCCTTGCGAGGAGGGGGTCTTATCTTCGATGACACCGACATGCTTCAGGAACGTGCTTTGGTGCTTTTGAAATGGCGTTGATCTATAATTTCAAACGCAGTTTTTGAACTAGTAAGCTAGCTACAGTTAAAGCGTGTTTCCCTTTGACAGTTTTGCTGGTTGAGTAAAGCTGACGCGATAGACAATGGCACCTCAGAGAAAACGGGGCTCAATGATTCTGCTAGAACTGCTATGTTCTTTGCATATAGCAGCAATCGCTGAAGTTTTTCTACTACGTATAGAGCAATGGCCCGACTCCGAAACCAATAAGTTTGGTTGTGTAAATAAAATATACGCGTTGGGAATGTAAAACGCGATTAGGAATTCTGGATTAACGCTGGTGGGGTGGAAGTTATTAATAGGATGTTACGCGGGTATGTAGGTTCAAGGGTCTATGTACGTATGAAATGGGGAGGGGGGGCAGTGTGCGATAAATAAGTGGATATAGTTTTGTTTGATCTAGTTTAGTTTTAGAGCTGCCGTCAGGCAGGTAACCATGATTAGTAGCCCCAAAATAAAGAGACCAAGGCCGGAGTACTTGAAAAGCCTCGTTGGGAGGGGTGTATCTGCCCTGTGCTCTGTCCCTATTAGCTTGTAGCCAAAAAGCCCCGGCAAAATAAAAGAGATAGAGGTGGAACCAGTGGCCCCCACGATGGCTAGCACATGGGCCAAAGAGGATACCGAGATTGCGACGTAATATGACGCGACCAGGATACCACACGTTATGATGACAAAGCTCTTGCCCCTCAAGGGAGTGTCCTTAGGTTGGTAAATCGGCTCTTCTTCGATGACCTCGTTGATGTCGAGGCTATTGTCACGGATCAACGGGGAGCTTTCATTGGGGACAGTGCGGCCAGTGCGGCCAGCCACCGACGTAGTACTTGTAGTAGCATTCTCCTCTGTAAAATATTGTAGAATCTGGTGGATGGAGGCCCTCGCCGGATGGCACTGTAGTGGGAAGGCTAGCATCACCAGCAGCACGATCGCTATTCTGCCAACGGTGCTCGAGACAGTCTGTGGGTAAAGCATAATGATGTTTCCGATGATGTTGTCACCAAACGTTAGATAGCCAGCGCACCCGATGGCGATATACAAGGCAAGGGCCAAAGAGATAGAAATCAGCGGGATCTTCATCACATGCTCGAACCGGACCGACTTCTGCTCGTTGATTATCGAGAACATGTTGTGATGGCATGTATAGGCGAATACGAAAATCGGTAGAGTGTTCAGCACGTTCAAGTCGTGCGATTGCTGGGGGAAGAAGTACGAGACCCGGCCTTTCAACTGCAAGATCTCGTCTGAGGGAACCACATAGTGCACCAGCACCAAAACACACAGGTACGCAACGGAGGAGATGGCTATCATCGAGGCGTACCTCAGCGAGTTCAGTTTCTTCAAAAACGACAGTGGAGCCACGAAGAAAAGCATGATCAGCGAGATTTGCACGTTCCTGCTCAGCAGCCATGCATTCCCAGTCCACGTGGACATGATCTGGGGCATCAAGTCCCCAACCACAATCATGTACGAGACCCCAACCCCAAAACATTTGACCGCGATTGCCAGATCAAACACGATGCTCAATCTTGGGTTGATCAGCCGGGTCAACGCACTAAAGGAAGCCTTCCCAGGTTCCACGTACCTGGCCACACGGGCTTGTATGAACAGACTCTGCATGGCACAAGCCCCACAGATCACGATCATCACCACTCCGGGCACCAGCCCAAACGGTTTGAAGGCATAAGGCATGGCCAAAATTCCAGCACCGCACGCCGTGTGCAACAGCGTTAACACGCCAGATCTAATACTAGTCACCATAATGCACGCTCTCTCCTGCTTCTGGTCTGTCTACGCTTTCATGCACGTACTCCAACACTGTTTACTTGTAGTCGCTATAGATAAGCTCTCAGATCCCTTAAACGTGCGTGGTGATCTGCCTTCTCGCCCTCACTTTTTTTTTCGCTTGTTGTTTTCCCAAGGTGAATAGTCGATCGGGATTTTAGCAGAAAGTGCATTGTGTAATGTGTGGTGTGTTTTGACGTAGAGCGTGAGTTAGTAGTCTAGTTAAAAGGGTATTCTGCAATTTCCACGAACTAAATATGTCAGCTGTTGAAATTTCCCCTGATGTGTTGGTGTACAAGTCTCCATTGACGGAGCAATCGACGGAATACGCCAGTATTTCCAACAACTCAGACCAGACCGTTGCATTCAAGGTCAAGACCACAGCTCCAAAGTTCTACTGCGTAAGACCTAACGCCGCGGTCGTGGCTCCCGGCGAGACGATCCAGGTCCAGGTCATCTTCCTGGGTCTGACTGAAGAGCCTGCCGCGGACTTCAAGTGCCGTGACAAGTTTCTGGTTATCACGTTGCCTTCTCCCTACGACCTCAATGGCAAGGCTGTGGCAGATGTTTGGTCTAACTTGGAGGCTGAATTTAAACAACAGGCCATCTCCAAAAAAATAAAAGTTAAATACTTGGTAAGTCCAGACGTACGTCCACCACAAGCGAACCAAAATACACAGGATAGCAAGGATATCGTTGAGCCCGTGGCCCAGGAAAGTGTGCCAAGGGAAGAATTTTCCATGGTAGACGAAAGAGAAGCCCCTGCTGAACTGGAAACCGAGCCACCTGTTCAAATAAAGAAAGAAGACGTTCCCCCTGCCATCCAGGAAACTGTTTCCCACGAAAATGAGAAGCACACCTCTAACAGCGCTCCAGCCCCAAAGAGCCAAATAAAGGAACCTGCAACCCTGCCTGCAGAAAACGAATCGTCCAGCATGGGTCTATTCATATTGGTTGCTCTTCTTATCTTGGTTTTGGGTTGGTTCTACAAATAACAAGGTGGAAAATTAAGGATATAGCTATATTCTAAATATATGTATATGCTTTTTGCCCTTTTCTTCCTTTTCG
The DNA here is from genome assembly GCA_947243795.1 of Saccharomyces uvarum. Lineage (NCBI taxonomy): Eukaryota > Fungi > Ascomycota > Saccharomycetes > Saccharomycetales > Saccharomycetaceae > Saccharomyces > Saccharomyces uvarum. The sequence goes on from OX365932.1 coordinate 396,423, forward strand.
TCTTTTTGTTGTTTTTTTCTGTTTCTTACAAGCTCTCTTTATTGTTTCCTTTCCCAATTGTATTACAATCTACCAGTGTAAAGGGACCAGACCATACCTTTTTAATTTTTATATAATATTATTTTTTTGTGTACGAAAATAATTGACAATTATATTACTATCCTAAGTTAAAGGCTATGCCGTTTCTGCATGCATTCTTGTATCTTCTGGGTGGCGGGTGCCATCTCTGCTAAGTCTTCATTAATCGCAAATTTGTAGGGGGGTAGCCTTCAATGCACACTAGGAAAGATTCCATAGGGGGGTGGAGACTAAATTGGCTTATAAAAATGTATATATCTGTCTAATCGACTTGTCTTACAGTAAATCACAGGGCGGGAAGAGAACCTGAGCACTGGACACGTCAACATGAACCCACTACACTGGATTTTGACGACTCCAGAACCTGAAGAGGCGCAAGGTCAGGAAACTTTACAAAACGTGGACCACAGCCCCTTTGCCGTAAATGATGGTTTCAACCCGAGTACACCTAATGAATGTTAGTATATACTTTAAATGCGACTGGCCCACTGCAACGCGGCAATCTGTCCATAATGTCAACAAAGTCGATACTGGAGACGATCAAGAAGCTTTGGGTTTTTAACACAACAAACTAAAATAACGGGGGAATGAGGTAACTGCTATATGCAGATGTTGTGCCCGTTCCTATGTACCGAACAGATATTCATTACGATATAAAACTGAAAAATAATAACAATAATAATAGTGGAAAAAAAAAGTTGTTTCAAGTAAAAAAGGAGGTTAACTCACTTTCTTAGGTAGTCTCTCAGATAACTACCTAGCTTTTCCGCACCTTGTTCAACAACGTCTCTTAACATTTGTAATTCATCATCTGTAGTAGCATTAAAATCAATGAATCCATTACCGTTGGTGTTACGGCCATCGGATGAACTGGATCCCATCCCGTTCACATCACTATTGATCGGATTACCATATTCGTCCACGTCTTCGCCAAAATACGAAGATGATGAGATCGATGTGGCATTATCGAACGTCTTTAACTTATCATGTGCTTCCTTGTTGACTACCTCATCAAATGAACCACGACCAAAAAGCTGATCAGAAGAAATAGCCTTTTGTGTGCCGTATCTTTCGGCAATTCTTCCTGTATATCTTGGACCCTGGGCTACTTTTTGAGATTCTTTTTGTTGTTTAGCTAATTCGTTAGCGTCATTCATGGTCATACCAAATCCTAATTTAGCGAACTTCGGTGTTAAAGTATCTTGATGCTGGTTTCTATTTGTATCAGAGTTGCTTGGAGGGTCATTCAAGAAGTCACTGAATTCATCAGACTGTGTATTGATATCATCTATACTGTCATTATTGTTACTTTTGCCGCTGCTATTAATGAATTGGGAATCGTAATCATTTTGTCTAATCTTGCTGCCAGAAGATTTATTAGTGAATTCATCGTCCTTTTCTTGTTGAGCGTCTTTCTCAAACTGGTCAAACAAATCGTCTGCTTGCGATTTGTCCACTTTCTTGGCGGTTAGTCTTGTGGGCTTTCTTGCTGATGATAAAATCGAGTGCTTTTTTTTGTCTGAAGAGTTCAATACTGGCTTTTTTCTGCTTGCTGTTAAGATTGAGCTTCTTGTTTTGGTGGCTGCAGTCTTTGTGGTATTATTGGAGGCTAATGAACCTGAACTCACATTAATCTTAGAACTAGAATTAGAATTCGAGTTTGGTTTTTGCCAATTGGAGAAAAAATCATCAACACTGTTTTCTTTGGAATTCGATCTAGAGGCATCGGAATCGGTGTCCAATGGAGAATCCGCGTCGTCTTGGTTATTCAAGACCAAAGCCGATGGATACAATTCCATATCTTTTTGAACCTTCTTGTCCAGGTGTAGCTTATATTTCTTGGCCACGGGGCTCGTGTATTTTGTTTTAGCGTCGATATTTGCGGTGTTCAATAGCTGTTTCCCGTTGTTCTTTAAAAAGAAATCACGAGCCTTATGGTTCCCTCCTAGCTTGAATCTTCTCAGATTATTAATTGTCCATTTATCCAACGTAGAAGACTTTACAAAAGTTATATGAACACCCATGTTTCTATGCACGGCAGAGCATTGGATACACAGCATTACGCCAAATGGAACTGATGTCCAGGTGGGGTTCTTGTTCCCACAATCAAAGCAAACTCGATTTTCCATGTTAGTACCTAGTTTCTGGAAAACCTGTTGAGTGGTTTGCTCCGTGGCAAAGGATTCTCCCTCATCGCTACTCATTGCTGTTAAGATGTACGCTAACTCGTTTTAACAGATTCAAAGCACAGGTCTAACAAAAGTCTACCTTTTTTTTTTTCAATATCACCTTGATCTCTCCTAATGTAATACGCCAGCTAGATCTTGTTTATGCAAAAAAAAAGTTGCTTTTTCGAAAAATCACCGCGTCGTGAATAGTGATCAAATGATACTATTTTTCCTTTTGTGTCATAGATAATAGCAATAGTAAGATTAAAATTTTAGGCATTCTTATTGGGGGTTAAAAGAGCAGTTTGGACAGTAGCAAGATTACAGCATTTGTAACACACTGGTACTGGTATTATTCGCTGCTTATAGTAAGGAAGATAATCCCATATCGCGAGAATTGTCTGCTATTTAGGGTATAAGTGTTGCGGTCTACTAGGTAAAAGTGATATCTCAATTTGAAGGAAAGTATAAAAAAGAAGCAAGAGGAAGATGTCCCAACGTTCCTCACAACACATTGTAGGTATTCATTATGCTGTAGGTCCTAAGATTGGTGAAGGTTCCTTCGGGGTGATTTTTGAGGGGGAGAATATACTCCATTCGGGTCAATCCCAAACTGGCAGCAAGAGAGATTCCAGCATAATAATGGCCAACGAGCCCGTCGCAATCAAATTCGAACCGCGGCATTCGGATGCTCCTCAATTGAGAGACGAGTTCAGAGCCTACAGGATATTAAACGGCTGCGTCGGAATCCCTCATGCCTATTATTTTGGCCAAGAGGGTATGCATAACATTTTGATCATAGATTTACTGGGGCCCTCGTTGGAAGATCTTTTTGAATGGTGTGGGAGAACGTTTTCCGTCAAAACGACTTGTATGGTAGCAAAGCAGATGATTGATAGAGTTAGAGCAATTCACGAGCATGATTTGATTTATCGCGATATTAAACCCGATAATTTCTTAATATCTCAATATCAAAGATTATCACCTGAGGGGAAAGTCACCAAATCATGTGCCTCTTCCTCCAATAACGATCCTAATTTAATTTATATGGTAGATTTTGGTATGGCAAAGCAATATAGAGATCCAAGAACCAAACAACATATACCCTACCGTGAAAGGAAATCATTGAGTGGCACCGCAAGATATATGTCTATCAATACTCATTTCGGTAGAGAGCAGTCGCGTAGAGATGATTTAGAATCTCTCGGTCATGTTTTTTTCTATTTCCTAAGGGGATCTTTGCCATGGCAAGGTCTGAAAGCACCAAATAACAAATTAAAATACGAAAAAATTGGTATGACCAAACAGAAATTGAATCCCGATGATCTTTTGTCCAACAATGCTATTCCATATCAGTTTGCCACATATCTAAAATATGCACGTTCTTTAAAATTCGAGGAAGATCCCGATTACGATTATTTAATCTCATTAATGGACGACGCCTTGAGATTGAACAATTTAGAGGATGATGGGCATTATGATTGGATGGAATTGAATAATGGCAAAGGCTGGAATATAAAAGTCAACAGAAGGGCTAACTTGCATGGGTACGGCAATCCGAATCCAAGGGCTAATGGCAACACCACAAGAAATAATACTAATATGAATTCAAAAACCCGAAATACAACGCCTGTGCCGACAGCTAAGCAACAAGCTCAAAATAGCAATAACAACAAGGACAATTCGAAATCTAGAATCTCATCAAACCCACAAAGTTTTGTTAAACAACAACTTTTGAAGAAAAATGAGCCCAATAATAAATATATTCCAGAAACACATTCAAATCTTCAACGACCAATGAAAAGTCAAAGCCAAACGTACGACTCTATCAGTCATCCTCAAAATTCACCATTTGTAACATATTCAAGCTTAAAACCCAATCCTAAAAGAAGTACTAACGAGCATAACTTATCAAGTCACTATTCAAATTTTGCGAATAAGAATATTAATTATCAAAGCCAACAAAACTACGAACAAGAAAACGATGCTTATTCAAATAACGAAAATGAGGCATTTTGTTCTAAGTTTTATAACTACTGTTGTTGCTGTTTTTGTTGCTGTTGATAAAGTAACTTTATCTTTCTTTTCTCCTTTTTCCCCTTTTTGTTGATGTCTTTAGTGTTTTCCTTTTTATTGTTTTCAATTCATGACTTTTTAAAATTGTATTTTTATTGTATTTCTATTTCCCCTTTAATTTTTATTTATCATTTTAAGATAATCGAATATAGAGAAGATAAAGAAAGTAACAAAAAGAAGAAAAATGGGACAAGAAAGGAAAGTCAGCATACCGGTTTCCACTTCTGTATATTCTTTTGACCTACCTACTCCACCTACATTTTTTAATCCTCCGTTGAAATTATTATATTATATCTATCTTTAAATACTATATTATTGCATTTTTTTACTAGAATATCCCTAACACTATGTAATCCATGATCACTTAAGACTTACAGAACTAAAAAGAATCAAACTTCCTTTTATTTAATGTTTATTTCTGCCCGTGCCAGTTTATGTTAAATCATGGTAGAACAAAACTAGACATAAATGTTTCAGAACTGGCAAATGGTAAAAAAACAACCCTTAGTCGTAGATATGTCTTGATTTTGATTTGTATTTCATAAAACCGTGATGAGTAAATTTTCTTTATTCAAATGTAACTTTCTTGATCAAAACCATGTTCCTCATATTAGTATGAACAATGAGCAAGTAATTTTAAGGACTCAAAAATTATATAGCAGTAGCGTCAATAGTAGACCCGCTCAAATACATGTCATTCATGGAATATATCCTTTTTGTAAGAACAACATCCTCTTGGTCATTGTGCAATCTACCTTCACCAATAGTATTTGCCGAAGAGCAATCCCAATTACCAGCATTTGAGAACATATCATCAGAATTATCCGTTGAACTTTGATCACTTTCATTTGAACATAATAAAACGGATGAATCAGAAATTTCGTTATTTTTAATATCGTTAATGTCGATTGGTTTACCAGTGCTAACGTTGTATTGCACTTGACAAATTTGATGTAACCCCAGTTCACAGAAGTTGTCGAGAGTTATTAAACTCCCATCATTCGTCGTATCCATGAATAAAAATCCACACCCTGTTCCCTTGAGGGAAATCTCATTGCATCCTTTTTTATTATCCACACCGCTTACGATAATATTACCACATTGGAAGACTTCCTTGGTTAACAATGTTTCATTTATACCATTTAAGTTAATTGAGTTAAACCCATGAATTAGTTCCCCATACTTCATATTGTGTAAATTTTGTAAATCCCAACAAACAACAAACCCCTGGTCGTCACTGCTATACAATAAACCTGATTTTTTATCAAATTTTATTCTTTCAACGTACCCTTTCTTTGCATACAGTTCGCAAACAGGTTTACAGTCGCAAGACTGAATATCCCAAATTTGAATTTTATCGTTCAAACCCTGCGCAACGTAATGATTATCTATCCAAACACAATCCAAACTCGTGTTTTTCCTTTGCAAGTAGTCTTCACCTATTCCAGACACAATATTATTATCCAAAATATCTGGAATGTATAAGTTTGTTCTCAGATCAAGCAGCGAGACACCATTTGGGCCAAACTTTGAACCGACCAAAGCCAGTAAGTATGGATCGTGAAAGTCGTTAACAGCAAAGGAGTTGATACCTGGGTATGACTGCAAAAATATAGGCGTTTTCGTCGAATCCATATTCGATTTCAAATCGTATATGAATAGAGAATCATTCAAAAGGGAAACAAAACCAGTTTTGTTCCATGGCGAAACCTTTAAAATTGGTGCTGTCTTTGGTGATATCTCTAGAATCGGAGTTGATGATGACACAGTAGACTTCAGGAACTTATTATGGTTAAACCTTTTTATTATCTTTGCGCAACCCTTATATACCGAAGTAGATATTAAATTAACCACACCGTCTTGATGACCTGTCAGGATTAATTGATCATGGCTAGAATTTATCCGAGAGCTAGAGAATACACTAGGTGAGAAATCTGCTATAGGTAGTAAGCAAATACAAGTAATGGGTGTACCGGGAACAGTGATTGTTTGCAACTCCTTTAGTTTTTTAACGCTGGAAATCTCGAAAAGTTTTAAGTTATCTTTACCGTTCATTGTGGATACTAGAACTATGTTGTCCACGATAGAGATATCTGAAGGTATGGACTGCTCCGCTTTATCAATGCCGTATAATTTCCAGTAATCGGATCTTAATTTTTTTGTTGTGTAAAAGTCGTTGAAGTTATCGGATGCCTTTCGCAAAATGGGTGAGTTCATTTTTGAAGTATTATTTTGCCACGATTTTTTATATGTGGATGACGTTGTAATTGATTGTAAAATTTTCTGTTTCTCTGACCTCTTTTTGATATTAATAGCTGGCTGACGGAAAATGTTTGTTGGTTCGTAGTACTTGGTATCTTGCATAGTAATGAAAATAGTAGTGTGCTGCTTTCTATTACCTCTTTTATTAGTTTCTTCGAAGAACCTTGGTTAAAATGGAAAGCCATGCAAGGAGAAGAACTAGAAAGTAAAAACACAGGGGATATCTACAGTCTTTTATATATTTTCAAAGAATACTACAGTTAGTTACGTAAATTGCAAGAACGCCAGTCCAACCTTATCGTCATGGCTACAAGCCAATTGCGAGCCAAGTCCTCCCTACTTGACCAGCCAAGCCAACATTCTGCCAGCAATTACTGCCTCATAGCAAATGAACACAGTAACCCATGCACATACAGCATCCATTGTTGGAGCCAAGGCATTTTCTCTTGTATTGTTTACGTTTCAATGTTTATTTGTTTTGAAAAGCTTACTGCTGGTTTGTTTACATTTGGGAAGTGAAAAATGAAAAAGATTTTTGCTGGCACGCTTCTGCCGCACAGTCACGTGATCAAATATCAGTCACATGCCGTTGGCGTACATAGTGACGTTCTGGGGAAAAGGGGAAAAAACAAAAAATTTAGCGGAAATTTTTAGTAAAGGCCAAATTGCAGTGATCTTGACGGTGGTTGTAGTTCTTCTCGTTGATGGGGGGCTTCTGTCTCCGCAATTTAAAGACACGCTTCATCATTTTCAAGGTATTCGAATATCTTATCTGCTAATTGATAAAGGAACTTCGTTGCGTTTGAAGCTGCTTTCCATTATTCTTCGTTAAAGCTCCAAGAGTCGGTTATTTTGTTAAGTGAAACGATTTCAAGATAATAAGTGTTCCTAGTTCCTTTCTACGCTTTCGGAATAGTTTGTTAATATTTTCCTTTGTGAAGCATATTTTGCAAGTGAAACGAGATTCTGTTTCTTTAGTTTGATTCTCATTTTAAAGAGTGAGTACATAGCCAATAAACCAGCAGGAAATTGTTGCTTGTTTTTGTGTGTAAGTGCTAATTAGTTAGAATTCCCGATACAGTTGCTTTTCACTTTCATAAGTCACGAATTACCCGTTAGTGCATTTCCAGTTCGATATTTTATCAAATTATTTTCCCCTATTTCTTTTTTGCCTTTTCTTCATTAGCTTGTTCAGCATAGGTAGATTATCGAAAAGAACGAAACAAAAAAGAGGAAAAAAGAGGAAAAAGCAAAATGCCTTCATCAATATCTGTCAAGCTAGTGGCCGCAGAGTCACTATATAAGAGGGATGTGTTCCGTTCTCCGGACCCCTTTGCTGTTTTGACCATTGATGGTTACCAAACCAAATCTACTTCTGCAGCAAAAAAAACGCTGAATCCTTACTGGAACGAGACTTTTAAATTCGATGACATTAATGAAAATTCGATCTTGACCGTTCAAGTGTTTGACCAGAAGAAATTCAAAAAGAAGGATCAAGGGTTCCTTGGTGTCGTTAACGTTCGCCTGGGCGACGTTTTAGGCCATCTGGATGAAGATACTGCTACATCAAGTGGTAGACCTCGTGAGGAGACCATTACTCGTGATTTGAAAAAATCTAATGACGGAATGGCTGTTAGTGGTAGATTGATTGTCGTCTTATCCAAACAACCTTCTTCAAACTCACATTCACAAACCGCCTCTGGCCATGCTGCATCATCAAGTACAGGCACAAGCTCGACTCCTCGAGCTAATGGTCATACTTCATCTACTACCCGTACTCATTCATCTTCTCACGCTTCGAGGGGTACTGCTCAAGCAGTAGAATCGACTTTACAGAGTGGAACCACTGCTGCCACTAATACAGCAACTACAAATCACCGTCCCACCAGTTCCACTTCTAGTGGCACAAGACAATACTCTTCATTTGAAGATCAGTATGGTCGCTTACCACCTGGTTGGGAAAGAAGGACTGATAATTTTGGTCGTACATATTACGTTGATCATAACACAAGAACAACTACTTGGAAGCGTCCAACACTCGATCAAACAGAAGCTGAACGCGGTAACCAATTAAATGCAAACACCGAATTAGAAAGAAGGCAGCATAGAGGAAGAACTTTACCTGGTGGATCCTCAGACAATTCTTCCGTAACGGTTCAAGTTGGGGGTGGCGCAAATATACCCCCTGTTAACGGTGCAGCAGCAGCAGCATTTGCCGCAACAGGCGGCACCACATCGGGTTTAGGTGAACTACCCTCAGGTTGGGAACAACGGTTTACTCCAGAAGGTAGAGCTTATTTCGTCGACCATAATACAAGGACAACTACTTGGGTGGATCCAAGAAGACAGCAATATATACGTACTTATGGTCCAACAAATACTACCATTCAACAACAACCCGTATCCCAATTGGGTCCTTTACCTTCTGGCTGGGAAATGAGATTGACAAATACGGCCCGTGTATATTTCGTTGACCATAACACAAAAACAACGACTTGGGATGACCCAAGATTACCGTCATCGTTGGACCAAAATGTTCCTCAATATAAGCGTGATTTCAGACGTAAGGTTATATATTTCAGATCTCAACCTGCTCTTAGAATATTACCTGGACAATGCCATATTAAAGTACGTAGAAAGAACATTTTCGAAGACGCCTATCAAGAAATCATGAGGCAAACACCAGAAGACTTAAAGAAGAGATTGATGATTAAATTCGATGGTGAAGAAGGTTTAGATTACGGTGGTGTTTCCAGAGAATTTTTCTTTTTACTATCACACGAAATGTTTAATCCATTTTACTGTTTATTCGAATATTCTGCTTATGATAACTATACCATTCAAATCAACCCCAACAGTGGTATTAACCCGGAACATTTGAACTACTTCAAGTTCATTGGTAGAGTTGTTGGTCTAGGTGTTTTCCATAGAAGGTTTTTGGATGCATTCTTTGTTGGTGCATTGTATAAAATGATGCTACGCAAAAAAGTCGTATTGCAAGATATGGAAGGTGTTGACGCTGAGGTGTATAATTCATTAAACTGGATGCTTGAGAATAGTATAGACGGTGTCTTGGATCTAACATTTAGTGCCGATGATGAAAGGTTTGGTGAAGTCGTAACAGTGGACTTGAAACCAGACGGAAGAAATATCGAAGTTACTGATGGCAACAAGAAAGAGTATGTTGAATTATATACGCAATGGAGAATCGTTGATAGAGTACAGGAACAATTTAAGGCATTTATGGATGGTTTCAACGAACTAATCCCCGAAGACTTAGTGACAGTGTTTGACGAACGTGAACTAGAATTATTGATTGGTGGTATCGCTGAAATTGATATTGAAGATTGGAAAAAGCATACAGATTATCGTGGTTACCAAGAGTCAGATGAAGTTATTCAATGGTTTTGGAAGTGTGTCAGTGAATGGGATAATGAACAAAGGGCGCGTTTATTGCAATTTACTACCGGTACTTCTCGTATACCTGTTAATGGGTTCAAGGATCTACAAGGTTCCGATGGTCCAAGAAGATTTACTATTGAAAAGGCAGGTGAAGTACAACAATTGCCAAAATCTCACACATGTTTCAACAGAGTTGATTTACCACAATATGTCGATTACGACAGCATGAAACAGAAATTAACATTGGCTGTGGAAGAAACTATAGGTTTCGGTCAAGAATGATCGTCTCTACACCAATATTTTCCCCCCTCTTTTCACTTGTGGTTTCCGTTTTCTCCTACTTCTTTCTCTGCGATAATCATCTTGTTTTATATTGAACTAATATCAAAACAAGATTCTTTTCCGGTTCACTCATAGAATTGTTAACCATTATTGTATTTTTTTACATCAATGAAAACAATAACAAGAAACCTTAAAGAAAATGGGGAATGCTCATTTTGATGATCACCCAGGTTTCCTTCTAAACTCGTCCTACGAGGTTTTATTATCAAAAAAGATGTATGATACCAATACCTTTACATTGCCTTACGCCTCTTATTTTTTTTATATCCACTTTTAGATTTATACTAATGTGTTTTTATCCTATATACATATAATGTACCTGCTTTTTACAAATATTTCGTACTCTTTTTTCAGATTATCCATTCTCTTGAATGCAGATATAACCGAGTTTCAAAATACTATCACAAGCAGTGTCGCCTTCAATGAGCGAGCACTTTAAATGGCATACTACGTCATTGTTACTTCTTTGGCCACCCAAAATTCCGTAGTATAGTGCAAAGAACATTTGTTATATGAAAAAAAAAGTAGATAGTATATTTGATTTATTATTGTACAGAGAATAACGAGAAGTAAAAAGAAAAACCAAAATTGGAACCCGACATATATGGATGTATACACCTGTTCTTATGTGCTTGTAGATGTATCTTACATTATTAAATTAAAAGTAAACCTAATTTGAACCACTGGAATAGAAAAAAAAGAAACAAAACGCCTTTTGTTCATACAAGCAAAACTGCATTGACACAACCGTCTCTATCTGGTTCATTTGTAATTTGGGCATACTTACCCCAGACAACTTTACCACCGGCGGTAACCATCCCCAGTTCTGAAACGTTGACTTCAATAATGGTACCCTTGGTTAAAACACCCAATTGAGTGTACATTGGAGATTGAGGGTTTTTCTTTACGGCTAGAATTGGTAAAAAGACAGTAACGGCTAATTCTGGATGAGTGACGTTTGCCTTTCTTTGTCTCAATGCACTTGGTCTAATGATTCTTTCCATTTTTACCGGTCTTCTGGTGAACCCTTCACCAACGAAGGTATGTTTTGTTATCATTCTCTTCCATGACTTGGATCTAGATTTACCTGTTTTAATGACTTTAAACATTTCTTCTTCACTAATACCACGAACTTTTGGTAGTGGGACTGAGAACTTGTCAGCCTTTTCCAGTCTCTTCTGTTTAATCGACGAAGAGATGGCTTTGGCTGTATTAGTTTGTTCTCTGTCCAGCAAATATGTTGGCAAAGCGTCACCATCGGTATCCAATGGTTTAGACGAGCCCTTAACCTTAGATTGTTCATGTGCCTTGATCTTCTTTCTCATTGATACCTTTTCAGCATATCTCTTCTTGGCAAATTGTTTACCCTTCCAACCGGTCAAATTCTGAGCACGTTCAGAGATCTTGTGGGACTCTCTCGCCTCTCTCTTACGTTTCCTTTCGTCATGGTCTAATCTTTTACCATGTTGCTTAATATGACGCTCAATATAATCGTTTTGAGGCATTGCTCTGCTTTATAATATCAAAGGTCTTTTGTGGTTACTTCACTTAGCTAGTGAGAAAGATAACAATATTTGAGTAAAAGTCTCCTGTTTCAAACCACTAGTTAGCTTATTTAAAAGTTTTAAAAGCGCATCTCATCGCCTTTTGGAAAAATTTTCACCAGGCTAATCCTGACACCGTTACCAGCGACATAAAATTTTTTACGACTTTCTCGCAAGACCAAAAGAAAAGAAATCGATGAGCTCTACCTAATGAGTGGCTTAAGAGGTGAAGGAAGCAAGGAGGATCGACTTGAACGCGGTGTCGAAGATGTCTGAACTTAACACATTACTAAAGGAAATCAATGGCTCACTTGCTGCCACGTCAGAATCCTTGGAGAAACTGTCAGGGCTGTATAGTAATGCCGATAGCGATGAGGTTTCCGAAAATAACAAAATGCATGAACATCTGTTTTCCGGCACTAATAAGCCTACTGAGAAAGTGTCGCTACTATCTTTAAAGAACGGGAGCATGCTGGGGTACATAAATTCGTTGATGATGCTCATAGGCGACAGACTAGACGAAAAATGTAAGAATCCCACTGCAATGGATGCACGTGAACGTTCTATCCAACACCGTGTAGTGTTGGAACGTGGTGTTAAACCGCTGGAAAAGAAATTGTCTTACCAATTGGACAAGCTAACTAGGGCATACACAAAAATGGAGAAGGAATATAAGGAAGCAGAGAAACGTGCGCTGGAAAGATCTTCTTTGGTAAGCCACGGCGATGGAGCAGATAGTGAAGATGAAGACTCCAGTGATGAAGAGATGGCATACAGACCAAATACTACCGGCATTATTAACACGGACAAAAAATCGTCACACAGAGCTACTGCTGAAGAAGCATCGAAGGAAGAAAATGGCGAAGAAGATGGCGACGACGAATCGGGTGTATATAGACCACCAAAGATTACCGCCGTTTTACCACCACAACAAACACATTTCGAAGACAAATTCAATGCCAGAGAACATAAGGATCGTAGTAATAAATCGCGTATGCAAGCCATGGAAGAATATATCAGAGAATCATCCGACCAACCAGATTGGAGCACGTCTATTGGTGCTGATATCGTAAACCACGGAAGGGGTGGTGTTAAGTCCTCTAGAGACACAGAAAAGGAACGTAAGGTCACTTCATTTGAGGAAGATAATTTCACAAGAGTGAATGTTACAAACAAGAACGATAAGAGGAAACAGAAACAAAGAGAAAGAAGCGCAAGAGTGAATGTTATTGGTGGTGAAGATTTTGGTATATTCAGTTCAAAGAGGAAGCTGGAAGACAGTACTTCAAGACGTGGTGCCAAGAAAACTCGTTCCGCTTGGGATAGGGCACAGAGGAGACTGTAAATATAGATAGTTCATTTTCCTATATTGTCGGAACTTTATAGATTCATTATTTAAAGGCTACACCCAGAATAAGTTCAGAGTACACAAATACATAATCCAACAAAAACGATTCTTGATTTTTCAAAACATTAACGCAGGTGAACTGGCTTGGCACCGCTAGTTTTATGATCACTAATTTCCAGTTCAGAAAAAATTTCCTTTTTCTAGTTTACGATATAACTTAGTTGGAATGACGAAAATGAGCGATATAATGGAAACAAGCCAGACATCAACCGACGGAAGTCTCCATAGTACTGCCTAGGTACAATGATAAACGAATATGTTTCCAGAAAAGTTGCCCTAAAGGACATGCAACCATGCGCAATTTGCAGTAAACCATCCACAACCGTCCTTTATAACGCATCGGGTCCAGATTGGCTATACACGTGCGATATACATCTACAAGATAACCCTCAGTTTGCCATCCCCATATACAGTAAAGAGTATAACGATGCTGTGGGCCGTTTGAAAGAAGTCAAGAGGAAAATAAATACCTTGACATCTTCCCAAAACCAATTAGGGTCCTGGGATGGTTGGGTAACTAGAATCTTCTCCAAAAACGATAAGGAAAAGAAAGACAATTCTGAAAGTCCAGAGCCTGCTCCAGTTGAGCCTGCTGATGCCCCTCTAGAGGCCAAGAAGGACGCAGAAACCTTAGTGGAAATACAGGCAATGTATGGGAAAATTCTTGACGAGGTTACACAATTGCAAGGGAAGAACCGCAAGTACGAACTAGCAAAAATCATGTTCGAGAGTAGAGTTCAAAGGAAGAAAACTGAACAGCTGAATCGGGAACGATATCGCAAAGAACAAGAGAACTACTCTAATACAGACCCTGAGGAACTGCTGCAGAAACATGTGTTTCCCTCCGTCCCACAACATGGGAAGCAATAGAAACAAATCCCCCACACTCAAAAAAACTGCTGCCACCCATTATATAATATATGTACGGAATCCCATGTGCTATGCTAACCGAGGTTCATATTTAGCAATCGAATGCTTATTATATGCGTAGTCACAAAAGAAAACTGGCACGTATCAAGCGACTAAAAAGCTGCTATTTTTTTCTTTCCAGGGAAGGTAGGAAAGTGTGTAGTTGGATTTGTATTTAGTTGACATGCTGTTGACAGCAACCCAGTGAAGCCTGGCTAGGTAAAAAGGGTATCGTTAAGTGATTTAGGGTTAACAGTGATTTGTTTTCTTTTTTAGTTTTTCATAATCGAGCATAGGAAACTAACCTAATACTTTTTGTTAAAGAAGTTAGCAAATCGAGGTTCGAAAACTAGGAAAATAGTCAGTAAAGTCCAACAGTGTTCCAAAACTTTCCTTTAGTGGCGAAATATCAGCACATGGAATCAGGCGCATAATTAAATCTGATCAAAGACAAACTACATCTCCAGATTGGCTAAGTATCCTTTATTTAAGGGATTATCATTTTTCATTCATCTTATACTCTACCCTTCAAAAGCACTTAGTTACTATACTTTTGCTTTTTTTGCATTAAAAAACAGGACAAGTCAAGTTAAATATAGCTTGTGACTTGGATACGTACTTTTCAGGAAAATTTTGATGTTTTAAGACACAGTATTGATTCCTTTTTTTTTTATTTTGGGTTTTTTGTCAGTAAGATTTGTAATTATAGAATAAGATAAAACAAAAGAAAAACACACTAGTAAAGAATTCTGAATGGGCACTCGTAATCGAAAAGACATTATCGAAGAGGTCGATATTCCTTCGGATTTACAACTAGAATTAACAGAGTCAGGTAGTAATAGTACCGCATCCCTCCGAAGTCCGACTAAGACCAGCGCTACCAATCTACCAGCTATGTCTGAAGATGCGGCAGATAATGCATCCATAGCATCTTCATCAGTAGATTCATTAAACATGCTATTAGAGCGACAAAGGGTAAGACAATTGAACCATCCTCAACACCAACAGCATATAAGTAGTTCATTAGCTAAAACTCTAACTACTCTGTCGTCATTTTCTTCAATTGGAAGCGCAACTAAGAATAAAGTCAAGGAAACCAACCGAATATCTTTAACATACGATCCTGTATCGAAAAGGAAAGTTTTAAACACTTATGAAATCATCAAAGAGTTAGGCCATGGGCAGCATGGGAAAGTGAAGTTGGCGAGAGATATATTGAGTAAGCAATTAGTGGCAATTAAGATCGTCGATAGACATGAAAAGAAGCAAAGGAAGTTTTTCACGTTTATTAAATCAAGTAAAATATTTGAGAATGATAAAATTAAACGAGAAATTGCTATCATGAAAAAATGCCATCACAAACACGTTGTACAACTGATAGAGGTACTAGATGACTTAAAGTCAAGAAAGATCTATCTAGTTCTAGAGTACTGTTCAAGAGGTGAAGTTAAATGGTGCCCACCGGATTGTTTGGAATCAGATGCCAAGGGCCCATCTTTACTAAGTTTTCAAGAAACACGAGATATATTGAGAGGTGTAGTGCTCGGTTTAGAATATCTACATTACCAAGGAATCATTCATCGAGATATCAAACCCGCCAACCTATTAATATCAGAAGATGGTACTGTTAAGATTTCTGATTTCGGAGTTTCATTAGCTGCCTCGAGCACTAATAGTTCAGATAGTAACGAATCTTTGGATGAGTTAGAATTGGCGAAAACGGTGGGTACTCCTGCTTTTTTTGCGCCCGAGATGTGTTTGGGCGAGGATGCATTTGAAAAGTATAATCTAACAAAGGAAAACCTATTTCGTGGCTCTTGCATTTCATTCATGATAGATATTTGGGCCGTGGGTGTCACTTTATACTGTCTAATTTTTGGGATGCTACCATTTTTCTCCGATTTTGAATTAAGACTTTTTGAGAAGATTGTCAATGACCCTCTAAAATTTCCATCTTATAAAGAAATGCAGTCCAACAAAGTATCTAAAATGTCTTGTGAGGAAGAATACGAAATGGCCAAAGACCTTTTATTGAAATTGTTAGAGAAAAATCCTCAAAAAAGAATGACCATACCAGAAATAAAAAAGCATCCTTTTATTTCATGGGATTTTGACCATATATCGAAAGAAGATGACAGACTGCTTGCTTCCACTCTCGAACAAAAACTACGGTTTCAATGTAATCAAACTGACCAGTTTGAACCTATTTCTATCTCGAAGCATGAACTGAAAAATGCTGTTTCCGGTGTAGGGAAAAAGATTAAAGAGTCTGTACTGAAGAGCATTCCGCTAAAGGATCCTGTGGATCCGTCGCATATGAACTATATTCATCCAACAGAGACTTCTAGAAGCCGAAGTGACGCTAATGTCATTGTGAGTGAAGGCTCGGTCTTGTCAAATATCAAAGAGTTAAGTTCCAATGACGGATACCTAAACGCGGATAGTGATGCAGTTGATAGTAATAACAGCGAAGATAATAACCGTGACAATATAAATGACGGTCATTTAACTAAAAAAGAACTAGAACAAGAGTTAAGCAAATTTGATGATAAACACGACTCCAGCAATATGGTGAATTTACCAATTAACTCATCATTTGCATCATTAGATAGTTTTTACATTGACAATTTTGCAATGGCAAAAATGGGGATGAGCTCTCCCGAAGCAGGAGATCCTACTCTGTCTACACCGAATCTTCCTTCTGTACCTTCGTCGACAAGACTAGGACGATCTCCAATCTTTGGTGGACTTCCTAATCAGCCAAGTCCTATTCGTCCTGTTTTGTCGCAACAAAAATCATCATTTTATGCATCTGGCCGATATGATAATACCCACAATAATCTTGTTAGGAATTCTTCATCTCATTTGATGTCAGTCCATTCCGGCAGACCATCTTCAAGAAGTAGCCGAATAAACTCACGCAACCAAAACTTAACAAAAGTACCAGATAGCTTTTCCAAAAGCTCGAACGTCCAAATGAGTGAACGAAAAGTCCCCAAAGATTTGGAAATGCCGACGCCTAAGAGAAACCTTAATACTGGCCACTCAAAGAGGCCGTCTTCAAGAGATAATAGTAACATACCATCCATCAAAACTGATGCTCCGGAGAAAAATTCTAATGTTGAGGACAAACTCCCTTCTAGAAATTCTCCTATAAAATCGTTATATCAAAGAATGAGACAATCTAAGGACAAATCGCAAACGTTTGAAGTACGTCGAGGTAATTTTTTCAGTCACTTCAATGGTGATGATGATGATAGCAGTAGTCAGTCCTCAGCAACCAGTTCTGGTTCCGCATCTGATTCGGAATTAACATCCTCATCATCTTCGTGTACATCTGGAATCCCATCTAGGAATAGCTCCAGTAATTACAACAGTGGCTATTCAGAAACAGAATCTTTACCTTTTGAGTTTGGTGTTGATTCGGAAGATGGAAGTGGTGTACTGTTAAGAGATCTACCTACCGGAGACCAAATAAGACCATTCTTAGATGTGCAACCATATGGCCAGGTGAAAGTTAGGAATACACTCAATTCCAAACCGCCTGCTGTTTCATCTTCTCCATCTTCATCAGAGGGTGAAGAGGAACTAATGCTAAACGTCGGGAATGCGGGCCATAGGAGGAGACACAACTCTTCAAAAGTTGACGAGCTATCCAACAGCTCACAAAGTGCACAAAGTGTACCAAATAAAGCAATATATTCCAACGGAAGCGTTTATGATAGCGAGACGACGATAACTCCACATAACATAGACGTACTGAAGATAGACCACAGTCCGAGCCGTGATCAACCTGCTGGTAATCTTGGAACTCTGGTATTACCAAAACACTTGGATCAAAAAAAGGCTACCACAGAAACTTCAAATTTAACTGATATCGTTGAATTCAATGGTAATAGTAGTTACCAAAAGGATGAACACCTTGGAAAAGTCCTTTATTCAAGGGACTTGTTAAAGGACGCCCTAGATTCTACTAATGCAGGTAGAAGAAGATCTGTACCCTCCAGTAAACTAAGAGGAAGAAAGGAGGCTGATACCACTACTGCTAACAATGGTGGTGATGATAAAGATGCGAGGAAGAATAGCTACAGGAATGATAAAAAACTTGGAGGCTTTGGCGGTAACCACAAGACTCATGAAAGATCGCGATCTTTGACAGTTGCAGAACTAAATGAGCTAAAGAGAAGAGGTGTTCAGCTATAAAGCTATATTGATAAAAGGGTTATCAACCAATCTGCAATAAAAAAAGATACATAGTAGGGCACATGAACATATATACATATGTTATACATAGGCATATATAAAAGCCACTATTATAGTTCAATTAATACACAACTATTGGGAAAATCTTGAATATATGTCGCTACCTCGACAGTAACCAGAAGTCGAAAGTCACGTGATTTGCAGCTTTATATAATTCCGTCATGACGTTGATAGTTTGCAGTAATCATCATTCGCTAAGCCAAAATATATCATGTAGTAAATATTTTAGTGCGTTTTATATCATTCTATAATACTTTTATTCTAAATTATTAATCAAGGACACGAGAGAAGTGCACTAATGCTTTTAAAACCTGTTCTTGTTACTTCATCCCGCTCCAAAAAGTGTCTTTTCATTTCAAAGTCATTACTAGTGAGTGTCATTATACATTTCCGGGTTGGGTTGCTCGTTATCTTTTCAAGAAAAGGTGATGTATTGAGGTATTTGTTATAAAGAGGTGTGAGTTTTGACGTGTTGGTTTAAATTGTCACTTCTACTGAAATTCTTATTACAGATGTGACAAGTGAAGGGTTTCTCGCACATGTGCAAAGATCTAACATGTCTCTTAAGATGCTCTTGTCTTTTGAATCTCCGATCACAAAATTCACAACCGAATTGCTTGGTAGCATCTGGGATTAAAGAGGGTTTCCTTCCACGGGTCTTTTGCGTGCTGCCTGCCTTCTTTCTTGTTATTAGACTGTGAGACGAGAAGGAGGACGACATTGAAGGTGATGGTGCTGAAGGAGAAGAGGGAGAGGAAGAACCTGATATGACGGATAGTAGATCTTTCTTTGAATCATCGCATGAATCTAAGATTGGTTCGGACAACTCAAAATCGTTGTTAGACTTGAATGGATTCGTTGAGATTTTACTAGCAATTTGAATAGACGCTTCTTTATTATTATTACCAAGCAATTTCAAAGGGTTTATGATGGCATGATCATCTCCGTCGTTATCGTCACTTAAAGAAGCTTCAAAAGCGGAGTTTATTAGTACTTCGTTCTCTTGTTCAAGGGAATGGGTCTTGATGAGAGTACTTTTCCTGCTTCTGAAAAATCTGTTCTTGAACATTTTTTGTGAGGGGGAGACTTCGTTTGAAGTAAGTTCAGGACCCAAGCTATTGCTGTTGCTATTGCTACTACTATTTGTGCCAAAGATGTTTAGTTTGAAGTAGTCCTTCACTTTCTTCTTCGATTGAGGCGCATTGGTAAACGAGTCCTCGAGGTCATCATCGTTATTATCGATTGGAGCTATTATAAACTCATGAATTTCTAGATTTTTTAAGGTATTAGTACTAGTGACCCCATTAAGCCCATCAAGGGACTGCTGTTTATGAAAGGAGAATCTTTCATCGAGTTCCAAATCATCATCACTAACCATCAATACATCGCTGTCGTTATTGTCCACGTCGATGTCATTTTCCCCATCATCTTCCACGACATTGTTACTAAACAGTGGCTCGTTAAATTCCGACTTACCAAAAAACTCGTATTCGTAATAGTTGCCGTTCTCGGTACGATAATCCGATATTGAAAGCCTCCTTTCTTGGTGGCTCGATGTCGTCGTAGCGACTGCAGATCCATCGACAATAGTGTTGCCTGTTAGATCATTGATGATTTCTATATTGTTATTATCAATTTCCTTAGCATTAGCGTTGGCGTTTGGTATGAGTTGGAGGGTAAAGCGCTGGTCGTCATTATTACGGCTCTCGTTGACCAGCTCAGGCTTGGAGTTCAACGTGTAGCTGAAAACCGTGTCATTCGACTCGAATCTTTGTAAAGGGTATAAAGACATGCTTTTGTCTATGGAGTAGTTGTTTCTCTTGTACTTGGATAGCCTATAAAACTTGCTGATTAAAATACACTCAAATCAGAGTAGCATTGCCGTATTTCGAAGATACCAATCCCGCATGTGCTTCCTACCTTCCTGTCTTATCCGACTATCTATATATATCTTATATGACCACACTGCCAGCCGCCCCGGGCAACAGCTGAGTCAAAAGCCCTCGGAACAGTAAAAGCCACCTTCCGTGGATTATCCGCTGATTTTTTTTCCCTGTTTCCGTACCGTACCGTTGCGGGTGCAAACGCTAACCGACGGACGACGCCCAAAGAGGAGATTATCGCCGGGCGGCTATGTGCGCTAGTTCGTAGATACAAGCATGAAGCAACGAATACTATATGGGGAAGACGCTACAAACTAAGGGCTCGTCACAGAAACAGAAAGGACTTTGTAGCTAAAGCGGGTATCAGGGAATCATCTCGAGGAAATTTAGCAGCGCAACACTTGCAATTCTTGCTTTCCGCGCATGGGTTAAAGGGTATTGTAGACGTCAATTAAATGAAGGCGGCAACGTAAATGGCTTGGTTTAACCCCTTTTTTTATCTTTACTTTAGCTGGACGTCGGATTTACTGATATGTATCTGCCTTGCGTTAATTCGATGGCGGTCGTACAACAGGGATGGAAGGTCGATGATGGTGCTCATTGATTTGCCCCTTCTGCATAGGGATAGCATTCAAGAAATCGCTCTTCTGTAACTTATGTTATCAAGAATTGAAATAGGCAATCTCCTTTTTTGGTGGGCTCACTAATCGGAATCGCGCTTTGAAGACTGTTGTTTTCAATTATCCGTACACCCACTGATACATCCACACATACCATAGTTTAGAATAGTCTCTTTATTTTTTTGTTTCTTTCTAGATAATCCCGCAGCACTTCCCTCGCGTTACATTTTTTTAGATTTTTTTGTGCGATGGCATCTCTTTCACGCCATTTGCTTGAAATTTCAAACAGATACTGACGAAATGCGCCAAAGTGCCGGGAAATAACGCTAGGCGTAACCTTACAGTAGCCTGTTAATTTCATAGTAATATTTACCTTAAATTGTAACTTTTGAGCGTTTGTCTTGATTAATAGTCCAAAAGAAGAGATACTTAAAAAATCGAACAAGAAAAGTATGTTATTAACGCGATTAATATGGTGAGGAAAAGCAAATCAGGAATTAACTGTTATGAGACAATGCGTTAGTGGTAAGCTCAATCCAACTAAAAGTAATGAGAGCGCCCGAGTTTGATTACATTGTCCCCCGAAAGAGTATTGTTTGAACAGTGATGGAGTGTTTTCAAAGCAGTGAGCGCAAGGAATCCGTATAAATGACATGAAAGTTATAATTTTTTGATCCCGGAACGTCACCTGTAACAATGACTGAAGTTATGAAGGCCAACACCATTAACAACAACTCAATTACAAACACCTTTATCTTTTCCCCTTAGCCAAGCCAACATCATTTCATTTTTTTTACTTTTTACTAACAATTACTGAAATTGTATTTCCTTTTGTTAACTTTAGATGCCAAAAAAGAGAGCTTCCAACGGTAGAAACAAGAAGGGTAGAGGTCACGTCAAGCCAGTCAGATGTGTCAACTGTTCCAAGTCCATTCCAAAGGACAAGGCCATCAAGAGAATGGCTATCAGAAACATCGTTGAAGCTGCTGCTGTCAGAGATTTGTCTGAAGCTTCCGTGTACCCTGAATACGCTCTACCAAAGACCTACAACAAGTTGCACTACTGTGTCTCTTGTGCTATCCACGCCAGAATTGTCAGAGTTAGATCTAGAGAAAACAGAAAAAGCAGAGCTCCTCCACAAAGACCAAGATTCAACAGGGATGCCAAGGTTACTCCAGTTGCCGCTGCTAAGAAGGCTTTGTAAATTTAAGAAAAGAAACATAAATGAAAATCCACTAAGAAAGTGGACTTCGTGTTTTTTTTAACGAGGTTTCGTCTTTTATAATTGTGTATTTTAATAATATGATTATATAATATAATTTTCAAGAAATAATATTTATGCGCATACTATTTTGATTTGTGTTTGGCCCACAGTATACTGACGTATGTACATCCTTTGTCCGGCACTCTGTGACACATCTGATAGGAAGAGCAGTTCGAATGTTGCCACTTTTCCTTTCGTGACTATATAAATAAAGGCTCTCCTGAGTTTCTTGAAACTGAAAACTTGGTTTGATTTGCCTACTTTTTCCAAATTATTCTTCAAAAGTGTTTGCGTAGGATGTCCTTTTAAGTCGATGAGAATTGTGTCGTGGTCTTCTTCACCACCTTTGTAGCAGTCCATTTAGCCAGAAAACGGTTCTTCATTTGCTAATTTGCTAATGGTACCCTTTTTTAGCAGGATTCAATTAACAGAGAGATCCTCGAGGGACTTACAAGTCTGGTTTCAAGTTGGCACTAGTATTCTGTATCTCCTTTTCTTGCGCAATACACGTTTTAGAACAGAAATTAACTCATCCTGATGCGCAAACCGGCAATATGAAGCCTGAATCTTGCAGTGCAGATCTATTCAAATGAAATTATTTAAAAGTTTCTTTAATATACCTACAAAAGACACATAATTGAAACCTGCTCTCTCATAATCAAGTAGTTTGATAATTTCCGTCATAAGCCTTTACTTATATTTTTTTGTTTTTGTTTTTGATGAGACATGCATTTTTAACTTCACTTTCGTTTGCCAAAAAAGGGAAATACGTTCCCGCTATTATCGTTATCAATTGAGGCTACATCTTCCCTTTTATTATTTTTGGTAGCGGCAGCAAACCCTTCCCCATTATCTCCTTCACTCTCCCTACGCCCAGCATTCACTGCAGGGGGCATGATTGCAGGATTCATAAATAAAGCAGATGTAGAGTGTGTCGTCTGAGTACTAAATCTCTTATTCATGTGTTGTCTACGTTGTTGAGATGCAGTATAATCACTCACAGACGTTCTGGGCGAAATTTGAGCGGACCCCGGCAGGATAAGCTTGCCCGAGGTTTTCTTCAATGCTTCTGAAATCGGAGAACTTGTGGCCAATTTCAAGCTTGGTCTTGCATTTCCCTGTTGTTTTAAAAATGTTGTAATATCAGAATGCTGTCTACTCAGGGTAGGAGAGGAGGATCCTCGTGGATAAATATCCACTGGTTTACCAGCCTCTCTCAGTTCGTCATCCATCCGTGAAATATCTTGTAATACTCTCTTTTTCAACCTTTTCAAAATTTTTGATAATCCAATTGCCTCTTTAGTACGTATCATTAAATTTTTGTCATTAACCAACACTGAAACTCTATAAATTGATTTCATGACATAATCAACAGGTGGTAATGCATTTGGTGATACCATGTTTTCCAAACTAGAAATATTGATATATTCTGGAGCATCCTCTCTTTGCGAAGAGGGCCTAATATATTTGGAAAATGACCCATGTAATCTCGAAGAGCCTGGAGTACTGGAACTGATTTTATAGAGAGGATCGATCGAATCATCAAATTCTTGGGATGTCTGTTCTTGTAATTTTTTATTCATTTTTGTGAAAGGCAAAATACCCAGTTGTGAATCAAGATCATCTGAATCGGAGTGAGAGGAGGAACCCGAGTCGCTATCAAATTCATCACAAGCAAATGGGTTTGTCTTCATATTGGATGAACTTCCAATTTTCTGCTTGCCACTACTTTTCGATGCATCATTAATCCCCTGTAAATCTTTCTCATCGCCACTGCTCCCCTTTTGCGATGTAGAAATCTTGCTTTTATCTAGATTTGATATGCCCTGAAGTGTGGCTTGCTTGTTTTGTTCCTTTTTATCGTAAAAAGGTTTGCCTGAACTGCTGCCGACATCATTTTCATTAAGGAATTTATTGGTGGCTTCTACAGATGTTTTATGAATGAAGGGGTTGATATTATTTGTCCTTGGAAGGTTTGGATGTTGCTTTACCGTTTCGCCATCGCGGATATCACCAGCATCTTCATCATAAGTATCTAACGGGTCCGTTTCCTTACTTAAGCTAGATTTTTTCTTCGATGTTGGACTGAATAAAGATACAGAGCGCCGGAAATTTTGAACGTTTGAGCTATTAGGAAAAGCAATTGAACCAATCGAATTATGGCTGTCCCTGGGGCCACCAGCAAAAACAGTAGGAACGGCCCTGCTGGCAAGAGATCCTAAACTAGAAATTCTTGTGTGTTGCATATCGGTCGTTTCTGTATCCACATTACTGTCGTCTGTTGATTGTGCCATAGACGTGTTTCGTAAAAGGTATGAATCAATGTATCCGTTGTCAATGTTTACTAGAGATTTTTTTATCTCCAGGATATCTTGATATGATTCATTAGAATCTAACATCCTTCTTATCTTACCTTCATTTTCATTGCAATATCTCGAGATTTTGGACTGAAACAAATTAAGTAACGCCTCGCAAGTAACTAGTAGACTTTCTTCCTTTTTGCTGGTTATTTTGTATAGTACTTCTGTAATCAATTCATATAAGATAGGAATTTCATAAATTTTAGCCATAATGAGTAGGTCTAAAGTCACTGGTGCTAATAGCCACTTACCATTGATCCGTGCGGTGTAAAAAAATTCTGCAAATGCCCTTACGGAAGCAGTAGACCAAGGCATGTATAATGATCTTGGCGTTAATAAAGGTTCTAGTTCAATGATTGCATTGTTGTTCGAATTAGTACTTTCAACACTTTCAGGATTCGAAATATAAGAGAGTCGTCTACCTTTTTCGCTATTGATATACGACTTTGCGGAAATGAGCTCACCTTCCTTAAAATCACCGTTTATACTTACTGCATTTATTGTGGAAAATACAGGCCTTATGTTGGAAGGTAAAAAACAGTTATAGTCTCCATTGTCTTCATCACCCTCCTCACCTCTGCCGTTAATCATGCCATATTCTTCAATACTTGCTTCATAAGGAATATCATTACCACATGAATTATTCAGCAATTGTGAATCTAGAGTACTCCTCAGTAAAGAAGAGTTAGATATGCGCCTTATATCCGAACAACTTGATTTTCTAGTTGAGTGAGAAGATCCTCTTGACGCGAATGGACTATCTCTACTAACTTGGACATAATCTGCCAAAGAACTACTTCTTCTTGAAGGTATATTCGGAACTGGTGGCAGCGGTTCCAACGGAATCTTTTCCTGTGGAGGTAGCTGAATATTTAACACAGGTAAAACAGGCGAACTTGATGAACTTCCCAAATGCGAGACTTGGTTCGAGTTTCGTCTTCTTCCTGAAGTAGAACTTACAACAGAAGCAGTGCTAGTAGTAGAGGCAAAAGAAGGCTGTCTTGACTTGTGTGGACTAGCTATGAATCTTAACGCAGATGATTTTCTACGCGATAAAGACTCTTCTTCTGGACTGGGATTTGATATACTATTGGGCGAAGATTTCGCTACGATATGAGATTGAAGAGGATGTGAGGCACGGCGAATGGATGAATAGACGTCGTCTATTGAGTTATTTCTGGTTGCTCCTACCGTTGAGGCCCCTCGATATGATGAGCGTGTATTAGAGAGCATATCATTACTAATGCTATCATAGTGGATTGATTTTCCACGTACGGGGGGAGGTGAAGCAGAGTTTTCCCGGGTAGAGCGGCTAGACTGTTCAGAAAGTCCCAACTTTGAATTTTTTATATCCTGGAACGGGACCCTAAAGACCATACCTGTGGAAGAACAAGTGGTGGATGTTGGCTTTCTGCTGGAAGTACTATTTTTTTGCAGGTCATTATTGGCAATTTCTTCCTGCTTTGGTGTGTTTGCTCTATTCTCCTCATCGTTTG
The DNA here is from genome assembly GCA_947243795.1 of Saccharomyces uvarum. Taxonomy (NCBI): domain Eukaryota; kingdom Fungi; phylum Ascomycota; class Saccharomycetes; order Saccharomycetales; family Saccharomycetaceae; genus Saccharomyces; species Saccharomyces uvarum. The sequence continues at coordinate 422,498 of OX365932.1, forward strand.
TTAAGAATGTTGGTTCTAAAGGAGACGTTCTGCTATGCGAAAGGGCCCGTTGTTTAGGTGACGACCTTGATGAAGTGAAATCCACGCTATGTGGTTTTTTAAGGTTTATATTACTGTTTGATTTACTATTGTCTCTCTTCGAAAAGAACTTTTCCAAGGATCCATTAGAAGAGTGGTTTGAGTAATCAAACTTTGCGGCCTTTGACACATGGTGAGGCGAAAAGCTGATAATATTAGAAGGGTCTCCATTAAATTCATAGTTAAATGACGTATTTGCGTAACCGTTGGATAAAAGGGAATCAAAATATCTTCCCCATCTTTTCCTTAGCAAGTATACTGGAACACCGATCGAATCACCATCAGCAGTAATGAATTCAAAATCGGACAACGTTTTACCAAATATTTCTAAGGCATCTTTACCTAAAACCATAGCATATGATGGAAATATCGAGCTTGTTGATTCCATTTCCAATGGAACAGTGATATAGCGAGAGTAATTTTCAAATTGTGAGGTTGCGCTTGAGGTTAAGTCTGGGAGCCTAGAGTCATTTACAGTGTGCGCTTGATTTATGGTGTGCGAGCTTTCCTGATCAGTTATTGGTGAAGCAGGGTATGGGAGATGGTCATAGAGACTCAAGTTCAACTTCGGGTTGCAATTGATGGCTACGCTAGTACTGGTGCCACTATTTTTTTCATTAATTAACTTATTGTACCCATTTAACATTGGTAATGAAAATGCCAAAATATGATCGAATTTTTGAACGCTAGGTGAACAAAAATCGTTGGATTTAGTACCAAGCAATAGAGCTTGATGATGCGATTTCCAGATTAGAAGTTTCCAAAATCTATGCATATTTGTACTACATTCAGTGCAGCTTATGTTTACTTTAATCCATTTGCCACTAGCGATATTATAAATGAAACAATGCAAATTTGAGGGTCGAGGGTCTGGATAGAACCCTATCACAACGATATTATAGTTAAAGTAATTACCCGAGGGATATTGTAAATGAAACGGTATTTGCAGGATAGAGTTTCCTTTGTTGTTTTGAGTAGGATTCGACGTCATTCTAGCACCCTCAGACTTTGCGAGCAACGGCAAGATTACTATTGGCGACATAAGCGTTTTAATTGAATCGCTTTCTGGGTCGTCCCCTTCTAAGTACCTAATATCGCCGCGACTATGGTGCGGATGCGTTGGTACTCTTGATTGTTCGTCTGCGCTATGAGTATAGTTAGAAAAGCTGTCATCGTTGGTTCCCCTCCTGGATGACTTTGTCATGTCTTGAGGATAATATAATGCCAATGTCGGAACTTCTGCTTCGTTATTCTCAATTAAAACTGAAAAATTAGAATCATGAGATAAAGAAATTGGCATTCCGTCAATGTTAACCCAAATCTTGGTTGACGGTTTCGAATCCGGTGTTGTTTCTGCTTTTGATTCTGATTCCCAGGTGTTTGTTCGTAGGTTAAATATATCGATTTTTTTTATTGGAATATCCATATTATCCAACCCACCTACTATAACTAGCTTCGTATCTTGGTTCTCATTATTTTCATTTAGGATGTGCATGTTATGATTAAAGCGTCTTGTTATTTGTGGGGTTTTACTTATCAAAGACCAGCACTTTGTCTTGAGATCTAGCTTCCATAACTCATTTGTACCTATCAATTCATAGCCATTTTGAGGTGATACTATGAGCCCACCAAAAATATAAATGTTTGATTCTGTAAAGCACATCGAATGGAGCAACCTCTCTTTGAAGTGTAGGTCGTTATTCGAGTCACCTCCTGTGGCCGTATCTACTGTGGTTATTATTCTTTGCCATGTTCTTGAAATCAAATCGAGGAAGAATATCTCAGGACTTATCCAATCAGCCAATGTTTTGAAATCTATATTTCTATTTTTATGCTTGCCAAAATACAATATTAATTCTTTTTGCAACTGCAATGAGTTTATAACAGGCAGGTTTAATGGCAATGTGAGGCCGCCATGTACGAATACACCAGAACGGGCTAGCTCTACAGCAGCACCGGTCCTGCACTCCAAAGTGAGTTTCTTTCTTGTTGCTTCATCAAGATTCAGGCCGGGCGCAATAGGCAGGTTCAATGGATAACAAACACTGGATGATGGCTGTAACACAAACATCAGTAAAACGTAAAGGTTCTACGTGCCTAGTATTTCGTGAGGGTTTCTTTTTCTCAGAATAATGAAAAGAGTTGGATATGACTATAGTATTATTTAAGCAACGATGAGCATAACCTGAGAAAGTCTATGAATCTAAGAAAATGTTAATGACGCCGATGGAAACCAACAGGTAGTAATGCGGGATTATAAAGCGTTGTGTTAAGTATCAATGAGACGTTAGCCTGTGTTCCGGACCTTAATGTTGCCTAGAGAATATTTTATTATCTAAGCAGAAATGGAAAAAACGGTGCAACGATGAACTGAGTGATGGAAGTGAACCTAGCAAATGTATTAGCAACTTTTTCTTGATCTTTTTTATATTATGCAGCTAATATCGAGGTGTTTTAGTTCGGATGCACCATGAGTACGTAAGGGAAACATAGGAATAAGAAGAGGCATATATTCTATGCATTAAAGCGGTAATTTTTCATCTTCTAATTTCGGTTTTACTGATTCGGCATGAACTTAAAAAAAAAGAGTAAGATGATATAGCTATGTAAGAGAATGATGGGGTAAGCAGGGGCATGACTTGTGGGGTGGGGTACTAAGGTAGATACTATAGTAATATACCCCGCTAAAAAAATAAAATTTTCAGAAGGAAGGCAACATAGGTTTTTCTAATCCTAAAATCTTTCGATTTTGTATCAGAGATTGTTCACATAATGTCATTCATCATAGTAAATTATTTTGATTTACTTGCGCGTAAAGTTTCGAACGCGCGAAAACGTATCCGCAGAATCTTTGCGGCTTTGCACTTCTACAATACTTTGTCAAATGCTTTTGAACAAAATTCCGTAGATCGTGAAAGAATGCGCTTTTTACCGCTGGTCCAAGAGAGCGTTATAAAATTCGAAATCTTTCTCGAACCGTCTGTGTAGTAGCTCTGAATCTATAAAGAGTGAAATTGCTCAAGTCGTCTCGAAACAAGAGCGCTTAGTAGAATGTGTTAGATTAAAAACTTATTTACAGCTCGTAAGTGCAACTGTCCCTTTTTGAAAGACTTGGTTAAGATTATGCAGTTTTCTCCCTTTTTTTTCCTAGAGGTTCGAACTACGTTCTCTTACAACTAAGTTTACTTTGTTAAGCGCCTAGCAAGGTTTACCAGGACTTTCTCTTCAACTACTTGCTCTATTTATTAAGGTAACGCTGTGAATATAAAGTGTACGGGCTGCCTTACATTACTGGGTTGAGATAGAGATTGCGGAGGAAAAGGATCTACAGTATGTGCACGTTATTGTAAAACACAGTCGCACGTTTAGTGTATAGATACGGCCCCTGGTTGCCTATTTGGCACATATTGTTATGGGACCGGACTGCAACACCTTTATATTATTTGCTAACTCCCTGTCTCACCCAGAATAGCAGAAACCATATACGATTAGTGTCTATATTTTCGAACTAAATACAGTCCCACTCTGTCGTGTTTCTTGGGAATACCAGCCAGGAATGTAGCCTGTTTACCCCTTATATAGATAACACTCATTGTTAATTCGCTCTTCCCCCATTTTTTTCTCTTGCCCTTGCTATTTTTTTCTTTTAGCTTTCGTTTCAAGGAACAAGAGAGGGAAAAAAAATCCAAAGTAGAAAAGAAGAAGAAAAAAACAACGTAACACAAGTTAACACCACAACTGAAAAAAAGCAAGAGGTGAACGAACGAGTAACTGGGGAGAGGAAACGCAGACTACACCAATATACACTTAGATTAAAGAAATGGACTCACAACCAGTTGACGTTGACAATATCATCGATAGATTATTAGAAGTAAGAGGATCTAAACCAGGCCAACAAGTTGATCTAGAGGAAAACGAAATCAGATACTTATGCTCAAAAGCCAGATCCATATTCATAAAGCAACCGATTTTACTAGAGCTAGAAGCCCCAATCAAAGTATGTTAATATTGAACTATGCAATCACAATCAGAGACAAGCAGGGTTTGTTAGAGCTTAAATTTTTAAGTCTTCTTCTCCTGTGCCAGTTCCAAGACAGTTTCAAGGATTATCGCAGTCGAATTGAAATAATGACCAAGTTTTACCAGTATTGCGCTACCCATGTGCTTAAATAGCCAAGGGGATGGGCGTGTTTTACGCTTGTTCTTTTGGATTACAGGCGTGTCTCAACCGAGATTTCCTTATATTTTGTATCATCCGGCCGGCGCCTCCCATAATAAAAAAAATCCCCCTTGCTCACTAAAAAAGAAGACATTTTTTTCGTTATGAAGAAAAACCAAATCTTTTTTGGGCCCGAGACAGAAAAGGGCGGACAAAAGCCGAGAAATGTGGATCTGCAAGAGGCATAATGCAGAAACAAAGTGCAATTGACACCCGCGATTATTGCCTTGGAAGTCTAAGGAATGAGCCCAGAATGAGCCCAGAATTAGCAGCGATCTTTTTTACTAACTTTATTTGTTTATTTTCTTTTTTTCTTTCATTTTAGATATGTGGTGATATTCATGGACAATATTATGATTTGCTGCGTCTTTTTGAATACGGTGGGTTCCCACCGGAATCTAATTATCTATTCTTGGGTGATTATGTCGATCGTGGTAAGCAGTCTTTAGAAACAATCTGTCTGCTATTGGCTTACAAAATTAAGTATCCAGAAAACTTTTTTATTTTAAGAGGTAACCATGAATGTGCTTCCATTAACAGAATTTACGGGTTTTATGATGAATGTAAGAGACGTTATAATATCAAACTATGGAAAACTTTCACAGATTGTTTCAATTGTTTACCAATTGCCGCAATTATCGATGAAAAGATTTTCTGTATGCATGGTGGTCTTTCACCAGATTTGAACAGTATGGAACAAATTAGAAGAGTAATGAGACCAACGGATATTCCCGATGTTGGTTTATTATGTGACTTATTGTGGTCGGATCCAGATAAAGATATCGTAGGTTGGAGTGAAAATGATAGAGGTGTTTCTTTCACTTTTGGTCCTGATGTAGTGAATAGATTTTTACAAAAACAAGACATGGAGCTGATTTGCAGAGCCCATCAAGTCGTGGAAGATGGTTACGAATTCTTTAGTAAGAGACAATTGGTGACACTTTTCAGTGCTCCTAATTATTGTGGTGAATTTGATAATGCGGGTGCAATGATGAGTGTTGACGAAAGTTTATTATGTTCTTTCCAAATTTTAAAACCAGCGCAGAAAAGTTTACCAAGGCAAGCCGGAGGTAGAAAGAAGAAATAAAGAGAATCAAACTCTAACCCAAAGTTAAAAAAGAGATACTTAACAAGAGATTAGTAGAAGAAGAATAGGAGAAATATAAAAATAGAAATCTTTTCATCCAACCCGTTAAGTTGAAGAATTACAAATAAGGAAAAAGAGAAAGAGGAATTCAATTGTCACTCGTCATATAAACAAAAAAATTCCCTTTACTTCATTAAATTGCGAAAAGCATGAGAAACTCGGGGGAAAAATGGAATAAAGAAGATAGTAATAACCTGTGAAAGATTTGAATAAATGGAAGAATGATAACTCTGCACTACTATTATTAACGAAACTGATTTTCTTTATTTGTTTTTTTATTATTATTATCACTACTATTATTATTAGTATTATTATTTTTTATCAATTTTTTTATACTAAACTATGTTAAATTACTATATTATTATTTTACCTGATCATACTGAAATCGTCTTTCTTCACATTAATTTTGGGGTTTTTCATCTTTCTTTACTTTTGATATTGCGTCTTTCGTCACAAAATAAAATATATGATAATATATAGAAATAGAAGAATACAAGCCATAACATAACATAGATACGCGCATCGCCTTACAAAAATTTGAATGAAAAATAAATTTGAATTTTCCACAACAACAAAAAATATGCCACCTCCTAGAATCGAACCAGGGTTTCAACAGCCACAATGTTGTGTACTAACCACTATACTAAGATGGCAGGTTTTTCTATGAATTATTGTTTGTTAAGTCGTACTGAGTGATTCTTTATTAACCAATAAAAGATTTATTAATTGAGCAGGAGTTAGCTTACTATTGAGGTATCAAGTTGTATGATGTTCTTTGGGATTCCATTAATTCATAATGTTATAATATTACGTATATAGATTATACTAGATATTCTCCTCATGGATTTAGGAATCCACAAAAAGGAATCTGCAATTTTGCATAAAATTATAAATGATTATGTTCCTCTTTTTATATGTTGTCATTCATTGATCCTATTACAATATCAATTCTTGCGCTTCAGCTTCCATTAATTTGAATCTTAATTTACTGCTCTTGTAATTTATGCCATCTTTTAACACCGGATGTAATAGAGAATATACGGACAATATATAAATTATGTTCTGTTGGAACAAGATTCAACTATTGTCAATTTCCTTTTATGGACTCCAAAATCCATAACGATAATATTTAGTATAATCTACATACATACTGTTGTAATATAAATCAACTATCATCTACTAACTAGTATTTACGTTACTAGTATATTATCATATACGGTGTTAGAAGATGACGCAAATGATGAGAAATAGTCATCGAAATTAGTGGAAGCTGAAACGCAAGGATTGATAATGTAGTAGGATCAATGAATGGTAACATATAAAACGATGATAATAATATCTATAGAATTGTGTAGAATTGCAGATTCCCTTTTATGGATTCCTAAATCCCCGAGGAGAACTTCTAGTATATCTACATACCTAATATTATTGCCTTATTAAAAATGGAATCCCAACAATTACATCAAAATCCACACCAATCTCACATACTATTATGTATGACATTGAATAAAAAATGGAATCCCAAAATTACAATCCGAAATTACAATCCAAACTTACAGGTCAATAAGTACAAGCAAAATTTGTGTTCAAGTAAACGACTACCATTATGGATACAAAAATTAATGCCTCTGGGTACCTCATGTCTAGAAGGCTAGTCGCAGCTCACTTTTATGCGAGGATCCGCATTGACACTTGTCCATATTGAAGATGACGAAATTTGTCCGCACCGGCAAGAAGAAAGGCCGGTGACTGCTAAAAATTCTATCCTCGAGAAACTATCCGTATATCTTTTGACCCTAAGGTAAAGAAAATCTGCTTGAAAACCTGCAATAAAACCACTCCAACTTATTTATTATGGCTAAATATCCTGACGTAGCTGCGTTTGACCTAGATTATACCGTCTGGCCTTGCTATTGTGACACCCATTTACATGGTCCCTTTAAGCCGGTGAAAAGTAAGAATGGCGAAGTCCTCACAATTATATGTAGAGATGGATACGAGCTCACGATTTACAAGGACATTCCACGTATACTGAGCGATTTGAAGGAAAATAAAGTTAAGTTAATGACTGCATCAAGAACATGGGCTCCTGAAATTGCGCAGGAAATACTGAAAATATATAAAGTTAAGTACAATGGCTCCTTAGTTCCGTTAGCCGATTTATTTGATGAGTTTCAGTGGGGTGAGAGAAGTAAGATCGGCCATTTGAGGGATGGTTTGAAAGACCTTTATGGCAGTAATGATTTACAATCAAAAAATATCTGTTTATTTGATGATGAAAGTAGAAATAGAGAAGTAGAGAAGTTCGGCGTCAAATTCGTTTATGTAACAGATCCAGAAAATGGACCTTCTTGGAAGCTTTATCAAGACTACCTGAATGGAAAGATCTGAGAAAATTGAGATACTCAACTTGTGTTATATCGCGCTTCTTCACCTACACATTTGGCAAAATCTCGTTGGTTGGATCACATATGATCTATGCATATACAGACAGGTTTAGCGAGCTAGGAGCATTATTTTCTGAGTATATATTAGAGACACCTACTACAATTTTACAGATTTTTCTGTCCAAATAGTCCCATTGACTTTCCAGTAGCAAGACCGTATGTATATACATATATGTAGTAAAGGTAAGCAACTTCTGTCAATACCTTTTCGGAAATGCAGTTGGATAAGTGTAAACCAATTTTTTGCCATAACCTGGGGGTTTGCTTTCGCCTTCGTGTACTTTCATGGTAATATCCAAGAAGTCATTTGTTAAACTTGATAATTGGTAGTTTAGTAAGTGGTAAAACTGAGAATATGTGGTTCTTTCTTAAATTGTATAAGAGAGGTATATAAAACACAACACATATCTATTGACCTGAAAATTTGGTTGATACATTTTTGCAATCCATTTCTATTCAAAGTCATAATATTATGTATACAGAATACACTCGATATTTTTCTCATGGATTTAAGAATCCACATAAGGGAATTAAAAAATTTGCATAATATTACAAATGATTCTGTTGTCCATTATGTCGTCCTCTAACACCGTATATAATGGTAATAGATGGACGATAGTTTATTCTTGTTCTAACAATAGCAATATCTAGACTTGCTACACAAAACCCAGAACCACCCAACAGCACCACACCAGAGCAGATACCTAAGGGTGCTTCTTTTGATTTTCGATAACACATTCTTCTTCTATAGAAATAAACATATAAAAGAGCCTTGTTGGCGCAATCGGTAGCGCGTATGACTCTTAATCATAAGGTTAGGGGTTCGAGCCCCCTACAGGGCTTTCTTTTTTTACCATCAATAAGATATTTCTACAGATACTAAGGTATAATATCTGTCATAAATCAATGTTACAAGTCGAACTTTGGATATCCATTTAATCACAGTGGTACTCATCTCTATCAAACACTCTGTATTGAACATACATGATGTGAATATCAACTCAATATTTGTATGGTTATTAAACTGGTTTGGCTGCACTCAGATGATGATGGCTTCAACCTTTAGAATATTATATGTAGTAGCAAATTCACTTATCGAAACGTTAAAGGAGATTTAAATCCAAGTCACTAGTTATTTCATTTATCTTGTGTATTTAGTCTAATTTCCAAACAAGGCTATTTATATACGTCCGCTATGTAAACTACTTACAGTTATACATTTTGTGTGCTACCTCGATTCAAATTTAGCCAAGGTCCTTGCTACTATAGCATTAGCTTTTTTCGATTTGTGACAACACCATTGTCATTATCAAGAGATGACCATGATATCTTCTTCTTCTTTGCAATCAATCGCTTAAAGTATTTCAACAACTATGTTCTTGATGATGGTATTTTTTGAGAATGTGTGCCGGTACTTCTACAGTAAATCGACGGCAAACATCTTAATGATGAGCTGATAACTGCCCTGGTAGCTGCGCCGATGAGGATACCCATGACTCGTGCAATGGCAAGTTTACTAGGAAAACGAGGAAAACGAGGAGGCCGACCGCATGTCCCCGTATTTAACCAAGTATACACCGCTAAATAGATACTCTAGAACCTACATAGCTCATTTAAAAAAAAAATTTAATTGGAATATCTACATGAAAGTCCTAACAGTTATAGCCGCATTAGCTGCACTAACTGGAGCTGCCCTGGATTATACTCCTCTGGCAGACAGCAATATGACAGACTTGATCAATTGTCTGGGAACGGAAGTAGCCAAATACAAAATTCTCAATGAAAGTAGTATGATTGTTATACTACCCAATGTAGAACGTATTCTAAATTTCCAAGGTGAGGATGCACTTCTTCACGCATGTTGGCTAAATATCCATATGAACAGCACCGCGGTATTAGGATCTAATGAAGGATTCGATTACTCCTCAAACAGTTCACTGTCAAGTTATGACGGGCCGGTCGGTAACGGTTTGCGCTACCAGGAGCCGGACAACAGAGGGAGCATAGGCACTTATTATTGTACAATAGATAACCGCTCAACCTCAACTAGCCATAGTAAACGTAGTTCCATTATCTATGGCATCATAGATGGCAAACCTTCCTATTGAAGCTTCTAAAAATCTCAGATATAAAACACTAGCTTTTCCTTTTGTCTTTTGTATCTAGTCCAATTATGGTTCTACAAACGCGGCTATTTATATGCGCCCCCTATAGTAACTTTGGTAATGAGATAATTGTGGATTTTGATGTAATTGTTGGGATTCCATTTTTGATAAGGCAATAATATTAGGTATGTAGATATACTAGAAGTTCTCCTCAGGGATTTAGGAATCCATAAAAGGGAATCTGCAATTCTACACAATTCTATAGATATTATTATCATCGTTTTATATGTTACCATTCATTGATCCTACTACATTATCAATCCTTGCGTTTCAGCTTCCACTAATTTCGATGACTATCTCTCATCATTTGCGTCATCTTCTAACACCGTATATGATAATATACTAGTAACGTAAATACTAGTTAGTAGATGATAGTTGATTTATATTACAACAGGTAAAACTTTGAAATAAAAATATGTTTTGTATGCTACTATTGAGGTCTCAAGTTGTATGATGAACTTTGTGGATTCCTAAATCCATGAGGAGAATATCTAGTATAATCTATATACGTAATATTATAACATTAAGAATTAATGGAATCCCAAAGATCATCATACAATTTGCAAGCTCAATAAATCTTGATCCAACAATTACTGCTATCTTTTTCAGGTCCGTATTACATATAAATATATGTGTGTCTAAAATCACCAATTCCAACACATCCAAATTTACCGGTCATATAGAGTAGCTTATTAAGACACTCCACCACTTTGGGATGTTCCTACTCTCTTCTCGACTATTATACAAGTTATTGGTCTCTTGGCCCAGTTGGTTAAGGCACCGTGCTAATAACGCGGGGATCAGCGGTTCGATCCCGCTAGAGACCATTTTTTTCACTTTCACACTGCAAAGTGAATACAACTTTTTTTTTTCTTATGGTACAACCAAAATATGTATACCAGCGGTACTCCAAGGAATTTTTTCTCCCTTTGCCGTCACACTTGGAACCTCTTCGCCAAAGTCAAAAAAACTTTTGTTGGCAGTATTTCAAGCTATTCCTAATGATACTCTACTTTTGTGAAACAAGTCGCTAAAACTAGTGTATTCTTGAACCACACCAATCTTGTGATTTGATGGAAAATCAAGTATTTCGCGTTCAGATTATAAGCTTGACTCCTCTTCTTTATGTATTACAAAAGAACGCGATGGACTCTCGATGTCATAGTGTCCGGATCTTGTTCCTTGCTCTTAGCTTAAGCTAAGCGTACCATTTTCAATGGTGAGATTAAAAAAATGTGGTTCAGGACACACACTCGTCCCCGAAGGAACGAACACAATGTGCGAGTAAATCCTGATGGCACCGCCAAATTAGACCGCCGAAGCGATCAACTTGCACGATTATCCGACTGATATGTGCTATCCCGGCCGCCTCCATCACGGGTCACCTTTGCTGCCGCTGGATAAAACTCCCCTAACAGCGGTGAAGGTGGAGCCCCAAAGGGACCCAGGACTACCTTGCCGCACCAGACAGAGAGACGGATTCCTCGCGCCTCCTGCCAACGGGCTGCCCGCAAAGATCGATTTATTATAGCCGGGACACTTCAGACCGGACTCCCCCGCCTCCGAGCAGACAGTTCTGCCCAGGACAAATTAGCGACGGAGAAAAGACGGTTGCCACAACAGGGCACGGTGCGAGATGGAGAACCATCCCTTGCCCAAAGGGCGTGCAGTCCGTGTCTGGCCGCGAGGAAGGATTTGTTCCTCGGCCAAAATTCCCAACGTATCCCATCCCACCAGAAAGCCATTACAGCCTGGCTATTTTTGCAAAACCTTTTGTTTTGTTCCACGGACTTCAGGAAGAAAGCTTCTTTGTCTGAAGAAAAAGGCAAAGGCTTTACAGAAGAAGCTTTTTTGGCGATGAGATGAAGGTCATAGCAATTTGGCAGCGTGCGTTTTTACGAAACGAAGGTTAAGGGACCCAGAGTGGTGGTAACAATGTCTAAGGAGTTAAACAAGACTGAAGATGATATTGTCAAATTTTCGCAGGCTATGGATGCCTTAGCCAAGTTAATTATTTCGAAGCAAAAGGACGGAACCCAGTTACAAGTAGAGTATAAGCACAAGCTAAAAGAATTAGAGAAGGTCATCAATCTACTGTTAAGCCTGAACGACAGCGCGGGCACCAGCGTAATGGACGCCAATGGTCTCGACATGATTCTGCGGAACGGCATCGAAGTTCTGGAAAGAGACGATCGGAGATATGCTTTAATACCCATAAAACCCAAAGATGAAGGCGATTCAACGGATACTCCCCGGGACGCGGCCAGTAAGAAGAGTAATAAAAAGAAAAAGAACAAGATAAAGTGTTCATTCTGTCATCAGACCGGTCACACAAGAGCACGTTGCGAAACGAGATTGTCACAACCGCCAAAGGAATAACGAGAGAGCCGTCGAAACAGAGAACCCTGTATTTGTCTCAGCAACGGGCGACATGCACAACATATAATGGCGTGGTCATTGACATCTTCTTATTATAATATATGTATGCATACGAATGAACAGCAAGATTTCGTTTAAGAAAAAAAAAAAAGCATTTAAGTAAATGAATCTGTCAGTTATACGTATATAACAAAAAAAAAAAAAAAAAAAAAAGGAAAAGGTGGGAAAAAAATGATAGAGAGTCTTCTCCCCCCCGTTATTTAGTTGTTTTTTTGTAATTTTCTTAGTTTTTTTTTAGTTCATTCCATTTATCGATGATAGTACTTTAGCAACTTCTTCGCAACAAGAACGATAACAAAACAATCGTGCTTCCCCTTCACTTTTGCGTTTGTTTTAACGACTAATGACTTTATTGTTTTTCCTGTTCTTGTCTTTTCTTCAAAACTAATGGATGGCCTGTTACTCTAAAGTAGATATCTTTGACATCATCAGTCATGGATTCAAAATGGGAAGATGCATCGTAAGATCTGGATAAGTATATGTTATCCTTGGACCCGTCTTCCTTTGGTTCAAACAACTCAGCAATGCCCATGAATTTTTCCTCAATGGGTCCTAGAAGCTTAAAGGCAGGTTCTAATTCTATATGTGGTTTATCAGTTTCGATGATTGTGGAAATAATGGCTAGAGAATGGCCCTTGGAGCAAACATTGTGCGCATCTGAAACAATGGCAATGTATATATCACTCTTCCTGCCTAGTTGACTTTGTGGGATGATGATTTGTAAAGAATCCGCGTTACTGGTGTTTGGAACTGGGTGATTTAAAATACAAATGGCTCTGATGACTCTTTGACCAGTAGATTTACATTTTTCAGGGAAGTAGGTTGGATCAGCGATTACCAATGGAGCTTTGAAAGTTCCGAGTTTAGTCTTGACACCTTCAAACTTACCTGTATCTTCTTTATACAACACTTCATCAATTGGTGTGTCCAGCATATAAGTACCACCGTAGATAGCTGATAAACGAGCAAACCCTTGTGGAAGTTCGCCTAACCCGTACATGGGGTACAGGTATGGTGATTTACCGTAACGGGCAACACTTTGGCAATATAATAGAATTCTCTCGAATGATGGTCTAGCTGGTTGTTGCAAATAGTCGTCATTAGTCCATAAAGCCATTGCGTGGCCGATGAATTCTTTAGTGGAATTACCTAGACCGAATTTGTAGTACACTTCATCCATGGTATTCTTATCTAAGTCCAAACCTTGATGAGAAGACATTTCGTCCTCGTTATAAGAGCTAATCCATTCCAGAAATTTCTTCATTCTACGCTTTTCGAAAATACCCATCAATGGTGATGAAATGGCTTCTAATTCATTAGCTGGCACTTTGTAAATTTTACCTTGTTTAAACACGTAGGAACCGGATACTTGCTTGAAGTCAACGTATCTGGTTACATCAGTATGTATTAAAATATTTGTAAGTTCCCCATTGGCCATTAGGAATTTAGGAATCAAGTCGACATTCCAATCTCTATCTTTACCAAACTTGGCTTCCCGTTCCTCTTTACTGATAGGATTCTGTTTGAATTTTTCGTACAGTTGAGATAAGGTCACAGAAGCAGCTTCACCACCATAATGGTCTTGCTTGTCGATATGCAATACTTTTTTTCCATCTACAGAGAGTAAACCTGACAGGATACACTCGGTAATACCGGTACCTAAGACAATCACGTCGTAGTCTGTATCAATAGTCTCTTGATCCATTGTGTTATGTTATTTAAGTCGTTACTCACTTGGGGCTGTGATGAGAAAGAAGGGGAAAGGGAAATATTAACTACAGTTTTAGTTAAAAAAAATGTTCTATTGAAAACGAGATAGTGCCCAGAATTTGATGAGAAGGCATATCCAAGAATGAAACAAGACCTAACGAAATCGGATAGATCAGCCGACGTGTTGGAACTGTAATCACAAACAATCCCCCTCTACAGGTTTCCCACCGCCAAAAGTGGAGCCGGCCCAGGAGAGGGGAAATACACCACCAAAGTGAGATAAACGATTGTCCGTGCGGGTAACTTTGTATATTCACCATTATTAGTGTTTATCATTTACACATGACTACCTATTAACAGGTGACAGTTTGTACAGTGCTTGGCAGGGGAAAAGAGGACATAAGAAGTGTATATTGAGTGTTTTAGGGAGAAAGTTTTATAAGTTTGGTTTGATCTTCCTTTTTTTGACTACCGCCGTCCTTGAACGACATATCTTAGTTTGTTTTTTTTATGTTTTGCGACCGGGTTTGTTTCCAGCCTAAGTAAAACAAGCCTAAAATTCTTTTGTAACAATTATTGAAATGAAACGAATGAAAAAAAAGAGGTGGCAACGTTTCTGCTAGAAATACGGCGCCATTGATTGATCATGCACCTTAAATGGCGTATAAAGATTCATGTATTTTATATGCATGATTTTTTTCTTTTTACTTTGCATTAAGCTTTACTTTTTGAATTCCGTGTCACTTCATTAAGAACTCAATAAAACTATATCTTGCATTTGAGCAATGTTTTGCCAACGTTTCTTTAAAAATAATGAAGCAGGATATGAACGTCATTCAATGTCTTGAAAAACTAATATATATCAAAAAAATAAAATTTGATTTCGCCCAGGATCGAACTGGGGACGTTCTGCGTGTTAAGCAGATGCCATAACCGACTAGACCACGGAACCAATTTTTATTGTTATCTTATGATGAATAGTACAACCCATTGAGTGTAGAAGCTTGAAATCTTTCTTATTAGCCACCACTACCTACTCACAACAGTTGCAGCTTTATATGAGTAAAAGTCGAAAACAAACATGATTTCATCAAAAAGATGAATTACTAAGGAGTATGGAAAATTAGTAGTTTAAGAAGTAGTAATAATTACGAAAAATAAGCAATTCTCTGAAAATATATAACAGAGGTATATAAACACGCGCTAATTGGTTATATGAAACCCAATGTAATGACTATTAAAGTTGTATGATGATCTTTGGGATTCCATTGTTTCTTAATGTTATAATATTACGTATATAGATTATACTAGATATTCTCCTCATGGATTTAGGAATCCACAAAAAGGAATCTGCAATTTTGCATAATATTATAAATGATTATGTTCCTCTTTTTATATGTTGTTATTCATTGATCCTATTACAATATCAATCCTTGCGCTTCAGCTTCCATTAATTTCGATGACAGTTTGAACCTTAATTTACTGGTCTTGTAATTTATGCCATCTTTTAACACCGTATATAATAGTAATAGATGGACGATAGTTGAATCTTGTTCCAACAAATACATGTCTGTTTTAAACAGAGGCCGCTGTTAAATATTAGTTGTTTATAATAGCATCATAATGGCACCCACCAAACCCAAGGCATTTGGAATTACCTTTCCATTAGCAGCATTGACATTTGTTTCTACGTCATGTGTAGAGGAAGCTGTAGTTTCAGAAGTTGGCTTCTCGATGGTACAAGGACAGTTGGTAATTGTCAGAGTCGTTGGGGCTGTAACAGTGTACGTAGCGTTGTTTGTTACGAATGTGGTTGGCTCAGGACAGTAGGTAGTGAACTCGCTGACGACTTCATATTGTGTTGTGGTAGCAGTGGAGTTACTGCCGATGGAAGCGTCCCCTGATGGCGCCACGATGACAGAGGAGGTAGAGTTGGATACCAACCCGAAAGCGGTAGAGGCCATGGCCAATGGTAGTAAAAACTTTGCGTTAGAAAACATGATTAATTATATTTGTTTGTGTATATTGAAGTTTTCAAGACAGAAGTAGGAAAAGGAAACTGCAAACAAGAATGGGAACCTGGCAAGAGCATCGTCCACCTTTTATATATATATAGTTACAGTTTTCCGGGGCCAAAGGGGATAGAAAAGCCCTCATTGGGGCCGTCCAGCGCCTTCGAGAACTTCTATACTATTCTTGGCATACTTTTTTCGAAGGAGACTATAACAATAGATCTTCTTATGGATCGAGGGGCAAGGGGAAGGCACGTCATTGCCCATCTGGGAGATCAATTAACCAGATTAGGTAACTGGGGTTCCGGGCCTTTCCGTGAAAATACTCGCGGGATTCGGGTTCGATCCCCGTTAGGGCCCCCCTCATCCCGGCATGGCTTGGCCTCGAAAAGGGATTATTTGGCGACAGTAGGGTCGGTGACTATGGTAGTGAACGTAAGGATGGACAGTAAGTGCCATGCTGTTCTTCTCCTTGTTCAGGAGTATTGCTTGCTCCTTCCGGTCGGGCTAGAACGTAGGCTTATGTGTATGTTTTAGATATACGAATTGCGTGTCAGGCCAAACCATGTACCCTCATTTGTGGGATTATGCTACGTGCTTCGCCCTGTATTATTGTACCATTGAGGGGCTTCCCTTCCTTGTGCAACGAATTCTTGTGTATAAGGGAAACGCCAAACCTGTCTCTAGCACTCATTGTGCCGATGATGCTTTTTTTTGCAAGTCGCGCTCACGTCAACAAACAAATAATGAGTATGTGTTGGCCGATGATGAGAATATTGTACAAGTGGGCTGAGCTAGAAGGAATGCGAGAAATTTGGTTGTTCTGGGAGGGCTCAAATAAGGAAAAATATTAGGTTCACAGAACAATGCAGAAATTCGATTTAGAGCTTTCAAGAAAGGCAAATCCTCTGCTTTTCAGTCCGGAACGATACGAGGAATATCCACTGAAGTACGATGAACTAAAGGAATATCTTTTTGCTCAAAACCCATCTCATCCACACCATAACAACAGGCCCTACACCTCGGTTGATTACTTCGACTATCTTCTGTATACAAGCAAAAATGACAATTCAGAAATAGACCTCGATAAAAAGCTCGTATCTGAATTTGCCTTATATTACGTTCAGAAAAATCGCCGCAACTCTGATGATCCAGCGCCTACGCTCAATGATTTATTGAAACTAGGACTAGGCTCTAAGGAATGGTATGAAATGATGCTAGAAATTCTGGAATCTATCAACACCACAGGGATGAATCAGCTCACCAGGGAAAACAAAAATAGTTTCCCAAATTCTAAAAGGGCCAGGTCTTCCACCAACACGGCCGGTGCCGACAACTTCAGTAACAGTATTAATCATGCTGCCGATGCTACCGATGACACGTTTGAAGTACTGCAAGAATTGACCTCCTTTTTGATGTCGAACTCTATTCAAAAAGGTATCGATATCAAGCCCATCCCATTAGACGACCCCGTGAACTTTTTGAAAAATGGTATAAATTCAATCTTGAACACTTGTGTCAGCTTGGAAAAAACTACATCGCTACCATCCACTTCATCCAACGCTTCCGCAGACAAGGAGAAAAACACTTCTAATAAACTAGAAGAGTTGGAGACGGCGTTTAGTGATTTGCAACTGGCACACAATTTCATAACCAAACAATTTGAAAACGATCGTGCCGAATACGTACAAGACATTGAAAAACTGACACGAACTAACAGAGAGTTGCAAGATAGACTACTGAACTATCATTCGAATTTGAATAAAACTGAAAAAAAAATATATGACTTAGAACAAACGAATAAAGAACTAGAGGAAACAAACAACAAGTTTAATTCGAACAGAAATAATTTTAGTATATCTTCACCGGTGACCTCGCCGGCTACCTGGGATCCGGCTTCCCCCTCGTCTGTAGGAAGTCCCACAGGGGGCTCTGGATCACGCTCACTTTCAATAATGACAGGTGAGTTTAAAAAAGTGTTAACGAGTACACAACGAAAATATGAAAGGGAACTGTCCGAAGAACGTGAACATAGATACAAATTGGAAAAGGAATTAGCCATGCTAAAAAGTGATAGGGAAAATACTTCATTCGCACCCAGTGGCGCGCAACAATCAGATATGCTATAAGAAAACGTCGTGATGCGCATAAACATCTCATTATAAAACATAGATACATAAAATAAGAAAATACACTGTAAGACTGTTTTGATATTACAACTACCTCTTCCTTTTTCTTTCTTTATATACCATAAATAATTTTTTCAAAAAAAACAGGTTTTTTCCCCTTCTTTCTTACATTTTTCTAAATTCGCTCAGCACAGGGTATATGGCTTCAAAAGCTTGATATATTTCTTCTCTTTGCTTGGCACCAGTAAGAACAATCTTACCAGAAACGAAAATTAACAGCACAATCTTTGGCTTCACCATTCTATAAATTAAACCCGGAAATAATTCCGGTTCATAAGAGGAGAAAGTACCATGGCTGAATGCCAACCCTTCTAAACGTATAGGAAACTTGACGTCACACGAACCGACAATATTTTGTATTTTAAAATCCGTGAATTTGGCAGCAAACCCAATTTTTTGAATGATTCTGGCATATTTTCTACTAGCTAATTTGGAGTCATCTTCACTTTTGGCACCGGTAACGACCATTTTCCCCGATGCAAAAATCAAGGCTGTAGTTTTTGGCTCTCTGATACGCATGATAACAGCAGCGAAACGTTTGGGGTTATACTCCGCATTACGGGCATGGAGTGCCACTGTTTTCAAGTCCAGCCTACAACCCAAAGTCACAGTCGCCACAATATTTTGCAATGTTGGAACAATACCCGATGTGGCAGACGTATCCTTTTCAGATTCTGGGGCCGCTCTCTTTATGTCTTCTTCGCTTTGAAAAGTAGTGGCTAGCTTTGTACCATCTGGATTCTGGTTTTCCCATACTTGTCTGGTATTTGGATCAAACACTATTTTGTTTGCCTCTTTAAACTCCTTTAAACGTTCCTCATCGGCCATAATTGGAAATTTCACTACGGTATATTGTTATTGTTCTTTAGCCCAAAAAAAAAATTGTAGCCTTTATTTATTTTTTCCACAAAGTAGTTTTTAACTAATAGTCGTTTTCTTTCTTATATGATACCTTCCCCCTGATTGTATAGTCCAAAAAACAGTCACTACTGCTATTTCCACGTCGCTTATTCCTTCGTCGCCATCAAATACGTTTCAAGATGGAAACTCACAGAGAATCCTTTATATGTTATGTTTTATATATTTGTAGATCTTCAATTTTTTTTTCTTTTTCAGAACGCTCGCGTAAGGTAAACCCAAAAATAACTATTTACGGTCATAATTAAATACGTGAAGTGATGAGTTAGATCTGTTAACAATAGCAACCCTGGTACTGACATGATTAAAGGAGATCTAAAAAGGTGACAATTCCAAGGAAGAATGGAAAACTCTGGCCAGAGACTTAGTATTTCGCAGGCATATCAACTAGCTCACGAATACCGAGACCATGCATACTATGTTGCGAACAAGATTGGTTCCGAAGAGGAGCTGAAGCAGTATTACACCCTGATAAATATGTCTATCCGGATGCTTCAAATGCTGAAGGGGAAATGCACGCTCTCTGTCGTGGAAGATAGCAAGATCACGTTTGAAATGGTGGAGTTGCTAATACACGAGACCCATAATTTTGATCTAGCTGAGTTGTACATTTCAAGTTTGAAGGAACGGTTGCAAACACACCAGAACAGCATGAATTTGGTGGAAGAGGTCATGCACTGCGAGTTTTTATTAGTACACGATTTACCCTTGATGAGAGATACGAAGTTCCATTACAAGATTGCGCTAAGAAACTGTAATGAATTAGTGCAGTACATGTCGAGTTTAAAAGATGAAATCTACCAAAATTGGGCATCTGTATTCCAGTATGTGGGGGTGGCACTTTGTATCAAACTGAAACAGCACCGTAGGGTGAAAACGAGTTTCACTGGGTTGCTCTTACAATGCCGGAATAAGTCACAATGGAAGTCGTTCCTGAATCTGTGCTACGTGAACTACTTACTGAACGAAAGGTTCCCCATCCCTGAAGCGGCAATCGACGAGTTGAGAAGCACGGAGTTGGACACGGTGGGACCCGGGCTATATGCATGGAAATTGGCGTTGAACATGGTGATCCAAGTTTACAAAGACGGGAACATTACAGAGCATCTAAACGAGTTTAAGATATTTTTCGATGCGAACAAGCAGTCGTTGGTCAATGCTGAAGGCAAAGGGTGCATGATCAGTATTGCGCCTGGGGTGATGTTGAGAGTGGACCTGCCAATGATTTTCCACTACAAGGAACTGAAGAACATTCTGTTGTTGTTCCAAAGCGTCAGCTACATCGTGAACTGCTACGATGGAAAGGGGAACTTCTCAAGGAAGTTTCTGCCCAAAGTGCATTCCACGACGCAGAAGCTGATGAAGATCATCGGGACAGGCGGCGTGTCGATGAACGAGCTGGACTCGCGGGTCCAAACGTACAAAAGCATTATTGACTTCTGCGACTTTTACAAAGTGTGGGAGGAAATATTGCTAAATGGCGCGGTGGTGGAGGCGGCGTCGTCGTCGTCGTCAAAACTGGGGCCCTCACCGGTCTACACGAAGTTGCTGCAAGCGATGAAGGTCCAGTTTCAAGGCGGAGGTGGTGTGGAGGAGTACACGCGCCTGGCGCAGTCTGGCGGCACGTCGAGCGAAGTGAAGATGATATCGCTGCTTAACTGCTACACGGTGCAAGCGGCGAGGGTGAGCCGGTGTCCGGGAGACAAGCAGGCCCAACTCGTGGAGCAATGCAACAAGGTGTGGCAGCAGGTGGAGAGGCTGCTGCGGGAGACGGACCTGCAATTCAACCCGATATGGGAGTGTACGGTGACGATTCTGTGGCTGTTCAGCCACTTCGAGCCCTTCAGTTGGAACCCGCTGCCGTGCAGCGACAAGGAGCGGGCTGAGTACATGTCGAGGCTTCGCGAGTTCTACTCGAACAACAAGTTTGCCAGTGGTGGTGGTGGTGGTGTCGTGGACGACCGATTCAAGCTGAAGAAGGCGCTGCTACTGCAGGTGCTGGTGAACTACCTGGGCGGGCGGATGCTCGAGCACGATCTGGAGGAGATCCGCGGGATCTCGGGCAAGTGCTTTGAGATGTGCCGCCACCAGGGCGGGATGAGCAAAGTCCAGTACGTGGTCGGGATATGGCATCTCATGAACTGCACGGTGGGCATGCGGGGCAAAGACGTCGCCCTCACGAACGCGAAGCTGGAGGCGTTGGTGAAGCAAATCACCAGTGTCGACTAAAACAAGGAAGTTTGATATTGTTTATATATTTATTTACTCATATGCACTATACAATTTCGGGTTGTTTTCTATTCTACAACGCCTGCGCAGGGGTCTTTTTGCCGCCTGGCACGAGAATGGCGATATTGTTGCCGCTCAAAAGCATTCTGCCGTGGTGTTGCATGACCTTCTTGTTTCTGCTCTCGTCCTGCGGGTCGATGAGCCACTCGACAGCGTCCTCGAGTATGACGTTGACGAAGTCGTCGAAGCCGACCAGCGTGCCCTCGAACTCGCGGTTCGACTGCAGCACGATCAGCACTCTCTGGTTGATTGTTTTGTCTATGACCTCCAAGGGCAAAATCTCCGGTAGACTCATTGCGCGCTCCTGTGTGTGTGGTTTGCCCTGCATGTGTGCTTGTAGTGACTGTCCATTCATGCGCCTTGGAAGCCTTTTCGCCTTCTTTGTTTGCTTCGACCAAAAAAAAAAACCCCGATATCCATTACCCGGGACCCGAGACCCACATGGTAGCGCCGCCGACTCCACCACCCCAACGAGTGAAACAGCTCAAACAAACGTCATCGAAGAAGCCATATGTATAACCAAACCCAAAACCCCGTCGAAACCCACAATGTGAACAATCACGACCGCTCCCGCCCGCACGCCATTGCCAGTCACACGACACAGACACAAAGACACACACCGAGACCTGTTTTCCACGGCCCGGCTGGGTAACGCCCTGGCACCAGAAACGCTTACAACTTCCATCACGAGTCCTCTGTGTTATAGTCCATTCTCCCAGACACTGCACCACTCGGCACTGACACACGCTCCACGCCAATCCCACGCCAGGGTGCAAAACCGCTTTTTCTCTGCTCGCGGTGCGCGATTACTGCTGCAGCACTAAACGAGCGGGTGCGCTGTGACTGCCGACTCACTCTTGGCCGCTATTTCCCCCCCGGGCGCGCAAGCCGTGCCGGGGCCGCAGAGAGAGAGAGCGCTAACTAGGTGCGCATTGGCATTGGCGCCGGCTCGCAGGTGGACGAATGCACCCGATTTCTGCTCTCTGCTGCTGTAAGGCCCGGTGCCAGCGATGGGGATGGGCTGGAGTCGTCTCGAGCCCATGGTTATATAAAATGCTCAGTTGAGCAAAAAAAAAAATAGCAGGGCAGATTGTGTCCTCACGCTAGCTCATCACATACATACATACATACACACATACACACACACACACACACACACATAGCGCCATGCCTAACAAAGTTTTTAACGTGGCTGTTTTCTTCGTTGTGTTCAGGGAGTGTCTGGAAGCCGTGATTATTATCTCCGTGCTGCTGTCGTTTTTGAACCAGGCAATCGGGCACAAGGACCCGGTGCTGTACCGGAAGTTGAAGATCCAGGTGTGGACTGGGGTTGTGCTTGGGTTCATCATCTGTCTGGCCATCGGTGCAGGTTTCATCGGTGCGTACTACTCTTTGCAGAAGGACATTTTCGGGACTGCCGAGGATCTGTGGGAAGGTATTTTTTGTATGATCGCGACGGTAATGATCTCCATGATGGGGATTCCGATGTTGAGAATGAACAAGATGCAGAGTAAGTGGAGAGTGAAGATCGCGCGGTCTTTGGTCGAAGTTCCTCACCGTAAGAGAGACTACTTCAAGATCGGGTTTTTGAGTAGAAGATATGCCATGTTTATCCTGCCTTTCATCACCGTGTTGAGAGAAGGGTTGGAAGCCGTTGTTTTCGTCGCCGGTGCCGGTATCACCACGCAGGGCTCGCACGCATCCGCGTACCCACTCCCCGTGGTGGTCGGTCTGATCTGTGGTGGTCTGGTCGGGTTCCTGTTGTACTACGGTGCCTCCAGGTCCTCGCTGCAGATTTTCTTGATTCTGTCCACCTCGATCTTGTATCTGATCTCCGCCGGTCTTTTCTCCCGTGGTGCTTGGTACTTCGAAAACTACAGATTCAACCTTGCCAGTGGTGGTGACGCCTCCGAAGGTGGTGACGGTAACGGGTCCTACAACATCAGAAAGGCCGTGTACCATGTTAACTGCTGCAACCCGGAACTGGACAACGGGTGGGATATCTTCAACGCCTTGCTCGGATGGCAGAACACCGGGTACCTGTCCTCCATGCTGTGCTACAACATCTACTGGCTGGTGCTTATTATCGTGTTGGGCCTGATGATCTTTGAAGAAAGACGCGGCCACTTGCCCTTCGCCAAGAACCTGCAAATGAAACACATCAACCCCGGCTACTGGATCAAGAATAAGAAGAAACAAGAATTGACCGAGGAGCAAAAGAGACAACTGTTTGCCAAGGTGGAGCACATCAACTTCAACCAAGAAGGTGAAATCAACGTGCAAGAGGACGACGAAGTGCCCGAACAAACCACCACCAGCCGTTCCTCGTCCGGGAATGCTGCCACGGACAAGGAGGCCCCACGCGTCAAAACCGAGTCCATAGCCGTGTAAGTTTCCCTTTATATATCTCTCTCTCTCTCTCTCTCTCTCTCTATAAGTATACTATATAATAATCTTTCATACCGCTTAGGGTCTTTGTCTGTGGGGTAACGCAAAACAAAACAAAGAAAAAAAGGAAAAAATATCAATGTTCAATTAGCTAACTAGATCACCGTTTTTTTCTTTTTTTTTCTTGCGCCTCACCTCAACACATCAAGTGTATATTTACCTGTTTGGTATTCAGGTGCTATTTCCAGTGCATGTACACATTTTCTTCTCTTGTCCCCCCACACAGAGAGGCGTATACGCAATGGGCTCAGAACAACCATACAGCGAGGTCGGAGAATCCACCAGAGATCGGTTCAGCAGGCTGGCGCACCTGGTGCAGGAGTTCCTGGAAGATGACGACGTGCCACAAGGGTTCACGCCCTTGCTCCAAGAGTGTACAGAGATATGGGCGAGCTATGTAGACGCATGCCACGACATAGCCATGCAGGCCCCCAAAGAGGACGCGAGCCATTTGTCGAGGGCGTACCTCCGGTTGAATGAAACGGCGTTCATTTACTACATGATTGTGCACACGATCTTGAACGATAGGGTCCCCAAGCTAGGCGGGTTCTCGAACACCGACAACAAGAAGCCGTCCGATTGGCATTTGTATACCGAGAGGCTTCACGTTTTACAGAATGACCCTAATATTGAGCAAATTCGTAGCGTTATTGGAAACTACCCCAAACTGGCGCCCTTGCAATCTATAGACCCCAGCAAGCTGAGTTCTCTGTTGCATTTCCATGACGACGCATTCTTGCTCGTCGACGTACGGCCCAGACCCGAATTCGTCAAGGCCCACATTAAATGCAAACATATCATATGCATCGAACCTGCTTCATTCAAGGGCTCTTATACAGACCAGCTGGTGGAAAGGGTCTCTTTGGCCGCGTCACCACAGTTGGAAATCGAACTCTTCTCAAAAAGAAACACGTTCAAAAACATTGTACTCTACACTGACACGCAGTTGCAAGGGGACTTCCAGCAAAGACAAACACGTATTCTTGCCAACCTTTTGTCCCAACATTCTGTAGCAAAGGTTTTCATTTTGGACAACGGGTTTTCGAACTGGGTCAAACTAGGTGGCGCGTTTTCTACTGGACAGCCTCAACTCGCATCACCGTCTCCGTTGCCATCCTCTGTCGGTCCACGCACGTCCGCAGGTTTATTTGGTCAGAATTCTCGCTCTCCACCCAAGGGGAAAAGCCCCACCTTAGTGTCAATGAAGGCGCAATCTCAACCTTTACAAGCAACCGTCCAGACCCCTCAAGTACCCTTATTCTACCCAGAAGTGCCCACTTTATCACATTTCAAAAAAGACTCTTCTGCTCTGCACACCCTCAGCCCTCATCCTTTGATTGCCGTTCCGAAGGAAAAGCCATCAACTTTTGTCCATGGTAATGTTAACGGTATAGAAACGCTGTCTCCAGGTCCCCCGCTACATCAGGCCAATGTGATCCCGCCGCGTATTCCGCCTTTGCCACAACAGAATTTATTGGTCTCCAAACCGCTTATTCAGAACAGCCCACAACTGTTTGACCTGGATTTTATTGTGGGGTTAGAAAATATGGGCAATTGCTGTTATATGAATTGTATACTTCAATGTCTGGTAGGTACGCACGACTTGACGCGAATGTTTTTGGACAACACCTACCTGAATTTCATCAATTTCGATAATATGAGAGGTTCCAAGGGATTACTAGCTAAAAACTTTGCCAATTTGGTCCATACTATGCACAGGCATGGTGCGTTCAAGCCTCCGAATTCAAGAATAACCCCGGTCCAGACCATCCAATTTAAAAAGACTTGCGGCCACATCAACTCCATTTACAGTGATTCGATGCAACAGGATTGTCAAGAATTCTGTCAGTTTATACTTGACGGATTGCATGAAGATTTAAACCAAAATGGTGGCAAAAAACATTTGAAACAACTGTCTGAAGAAGAAGAACGAATGAGAGAAAAAATGTCTATACGGAAAGCTAGCGCTCTTGAATGGGAAAGATTTCTGCTAACCGATTTCAGCGCAGTAATAGATCTGTTTCAAGGACAGTACGCGTCTAGATTACAATGCCAGGCTTGCGAACATACATCCACGACATACCAAACGTTTTCTGTTCTTTCCGTCCCCGTCCCACGCATTATGACTTGTAATGTATTGGACTGTTTTAGGGAATTCACTAAATGTGAAAAGTTGGGCATCGATGAACAATGGTCATGCTCTAAATGTCTAAAAAAGCAACCTTCCACTAAGCAACTTAAGATTACCAGACTGCCTAAAAAACTAATCATTAACCTGAAGAGATTTGATAATCAAATGAATAAAAACAACGTGTTTGTACAGTATCCTTGTTTCTTGGATCTAACACCATACTGGGCCAGAGATTTCAATCATGAAGCCATAATTGATGAAGATATTCCCACTAGAGGCCAAATTCCACCATTCAGGTATAGGTTATATGGGGTCGCGTGTCATTCAGGAAGCTTGTATGGTGGACATTATACATCATATGTCTATAAGGGTCCCCAGAAAGGTTGGTACTTTATCGATGACACAATTTATCGACCTATAAGGTTTAATAATGAATTTATTACACCTAATGCATATGTTTTATTTTACGAAAGAATCTTTTGACTGATTTTTTTTCCAGAGGTGTACACAACCTACTTGCATTCATATACTCTAACATAAGTATAGTTATATAACCAAAAAAACAATAATAGAAATAATAATAGATGTGTCTGTCGTATAAGGGCCTATCAATTTTACTTGTTAAGCCAGAATTTATATATATTTTCAACCAACTTAGCATTTTAGTTCCCCGTTAATTGCTTATTGGAAAAGGAGCGATGCTGCAAACTCTGCATTCCCATTAGTCTGTTTTAAGGCCTTGACAACATCGTCCCTAGGAAATCCCAAGTCCATAAGCTGTTTTATTGTTTTTTCGGGGAATGTTCTCGCAGCCGTGGTTGAATCACCAGCTGTGGTTGTTCCTGTAGGTGTTGGTCTTGTGCCTGTCTTTGGAGCAAGTGCCGGCACAGCGCCGGGTTGTGGCTTCAAACTAGAACTTGTCTTGGTTGGTGCAGCTGGCTTGCTAGACGATGCGACCGACATTGGCCCCGGTAATTCCTCTTGAAAACTTTTTGGTATTTCTGCTTCACTTAGAAACTTTGTCTCCACTTCAGCTATTTTGAGAACATTATCCTTCAAGTCCACACAAGCCAAATGTCTTTTTAACATGTCTAATCCAATTAAAACATCGATATCTGTATCTAGGACAGTAAAGCTACATGGAATATACTGTGTTTCTATCTTGACTTGAGCTTGGTGGATCTTACCAATGATTTTACCTGTTCCTACACCACGAGCTTCCCCAATAAACCTCTTGTCAATCATTTTCGTCAAGCCGGTTTTCTCTGCTAATCTGGTGGACATGATAGTTGTTTGGGCACCAGTGTCTACAAATGCTTTGACAGGGTAGTTATTGATTTCGATATTAATATAAAGCATGGGGACTTGAGTAAAGACTTCTGGTGTATATTCGATGGCATTGCGCAATTGTTCATCAATCGCTTGTTGGTCTACAAGCTCTGCAATTCTCTTTTTGTTGTCACGGTCGTCAGGATTAGCCATTAGTCTATTATATTCATCTTGTGGAATGCCGAACGGATTCATGGAGGTGTTCTGGCCACCATAACGTCTCTGCAAGATGAATGGGCCCAATCGTTCCTTGAACAGCTGTTGGTCATTTACTAAATCATTCAATCCGGGGATTTGAGAAATAAGATGTGACCTAAGCATTTGATTACTTAGTAACTCCTGTCTAAATTGTTCAACAAATACTTCGTCGGACATATTGGCAGCATCTGTTTGAACAGAACCAGAAATCTTACCTCTAATCAATAGCAAGTCATCGGTTTTGAGCCCTAATTCTTTCAGAGATTGAGTTTTACTCGAGTCTAAAATATCCATATTAAAGTATAGGTCGTGCTTTGTCTTGTCAAAACCACAATCTGCCTGGAGTAACGCTACTAAATCAGTCAAAGCCATGTCCTCGCTGACTTCGATTGGGCCGTATATTTCGCCAGTAAGTTCGTTTGAAATCGTCAAATCCATCTCTATATCTATCTATGTTTGTTTGTTCCTCTCCGATCTATGATGATTTTTGTTAATAAACCTTTATGTCATATGTCTTATATGTAACTACTTTGGTCTTTTATTCTCTTTTCGGTGGCAATGAATCCCTTAAGGCGGAGTGGCGTCAGAAATTTATATTACATTTAGTTGCAGAACAATTTCGAAGATAAAAGAGTTTCATTCTGCCATATGTGAGAAGGAGAAGCTACATTCTCCATTTTATACTGTATGCTTGGATAAGAAGGTCCTTCTCAATGAAATTAAAAAGAGACCACAATGAGCTAACAAAGGCAGACAATGCCAAGGGCATATTAAAAGAATTAGAGACTCCATCGGCGAATGTTGCTCTTCCTGAGGATTATATTGCTAGACATGAAGAAAAGTTCAATGCAGCTTGCCAACACATTTTGGAGAGAGAACCGTCACTATTACCTCTCATTAAGAGTAACGAATTCTCGCTATATCTGAAGGAAACCCAAGTTTCTAATACACTTGAGGACTACTTTACCAGACTTGCCAGTACGATCATATCTCAGCAGATTAGTGGCCTAGCAGCGAAAAGTATTAAAGGAAGAGTTGTTGACCATTATGGCGGTACGTTTCCGGACTACAGTGTGCTTTTTGAAGACTTTAAAGACCCAATTAAAAACGCAGAAATTGCGAAATGTGGGTTAAGTAAAAGAAAAATGACATACTTGGAATCTCTTGCAGAGTACTTTACTGAAAGCAATAAGGAGATTGAAAATCTTTTTGGTCAAGAAGATAATGATGAGGTGGTGGTTGACAGTCTAGTTACAAATGTGAAGGGTATTGGCCCATGGAGTGCTAAAATGTTCCTAGTGTCAGGGCTAAAAAGAATGGATGTATTTGCTCCAGAAGATCTGGGTATTGCCAGAGGATTTTCAAAATATCTTTCAGATAAGCCAGAACTAGAAAAGGAACTGATGCGTGAAAGGGGGGAAGTGAAAAAGAGTAAAATAAAACATAAAAAATATAACT
This sequence comes from Saccharomyces uvarum, assembly GCA_947243795.1. Lineage (NCBI taxonomy): Eukaryota > Fungi > Ascomycota > Saccharomycetes > Saccharomycetales > Saccharomycetaceae > Saccharomyces > Saccharomyces uvarum. Next base: position 451,675 of record OX365932.1, read on the forward strand.
GGAAGATATATGATGATGATGTAATGGAGAAATGCTCGGAAAGATTTGCACCTTATAGGTCTGTGTTTATGTTTATACTGTGGAGGCTCTCGAGCACAAATACCGAAGCTATGATGAAGGCAGAAAAAGATTTTGTAAAATCTTAACTTAAGATATCATGTATTACTGACATTTATTTAAGTAAAAAAATAAATACACCCTATCATTACGTGCGACGCTCACTTAAAAATACATATTTACAGTGTCTTTTAGGAATATTTCCGAGTTAAAATAGAAAGAGCATCGCACATACCACTAAATCGTCGAAATGACACAATAGAAAAAGGAAAGCTAGGTGGCCTTCAACTCAAAATTCTTGTTCACTATAATGGTCTTGAGGCTAGCTTGGAAGCTTCGCTTAAAATTTTGCCACTAGTGACTTTGCTTGAGTGTGGCAAAGTAATGATCATGTTTCTCATTGCGGCTCTTGGTTTTCTTAGCTGAGAGGCAAAAACCAAAGAACTTGTAAGCAATGCCAAAGCACCAGCTTGATGGATAGAGGCTAATGAAATTGGGACTAGATACAATATAGTTAGAATACCAAGGGTGGCTTGTAATGTAACGACGCCCATCATGACACGTAAGGAAGTCACTGCATTTTTGGGAATGGCCGCCTTCTTCTTGATGGCATACATATGGGCAGCTAAAACTGATGTGAATGCAACGTACGCGCACGTTCTATGTACCAACTGAACTGTAACTGGATTTTCTAGCAAATTCCTCCACCATAAATCTTTCTTGTCTTCCCTCCGACAGAAATTCTCGTCCATTAGTTCACGAGAACTAGGGAACCACTGTTCACCCATTTTGGGCCAAGTGTTATAGATCCAACCGGCGTCCAAACCGGCAACCATCCCACCGCTCATAGCGGTTAGAAAAGACACAGCCAATAAACCTAAAGATATCTTTCTCATTGGGCCAATTGCCGGGCTATCCAATTTTTTAAAAAGGCTTAAGGCTTGGACAGGATTTTTAACCCATTTACATTCTCTCAAGATCTCTAAACCAGTCCAAAGCATACCCATGTACAGGAAAAAAGCGGTACCTAGATGCGTGGTCAATCTGTATTGAGAAACAGTGGGTTTTGATTTTCTTGCATCTAATTGTTCTTGATCAAGACCGGATTTCACCATCCACCAGCCAACAAATCCCTGCAAACCCAATAAGCCTGCTAAGCCAAATAACCTTTTATTGACATGGCCTGAGGTTTTCTTGGACACGGCAAAATATACGGCTGGTAAGATGAAAACTGCACCAATGGCACGGCCCCATAACCTGTGAATCCATTCCATAAAAAAGATAAACTTGAATTCGTCTAAATCAATATGAGAGTTCAACAACTTGAATTCTGGCGACTCCTTATACTTGATAAACTCCTCTTCCCATTCCTTCTGGTTCATAGGAGGCAACGTACCTGTAACAGGCTTCCATTCAGTAATACTCAACCCTGACTCCGTTAGTCTAGTCAACCCACCGAGAACAACTATACCAAAAACCAGTCCAGAAGTACCGATTAACCAGTAAGCGACATTCTTTGAAGTTTTCAAACGTGATTCCATAGGATTTGACTCTGAAGCTACGTATGGTCTCAAAACAGGGGAAGAAAACGAAAATGGACGGGTGCCCACAGATGCCCTAAAACTGAATGATGGAGCCTTCCTCACTTGTGGTCTAATAGAAGAAAAGGCTCTCGAGGCCGTGACGCTTTGCCAGGCCAAACGGCTCGAGGTTCTCGTAAATAACCTGGCTGCTTGTCTACCCACTTCTATGTTTCTAAAAAGCATAATGTATGGTGATTACAACTCCTGTGTGCAATATACAAGTAAATCTATATAGTTTCACCCTGGCAACAATGCAAAAATAAATAAACAATGAAAGATAAAGATCAAATGCTTCAAAAGGCAAGTGACTTATAAATTGCAAAACAATAGCCCTTAGTAATTAAGGTTTTTTTTCTGGCTCCTTGCAATATACGAAATATCCGAAAGCCGTAAGCCGCGATAATTGCGGTTATTGGTCTACCATATTCTTTTAGAAACCATCTTATAACGAGCGACATTTTCGAGTGACCGTGGGCTTTTGGAGTCCTTTTGTCTTCTAATGTCATTGATACTGGGAGGAGTTCGTAGGGCAGGCAAAGGCTTTTCCTTTTTCCGCATGGGAGACGTCGGCGGAGTCCCCAGTTGATTTTCTTTGTTGTGTTCTGAATGCAATGTAATTCTTGTAGCGATGTCGACCTTACCCATGCCACCCGAGAGTAGCCCTGGGACGTATTCATTTTCTGTTACCAAAGTGTTGAGGTTTTGGTCTTTGGAATGTTGCTCGATGCGTTTGCCCCATTTGATTAGGATAAGATCTAGCACAAATTTGGTCAGCAAGGCTAACGAAAACACCGATGCACCTATGAAGAAAACCCTGAATAATAATGGAAGGTAAGACGACTCCGGTGATTTGAAAAGCGTCGGCCTGACCATGACAATAAAGAGTACAACAAACGCGGGTAAAGACAATCCTAATCTATCTTCTAGTTTGTGCGTTCTTGTGGAGTAGTCTTTGTATATGATGTAATAGAACTTATCGTATATCTGTGGACGGATGCGATTGAACTTCGTGATGTACGCATGTTTGGCCCAATCCACTATTACTTCACTTCCGACGACGCTAACCATTGGCCCACAGAGGATGTTGATGACTCCTGACACTGGTGACCGTAGACTCCATAAATTGATACTTGTGCTTGATAGTGAAGATGTCCATGACCGAAGGTTCCTCAGACCAATTATTGACAATAACAGTGTTAGTTTAAATCTCTCCACTACGTCTGCAATGGTAATTTGGAAAAACCCTTCTTTATCAAATTTTTTCAATACAGATGATTTAATCTCTGCAAATTGCATGGATAGTAACAAAGTTAACAAAGCATTGGAATATGAATTTACGGCTATGTTTATTGAGATCGCTTGGTAAACCAATACATAACCATGTATTGTAACATATGCTAAGCATATTGACATCAACAAGCACTTATGTGGCAATATGCGTGTAGAACTTTTCTTGGAAAGCATAACAGTTAGCAGGCTTTGACCTAAGCTTGCCAACATTTTGTCTGCCATTTCCAGCACACTAAATAGCATATACAGTTTCATTGTACTTTGTCGTTTTATTCTGTGGTACAGTTTTGAGGTATCCAATTTGCTCAACAAGATGGATGAAACCACTATGATGAAAATCATACACCTTTCTTTATATTCCCTTGAGGTTATCTCGTATCTAAATGGTATGATATGTGTGTGTCCAGACCTCTGTTGCAAGCGGTAATGCTGACGGTACCTCTTAAACTGCTTTACGTACCCCTTAATCAATCGTATCGGCAATACTGTAAAGTAATACAGGAAACAATCTAAACTTGTCAAAAGTGCAAAGAGCATGAATTTTTCTAAAAACATGGGTATCCTTACCATGTTTAGCAATTGCTCTAATTCATAATCATCCTCCTGTTCATCCTCACGTTCCGCTTCACTCCTATCGTCTTTCCCTTCAACACTCTTGTGTCTATCAATAGTGTTCCACAGGAAGGACCATTTTCTGTCCAGTTGAGATATTATATGTATAGCTGACGGTGCACTATTCCTTCTATGTAAACGTTTTTTAACTGTATCCTTCGCTACTCCCGTATCCTTGTTTTGCATGGGAACACTAGGCGTCGTTAAAACTGAAAATATATACTCTGCTATGTGGATCAGGTTGGCACTCAACCTTCGTTCAATTAAGTAGCGCTAATATCATCGATAAGTAGGACAGTTTTTCTTTTACACTCTTTCCGATATTCTTGTCCGAAATAGGAATACTACAATACAAAATCAGCTGGTAGCTAAGAGTAAGCCATCAGCGATGAAAAAAAGAGAGATATCTCAAGAGGAAGCTGAAATTGTTTATAAGCATTTATTCCAGTGTACAATCTAAAGATTTTGCATAATACTTTGAAAAGATAAAACATAATCAGCAAGTAGAAAGATGGCGACGATTGAAGATATAAAGGAAGCGGCGTTAATCCCTTTCCAAAAGCACAGGCAACTTTCCATACATGAAGCAGAGGTAATAACTCTAGAGATACTCGGTCTACTATGTGATTCAGAGTGTAAGGATGAGGAAACATTGAAGTATTTAAGTCGATTTCTCACTCCCGATATGTATCAAGACCTAGTGGACGAGAGAAATCTAAACAAAAGATGCGGATATCCCCTTTGTGGGACATCGCCAGAACGGATACGTGATCCCTTTTCTATGAATGACACTACCAAGAAGTTTTTATTGGAGAATAACCCATATGCATATTTATCACACTATTGTAGCAAATTTCACTTTAGATGCTCTCAGTTTTATCAAGTACAACTATCAGATGAAGCATTGTTTGCTCGAACGGCTATTCATTTATTCGAAGACCCCGAACAGGACAAGCATGATGTAGATTTCAAGATAACCTTGTTTGAGGAGTTATTGAGGGAAAAGGCATCTGAAGATGACATCAAATCGTTGATATCTGGTCTCAAAAGACTAGGATTGAATCCTGATGATGATAATACAGATAAAAGTGATGCAGAATTAGAAGACGATTTATCAAAATGGTTGGCACAAATTAAGATTGTTGAAAATGATAATCCAAGCGTTTTAGGCGATTTCACCAGGGAAGAATGATGAGTTGCATTCGCCTCGCTTATGTACAATGGCGGAGTTTGGACGGTTTATTTAGTATGGAACAAAGTTATTCATCAGCGTGAGTTTATATTTTATTAGGTACCTCGCAATTTAAAATCGAGTTAATCTACTTCTTGGTGCCAAGATCATTAGAGAGAGACTATCGTCATTGATATAAGTTAGTCCGCAAATTTCCAACCTCAAGAGTCTATTCCTGGCGCTGTATGTGTCATTTTCGATCTAGGTAACACTGTTTAGTTTATAGAGCATTTCAGGAACCAATAAGACCTTAATAGATATTGCGGATTACTAAATATTAAAATTTTCACTGAAATCTACAGAAATTGTTTATAATTAGTAGTTTAGTAAGTAGTAGTTTAGTAAGTAGTTATAATTAAAAAACAAGCAGTTCTTTCCTAGAAAAAAGAAATATAATAGAGGCATGTTAAACACACCCAGTAGTACATCCTGTTGGAACAAGATTCAACTATCGTCCATCTATTAATATTATTTACGGTGTTAAAGGATGACATAAATAACAAGAGCAGTAAATTAAGATTCGAACTGTATCGAAATTAATGGAAGCTGAAGCGCAAGAATTGATATTGTAATAGGATCAAAGAATGATAACATATAAAACGATGATAATAATGTCTATAGAATTATGTAAAATTACAGATTCCTTTTTGTGGATTCCTAAATCCTAGTATATTCTATATACATAATATTATTGCCTTACGAACAATGGAATCCCAACAATTATCACCAAATTCGTACAATTCTCACTTTTCAAGTACGTTTTAGTTACGCGCTAGTAGCTCGGATACAATCGTTCTAGCCTTGTTTGACACCCAACAATATCAATAAAAGTTGGTTCCGTGGTCTAGTCGGTTATGGCATCTGCTTAACACGCAGAACGTCCCCAGTTCGATCCTGGGCGAAATCAATTATTTTTTTCTCACGCATTCACGGTTAAAAATCACAGATGCAATTAACGTTTTCTTTTCATCATGCATACACTCTTGTATTCTTACTATATTATTCTCTATGTATTATCTATAATTCTTGCCCATATTTCAGTTTTTCTTTTGATACATTAAAATATAGGCAGTTCTTGAATCAGAAGCTTCCTCACCACCCTTCAAAACATCATCGTCTTCCAATTCAATAATATTTACATCATCAATTCTGTACCACTTATTATGCTCACTGTGATAAACATCCGCTGTGTAATGGCCACCATCGGAACTTACGCCGTGGTGATAAATCACACCAGTTAATTTATAGTTTCTATCGGCGATGCCTGTGGCGTGGTTCTTCAAGGTTATAGAAGACATCGATTCTTCAGGAATAATCAATTCATGGCCATATTTAATTTTCTTCCTTATCTTCTCAATACGTCCATTGTATGCATTATAGTTTGTCATTGCGTTATCTTTATCCACGTTGTTTATGAACGAAAACCTTTTGAATTGGATCAAAAGAACTTGTGGTAGTTTATCGATAAAGGTTTGCTTCTTGGCCTCGACGTCATTGCCCGAAGACGATTTGAATGGTAGAAGTTCGTATTCGCTAAATTTTTTGAATGCAGTTTCCAAATCATTCACACTGGAGTCTGAAATATCCAATTGGATTGTTTGGAATGGGTCCAGCGTAATTGATTGAGATTCTTTGTTGTTTGGTATATCTAATACGGATCTAAATTGCCCACCAAACAATTTGGAAATTGGCGACGGAACAATCTCCACAGTCCTCTTAGCAGCAGTCTTGGTCTTTTTGCCTCTTTTGCTAGAACCACTAACCTCATGCCAACCGTTCTCTTCCGTAGAGTCGTCACTAATCATGCCATATTTCTCTATCAATTCCTTTAATCTGGGACTCGCATTTTTAATGAACTCCGCCTTGCCATACCGCGATAAGTTTCTGATGAAGAAAATTTTCAATTGTTCATCATTAATGCTTTGCAACATGTTTTGAATTTCGTTATCGCTTAAACCATCAATGGCAAATATTAATTCTTCGTGTAATTGATCTAATAAATGAGTCAAAAACTCCTCTGCATCTTCCTGATGGCCCCATTGTAAATCTTTGAATTTAGGAATTGTGGATAAAGTCTTGTAAAAATCATCCGGTTTGACAGCTTCTGTGGTAGCATTGTGTTGAAAATTCTTGGATTTGGTTGGCTTCTTTGCATCGGTTTCTGCAGACTTTTCGTTTTCATTTGCACTTTCTAATGATTTTTCATGGGTTTCCATATCGAATTGTTTATACATGGTCAAGCAGGCATCTAGTAGTCTGCATGATGACGTTCCTATTCTTGAATTTGTGTTCCGTGTGCTCAAGACGTTTAATACGTCGATGAACGGTTGGCAATAAAGTAACACTTGTAAGACAGAACTCATGAAACAAATGTTGGCCCTATTGATTATACCTCTTGGGATAATAGAATGCAATGGGATTTTATTTTCAGTATCTTTATTTTGCAAAACGTAATTGATGAAATCAGGATCGAAGCACATTCTTAATGCAATGGAACCCAATGGTTCGATACCTTTGGTGGAAGGTGGGACGTATTTTTTGTCCTTTCTTTGAGGTTGTTTTGATGATAGCGGAGAACTGGTTTTCGCTGTGGCTGCTGTGGATAATGGCGCGGATGTTGCTGTTGTAGAAGCGGAAGTTTGGGAGATGGTGGAACCCGAAGCTGACTTGTTACTGGCCTGTCTGCTCTTGATTGCATCTGAAGCAATGGCGGACCAAGACTTAGCTGTAGGAAGTGTAGGTGAAGACGACGCATTGGTGGTATCATCGTCAGCAATATCTTCTAGCTCTTCATCTTCCACAACGGGCAAAACTTCAGAAGCTGGTGTCTCCAAGACAGCTCCTTCACTTTGTTCTTTTTCAGTGTCGTCTTTCTTTGGTTCTATTTTCCGTTTATGTTCGCGGTTATCTTTGCTCGCTGGTGGTTTTTTATCGTCTATATCTTTTTTTTCTTTATCTGCGTCTGATTCCACCTCTGCCTCGGTTTCTTCACCGTCTTTTGGTATTGTGTGACTTTCCCTGTGGTGATGGGTGGTGCTCTTTTCATTGGTCTGATCTTCCGAACTTTTGGAGTCTAAGTTTAAACACTTCAAGTTCAGATCGTATCTCTGGGCACTTGCCGCGGCGAACTCAGATTCCGTGGTGTTGATGAACAGTGGCAGTTGAATGGAGTTTGACGAGTTTTCTTTGAGGTTTTTCAATTTAGTTACGTCAAACTTGAACAAATCATACTGCGACGAAGAGTTGTATGAAGGAGAAGGGGTCGGGCCATTAGCGCTGGAGGAATTGGCCTGTTTCTTAACGGGCGTGTTGTTGCCGTTGTTGGCAGCGTTCATCATGGGGATATGGCTGTTTGAGTAGTTGTGGTGGTAGTTGTGAGACTTGTTGTAGTTCACACCGCTACCGTTTGAGTTGGCGTTTTGGCCATTGCTGTTGTTGGCAGGCCCATTGGAGTGCCATTTCTTCTTGTTTATGCTGTTGTTGCCATTGGTGCTCCCGGTGTTTATATTGTTTTGAGGAGGCAGGTAGTGTGGGCTAGTATTCTGGTGGTACATCGCCTGGTTTTGGGTGACCATATTGAGCGAGTACGCGGGCATCTGCGTTGGATATAGATAGGGCGCTTGAGTGTAGCCGTACATCTGCATTGGTGCCTGGTAGATGGGGATTTGCATGTTTGTTGGTGTGGGTGGTGGCGGAGAAGAGGTCTTAGGATACATTGAATACGACTCTTCTTTATTAGTATCTTGCATGTTCATTGTGTAGGAGGGGGTGGGGGAGAGGGGGGAGTGCCTGGGCGAGCTGGTATTAGTAGCGAATGTGCTCGTTCTCTATTGCCTTTTCGTTCGTTCGTTCTTTTACTTTACTCTATTTAATCATATTTTTTTTCTTCTTTTTCTTCTTCTTTTTTCTTTCCTTTGGCCGTGGTGAAGTTACCCTCTTCCGGGCGCGGCGTGTATATATATACATATATTCCCTTACATAGCTATGTTATTGGTGATCGCATGGTCTTTGCAAACGGCGCCGAACAACTCGATGCCCTTTTCGATCTGGTCCGGCTCGAGGAAGCTGATAGACAACCTGAACGAGGACTGGCCCCAGTTCTTCTCGTCGCCGACGACCTCGAAGTTCGAGCCGTTGGCCAGGATAACATTGCACTTCTGCGCCAAAGCACTGCCGATCTCCTTAGCATTGTAGGCCGGTGGCAAGGTGATCCAGCTGAAGTACCCGCCGTTCAAGGGAGGGATCTCCGTGCCCGCGGGCATGTACTTCTTGAGCGCCGCGGTCAGGGCGGCGGCTCTTTCGGAATAGACGGATCTCAAGTACGCAATGCACCTCTGGGCGGCACCGCTACGCAGCAACTCGCCCACGATCATCGAGTTCAACTGCGACGGCGTGCCGCCGGAGACATTGGCGCCACCCTTGGACAACTGTCTGGCAAGGTTCGCGTTGATGGTCTCGTGGTAGCCGAACCTGAGCCCGGGCGCAATCAGCTTGGAGAACGTCGCGTTGGAGACCGTGTTGCCGAACGAGTCCGCGCCCACAGCCGCCGTGGCTCTGTCCAGATGCACCATTCTCAAAGGTGGTGAGGGCAGCTGGTCTGCCGCCGAGGTATAGTCTAGGATGTCGTACACGTCATCCGTGATGACCAGCATGTCGTACTTCCGGGCAATGTCGATGAGTCTGCGCCTGGTCTCGAGCGAGTACGTGTTGCCGCTCGGGTTCGCAAACGTCGGAATGCAGTACATGACGTACTTGTAGATCTTCTTGGTGAGCTTCGAGCCCTGGATCATCGCAGTCGGGTCACTACCGGCCTCGGAGTCCGTCTGGGCGCTCGCCTCGTGCTGGTCCAGCGCGGCCAGCAACGACTCGAAGTCGATCGAGTCGTGGCCCTTCTCGTTGATCGCGGTAAGCTTGCCGTTGAACCCGGCATCCGTGAGGCAGTCGTTGATCAAGAAGTACGTCGGGGTGATGATGAACGCCTGCCGGGTGTACCCATTGTGCGGCAACGTCGTCTGCAAAAGAATGTTCAGCATGCCGTACGAGGCGCCGTTGTCCAGGTTCAAGTAGTCCGGCTGGGTCCTGGCTGGGGACCCGCCGTCGAACCTGAACACCTGGTCGTTCAAGAACTCACAGATCTGCTCCCGCACCCAGAGAGCACCTTCATCCGACCCATACGTCAGCGGATGCCTGTTATAGGGGTCGTTATCGTACTCTCGGGTCTCCGGGCCCAGCACGGCCGCGGTCGCCCGCACAATCTCCTCTCGAGGCAGCAGCCTCGAGCTCGGGTGTCCTTTGAAAAAATTGATCTCTTTGTTTGCCATTACTGTTTGCTGGCTGGCTCTTCTACTCCTTGTACCTCTGTTACTGGACACTCTTTACTCACGTATCAATCTCGAATCCTCTTCTCTTTATCACAACCTCGGCATCCGCCAGCGGCAGCCCGCGATAACATTGCCGAAACTCCGCCAAAACGCGACGCGCCTGCGCTGGGCCGGGCACATGCCACAGCACAGCGCTCAGCAGCAGCGGCAGCGACCATTCGTTCTTTACGACCAGCGGCTGCCGTCCAAACAGCGCCAGTGCGGCAGCCTGGTCATGTGGCAGCTGCTGCTGGGCGGCTACGCCCACTGCCCTGGTCAACTGCGGGAAGTCCCGCAGTCGCAGTGGCGGTTGCCCAGGGAGCGTGTCCATCTCCTGCAAGAACACCTTCCACTTCTCGCTGAGCGTCGTGGAGTGCATCGTGCCACGCGCAAAGGCCTCCACTTTGACCCTTCTGAGCTCGAACTCCACCGCCTCCGCCTCGGTGCTGGCGCTGGTGCTGGTGCTGGCGCCACGGCCCAGCCCCACCGCCTGGTGGTGCTGCAGGAACTGGGCTGGCAGGAACAGCTTGTCCTGGTGCAGGGCCACGCCCGCCATGTCGCACAGCAGGCGGCCCTCCACCGCCAGGCGCCGCGGCAGCACATGCTGGTACCACACGTACGCTATGGTGTCGACGTGTGCTAGCGCCGCTGCCCGCGCCAGAACCGTGTGTAGCAGCTCCACGTCTATGCCGGCCTGCTGCTGCTGGCGCAGCAGCGCCAGCGCTCCCGGCATGTCCCCGTTAAGACTGCTCAGCAACACCCGTGAACGCACGTCCGTGCCCATCAGTCTTCTCGTGATACTCTGCATAATGGTTTGTGCTCGAGCGTTGTGCTCTCTTCCTCTTGCTCTTTCTCTCCCCGTCCCTGTTCCTTGCACTGCTTAAAGCACTTTCTGCAGGCCGCGTTTTGGTTTTTAACCCAACAGTACAGCACGGAAGCCCTCCGAGCCATGAAAAATTTGACCAATACGTCTCTCTATACGTATCTCTCTCTTAGTGTATAAAGGTAAGCGGAGCAATAACGATTCCGCGCCCTCCTCGACGATGTTCAAACTCACCTCTCGACTCGCCACGTCCAGGCTCGCTGTCTCCTCCAGACTGGGCCTTGCCCACGCCGTAGTGTCGCCCCGGCCCATCCCGTCATGGATCTCTTTACCGGTTAAAAGATTCAACTCCACAGGCCCGAACGGCAACGACGTGTCGGAAATCCAGACCCAGTTGCCCTCCATCGATGAATTGACCTCGTCGTCCGCCTCTCTTTCCGCCTCCGCCTCAGACCTTATCGCTAACACCACCCAAACCGTGGGCGAGCTGTCCACCCACATAGGTTACCTGAACAGCATCGGCCTGGCCCAGACCTGGTACTGGCCCTCTGACATCATTCAGCATGTCTTGGAGGGCATCCACGTCTACTCGGGCTTGCCCTGGTGGGGGACCATCGCTGCCACCACCATCCTCATAAGATGCCTCTTGTTCCCCCTATACATCAAGTCCTCGGACACCGTTGCGAGAAACTCCCACATCAAGCCCGAGCTGGACGTCCTGAACAATAAGCTGATGTCCACCACGGATCTGCAACAGGGCCAATTGGTCGCCATGCAGAGGAAAAAACTGCTCTCTTCGCACGGCATCAAGAACAGGTGGCTAGCCGCCCCTATGCTGCAAATACCTATCGCTCTGGGGTTCTTCAACGCCTTGAGACACATGGCCAACTACCCCGTAGACGGTTTCACCAATCAAGGTGCCGCCTGGTTCTCAGACCTGACTCTAGCAGACCCTTACTTGGGCCTGCAGGTCATTACCGCCGCAGTATTCATTTCATTCACGAGGTTGGGTGGTGAGACCGGTGCTCAACAGTTCAGCTCCCCGATGAAACGTCTTTTCACCATCCTACCCATAATTTCCATCCCGGCCACAATGAACTTGTCGTCCGCCGTGGTGCTTTACTTCGCCTTCAACGGTGCCTTTTCCGTCCTACAAACACTCGTCTTGAGAAACAAATGGATTCGGTCCAAGTTAAAGATTACAGAAGTGGCCAAACCAAGACCCCCCATCGCTGGCGCTTCAGCTACGGAAAATATGGGCATTTTCCAATCCATGAAACATAATATCCAAAAGGCAAGAGATCAGGCAGAAAGAAGACAATTGATGCAGGATAAGGAAAAAAAATTACAAGAGGACTTTAAGGAGAAGAGGTTGAACTCAAGAGTTAAAATTGTTCACAAATCAAATTTCGTTAATAACAAAAAATAAATAATACTCTATATCTCTCTGTAAATATACAATACAAACTGAAAACTTCGTCTCACGTGATCAAAAACTTGTTACTGTTAACTGACGTGAACGTGTGTGTGCGCGTATATTATGTGTGGATACTGACTGATTTGTTTATTGTCCAAAGTAGTCATTTGGATTCTTGATGAAATCCTGGAGAATGGTCTGAACTGCCCCTAACCTGGGGCCCATGCTACTGGCCAAATCTTCTTGGTTGATAAAACTCATGGAAAACACAATAGCCAAATTAGATGCGTCCATCTTATTATTAACAACATGCTGATGTACTTTATTCAAGTGAAGTACTATTCTTTTCAAGGTTTGATAGTAACATCTAGGTAGCTTTCCCAGTAGCTTATTCATTATCCTCGTGTATTCTTCACAGGTCATATCATGCGCTTTGTATTTTATGGCTAAATCAGTAAAATCATTTACCATTGCATGTGAAAACAAGGAGTCCGGTAGCTCTCTTAAATACATCTTGAAACATCCTGCGATAGCATTCACTTCAAACCATCTGTCATCCTCTAGAGTGAAGGAGTTATCGGTGGCGCCTTCTTCGTCAAATGCGTTCTTCAATGCATTAATACTACCAATGGAACCGGGGATTCTATATAACCCTACCTCGTCCAACCCACGTAGTTCAATTTCCTCGAGTAATTTCACAACAATTGTAGGAATTAATGTATTCTCTCTCTCACAAACATCTTCTAATGGTACTCCAAATATCTTATTGTGTGTCTTACCCTTATATCTCTTAGAATGGAATGAATACCTCTTAGAGGCCTTGATCATCTTCATCCATTCATTGAGATCATTGGAGTTAGTCGTTTGAATCAAATATTCGTGGCCATTTTGCATGACGACCTTAAATGCATAATAATAAGCTGGAATGTTTCTGTGATTGATTATTTCCATTATCGATTTTATTTCAAATGTTTTCAAACTATAACTAGGTTTCATATCCTGCAACTGCATCGAATCGACCTCTGGTAATATACTAGGTAAAATAGATTTATTACTTGAAATCTCTTGTGATAATATGCTGTTTAATGAATAATTAGAACTTGATGTGTTGAATCCACCGATTGAAAATGGTCTTCTGAAAAATCCACCAATTTTTTTACTGACCCCATTATGGCTGGAATTGGATACTACTGATGATCTATTCGTCGAAAATGAAGCCATTGATCCCCTTTTATTCCTTGCTGAATTACCGCTCTCTACAACACTAACTGCGGGAGGTGATATTTGGCCAATAATTTTATTATTACCGTTGTCGTTATTATCATTTGTGCTATGATTTCCTGGTATAATAACGGATCCTCTATTTTTCTTGGCCACAGCTTGTTGTAAAATGGCAGAGTTCTTCGAATCCCTTTCTTGATCAAATAAAACCTCCAGTTTTCTCGCTTCTCTTTTGATTTTTTCAACTTCATTGACTAAGATTTCATTAAATAGTCCTCTCTCCTGAAACCTCTTTGATTTTGCTTCTGATACTGATACAGCTTTAGTTTTCTTTCTGTATGTTTTATTTGAATCTTCGAAGTCATTTAACAAAATACGACCAAAAGTATTTCTTTTCGAGAAGTTTTCGTCATTCATTTCAGAATTAAACAAAACTTCTCTTTCGTTAGGAATCAAATCTAAGATATTGGAAATTATATTGTTAACAAATCTCCTCTTATCAAAATTAATTAATTTAGAGTTTGTAATGCTCATGTTGGGAACAAACTGCGATATTTCTAATAATCTTGAGATAAACCAGCCTGGACAAGGACATAAATTCTTGGACTTATTGCTGAATACATTGTCAATCTCGATGAAGCTCTTTATATGTGTATCGTCTATTTTTTCCAAAATGCTATTGACTGATCTCAAATTTTGATTACCGGCAGTAGTATCAGAAAGACCTTCAGAAGCTTTGATCCACGAAAATTCATAGTTTCTTGACTCAGGTGAAGTTATAGCATGCACTATAGCAGTTTCAATAAAAGATGGAATATGCGGGCATATAGCGTGAGGGCTTTCGTCATCCTCTGAATCAAATAAATCTAAAGTTCCGTTCTTCCACCGGATATAATTTAGTATTTGTAAAATGACCTTGCATGTTACAATTCTTTCATTATTGCTCTTATTGACATTTGAAGCTTCCATCACGAAAAATGTGGTTAGACTCATGTGCAACTTTACCAATAATTGAATAGACTGAGGTAATCTTTTGAATAAAAGAGTGTTCTCACCATTGTTGTCCTTAAAAGTTAACGTAGAAATCCAACTGAAAATGTTTGAAATCTCAAGTTCATCCAATTGTAAATACCCTGAGCTTATCAATTTGCTTGATTTAAAATGTAGTGGATAATTAAAAAATGAGACCAGGGATTCTTTGGAAAGCAATTCCAACTCCTGGAAAATAACCACCCAGTCTTTCTTTGATACTAAATTGAACTTCTTGGAAATGAAATTGTCTAGTTGATAGATCCATTCAAGTATATCTACATAGTTACTGGAATGTAATTTTTGAAAAGATGTAATCATCTCATCATTAAAGGAAGAGTCTTCAAGGATGCTGTTAAAATCTGTGAAAGAAAACGTGTTAAATGAAGTCAAATCATCGGTTATTCTCCTCTGAGTTCTATTGACATCAATAGGTCTGTATAGCTGCTTTTGGTAAACTGATTTAATACTGTAAAATAAATCTGTTAGCGTAACCAATAGATTTTCTGTTTCAATAATGCGATCTTCTGGTAAAGTATTTTGTAACTTTAAGTTGGCGATTCTTCTGATCCATTCGGTAGATACTTCTTGTTCCATAATTTTTATGATGTCTAGTAGAGTGGAGTTGCTGGACAAATCGTCTGTAAAATCAGAGTAATGGTTTTTTACTAAATGTAATATAGCTTCAGCAGCACCAATTTGGATTTTGACCATATAAATGGGATTTACATTTTTATCGTCGAGAACCTTCATGTCCCATACAGGAAAATTTTGATTATAGAGACCCAATGATGAAGATGCCATGTTAGCATCCTCGGTCATTTTCAATTTTGTATCATCATTACGATCCAGAATCTTGGAGATTGATACACTGCAACTTTTGGCACCAATGTATCTTTTGGCCATATTTTCTAATACCGCTGTTGTAGTGGTGAAACTTTTGTAAGTATTGAAAAACGTTTCCGTAAAAGTATCGTTATCCATGGTTAGTTTCACAAATGCATAATCCAATAGTCCAACATTGTCATCAGAAAGTCCTTTATTAGAATCATTTCTTTGCTTTTGATGATAATAATAGTTTTCAAGGTCTTTAGTATCGACTAGCTTTGAAAAAATATTAGCAGTTAATACTAATAAGTCAAATATCTTGTCTAATGATGATGATTTTAAGACCACATGAATTATAGATTCCTTTAATGAATCAGATACCTGACCAATATTATTGAAAAAATCCATATTTTCTAAAGTTTTACTCAATCTTCCAGTGGTATCCATGGAATCTCTAACTGTCTGGTTTGAAGTAACGGTATTGCCAATGATCATGGAGGAGTGTTGTGAAAATCTTTTTGGTGTTTCTATAACCATACTAGCGGGACGGGATTTACCATCATTATCGTAAACAGACTTGAAAACTAAATCATCCGATATGTGAAACACGTCCATGTCAATATTAAATACATCTCTTACGGATTTTAATAGTCTCTGTTTGTTTGACTGTTTTGATGACATTTCTTTGATCACAGGGCCATCAATTTTGCCAATACCAGTAACTTTATTATTGTCATTTGTCGCACTGGAAGTGCCATCCACAAACGAGCTTAAGGTGTGACTGTAAGAAATAATTGGAATTGGTTCGCTAATTGAAAGTGATTTCGACAGGCGGGCCGAAGATCTGGGGGGAGGTAATTTTGCATCACTGGCAGCGCCCACTAATGTATTCTTGGGAAACAGTGAATAATTTGGCAATAACTCATTGAATAAGATGGGTAAATAACTTCCAGTCACTAAAGCACTTCTTTGGGAACCAATTGTGGAATATCCTTTTTGATCAACTATTGGAGGTTCGAGTTGAATACTCAATTTCATTATTCCTTCTATGTTTAATGGAGGTTGTGCCAAGTGGAATTTCCATAGTTGATAAATAAGGCTGGTAGATGGATCTTTTTCCTTGATATGATTGGATGAACTGGTTGTATTTTTCATAGAGTCTATTGATTGCAACCTTTGTTGCCACTTATGGAAGGCATTCTTGGTTCTATTAATTTTCTTCTCCAAGTATTTAAATTTCGTATCAGGTGGCAAATCATCAGCGTGAATTAGTAAGTCGCCAAAGTAAGAAATGACATTAGCTCTTGTAAAATCGTCATCTAAGTTAGGTGGAGCAAGAATGAATACACTGCTTGTAGACCTTGATGACCTTTGTCGCCTTTCTAATTGAATAATGGTGGGAACCCAATCTTTGAAAATAGTTTTCAGTGAATGATCAGGCACATATCTCCATGAAGATGATCTTAATACAGGAACGGAGCAGATAATAGTGGCAATGGCTAGCCATGACACCATATCACCTAAATGTTCAAATCTGCAACCAATTTGAACCCATTTATTTAATAATTCAGCTTTTAGTTTTGGAGTGATTCTTTTAATTAATGTAGCATTTGTTGGAAATAAATGTGATATTAGTAGTCTTCCCAGGAAATGAACGTTTTGGTTATTATTGAATACTAATGGGTTTAATGAAATAATTTTTTGGTTAACGAACTTGGAATCATAGAGCAGAGAATAATCAACCTTCGGTGCCCAAACTTTATCAAATTTTAAATTGACTTGATGAACTTCATCAGCCAATGCCCTAATGTCTAAAGAGAGAAAATGACTTGGATCTAAAATACTGTCTAACTCACGTGCCGATTCTATTGTTGTTGATGATGAAGATCGACTAAATGCGGTTAGTTTCATTAATTCGTTATGCTTATTGGCGATTTTGATTTTCAAAGTATTGGAAATTTCATCGTTATGCAAGGATATGGTGTCTAATAGAGATATTATAGCCTTAAGCATCTGCTCATCTAACAGAAATCCTGGAAATACATCGAGGATAGTCTTCGCGACTAAAGCTAATCTTTGGGTCATGGAGTCGTCCATACCAGGAGTTATATTATAAAATTGCGTGGAATTGTTTGTCAATTTAGATTTATTTTTCGTAAAGGAAAGCCCATATTGGTTGAATATTTTCAGAAATTTAATAAAATGATCTATTAAGGGAAACATTAATAACAGATTAATAACAGTTCTATGGGTTTTTGATAATGACTTTTCATTGGACATATCTGGATGTTTCGAACTAGGGTAAAATAACACTGCATGACATAAGCTTTCTATTGTGCCTGATGTAATTTTTCCATCTTTGTCTAGATTCAGATCTGGATGTGGATAAACTTCAGATAAATATTTCAAATCTGATTTGATCGGCTCGCTTACGGAAGCAACTGGTTGCTTTTGAATTTGTGCTTGTCCTTGTCCTTGGACGTTTGTCTGTTGCTTCTTTTGCTGCTGATTTTCGTTTGCTATACTATTATTCGGGATCGATAAAGTTGGATCGAAAAATTTGATACTGTTGTTTAAACCACTCTTGTAAAGATTCAGAACACAGCCTTTCAACTGGGCTCTATAAAGACGGTAGTCAGGCACCAGCATTTGTGGATCCAAGGCCATACTGCTTCTCGATAAAGCCACATCATTACTATTGGTTGTATTATTGTTATTATCATCGTGTTTCAAGATCGAACCGTCACCAGTATAAAATCTGCTTTCCCTGGTCCTGGAGTACGCATCATTGCGCAGGTTTTGAGAGGAGGAGGAAGAGGCGGTCGTTATCGAACTATTGTAGTTCGTTGCCACGGTTTGACCATGAGATCTGTTCACCCAACCAGTTTTGAAAACTGTTGTATCGTAATTTTCAGGATTTAGATGGATGGCGTTCTTTTGCTTTGGTTCGGTCACATTACCACTGCTTAAGTTCTGGTTGTTGTTAGTGTGGTTCTTGTCGATACTTGGACTATTCGAGGACTTTTCCAATGCGGTTCCAGTGCTGCGTCGAGATTGAGGAGGAGATAATGACGAAGAGCGCGAGGGCAATAACGAGTCTTTCGAGTGAGAACTCTTCTTGTTGCTAGGCGTTTCATCCAGAGGATTAGATTTTTGACTAGAAGAATTGCTAGTAACCTCTTCAGAGTAGACTGATGCAGAATCGTCTCTTAGGGTAGAAACAATGCTTCTTGATGACATGTCGTTGGTCTCAGAACGATACATTCCCAGGTTTGTCTGACTGGAACTGGTAGATAGGTGCTGTTTGGAGGGTGCAAATATAGAACTTTTCCTCTTATCTTTAGTGCTATCTTCGCCTCTGTGGTGGCTGTGTCCCTGTCCATGATGGTGGGAATGCGTGTATTGGGAGATACCACTCGTCGAGTTTCGTGTAGTCTGGGAGGGCGACGGTGACGAAGAGGACGACGTTGTGGTCGCAGTAGAGGTTTTTTGAGGCGTGGATGTTGAGCCTGAGCTAGCACTTGGCGTAGAAGACTTTCTGTTCTTTGACCAGAGGAGACTCTTCATTTGACTCCTGCTTCACTATTTGGTTTCGAATCTATCTAGGAAAGCACCACTACCGTGTTCTTTACACTGAAACGTTTACTTGTTTATTCTGTTGGAAAATGCGATTGATCTGCAGTCTTCTAACAAAAAAGGAAAAAAAAAAAGGCAGAATGCGTGTAGCCGGAACGAGATATGCGAAATGCTGTAACGGAATGAAAAGGCAATGCTTATGTAACCTGCACGTTTCCCAATAGCTTTGACGTTGTGTGCTTTCTTTCGACTTTTTCTTTGTGCTTAACAGCCGTATAATGGCTTGTGTTCCACGTTGCTTTCAAGTGCGTGTTTCACCGAGTAGAGTATGTTTCAGGATTCGCGGCGGGAAGATTTTTTGTTTGCATTGGGATTTACTTATTATACAGAATAAATAGAGGGTTGTTATATAAAGGACGAAGTCAATTACAGGGCCCCAATTAGGCTAGCGACATCTTGGCCAACTCGTAGACGGCCTCCTTGGTCTTGGCACCGCCGATGAAGCCCGCTGCGTGGATGAAGATGCATCCTGGGACGCCGCTCTTGGAGCTCAATTCTTCGTCTCTGAGGCCTCTTAGTGGTTCTGGTAGACCCCTTCTGAATTGGAAAGAGGTGGAGTTGATAGGCACGGTAGAGATTCTCCAAGCACCAGAGGAGTCAGTGAACAGGACAAACTCCACCTGCTTTTCGATTCTCTTCTCTCTTTCTAGCTCGTACAGGTGTTCCTTCCATGGGCAGAACTGGGGCAAAACAATAATTTTGCCACTCTTATCAACGTCCATTCTTTCCTCAATCGCCTGCGCGACAATGGCCTTGGCTGGCAACCACGATTCGCCGTAACCCTTCACCAGTGTGACGAAGACCTCGCCGATAAACGCGCTGGCACGAGCAAAGCATTTGTCGAAGGATTCGTCGGAGCAATCCTCGTTCCAGTTGGGGTTCATGCCTGAGACGATTCCGGGGATGCTAATGGCGTTGTCCCTGAAATTAGGCTCCAACCTGGAGTCCTTAGGAATGGTATACTTGCTGATACCGTTATCGTTGGCATCCAGCGCCTCCACAAACTGCTTGTACACCTTGTCGTACAGCAAGTCCAGGTCAGCACTGCTGGCGTTGCCGTTTAGAATAGTCTTGATGATGTCGCGGCCGTAGTGCTTGAAGATCAGACCGGCACTCGAAAGCTTGGTCTTATAGTTCTCATTGAATGTTTCAAAGAACCCACGCTGGTGATGGTCGAAGAACTTCACGCCGTCGTACTGAGCACCGACATCTACTAAGATGTCACTGGCCTCCCAGTCCTTTGGATTTCTTGATCTGACGAGCTTAGCGTCTTTATACTCGGGCAGTAGCCTCAACATGTAAACTGCCAACGACTCGTCTGCGTGAAAGGATCCGGAATGCGTGCATATTTGCTTAACCATCTTGAAATCTAGTTTTACTCTTTTCACGTTATTCATGCAGACTCTCTTAGTTGTCCTCTTAGCTTCCTCTGCACTAGTGGTCTTAAAACCTCATTGCATTCTCTTTTGGGTTAGCAGAAATTTTTCGCATATTTCGCTCTCATCGCTCGAAAAAAGTGAAAAAAAAAATATTAATCATTAGAAGGATGTGAGAGTGTCAAAGGGTGAGTGTTTTTGCTGCAGCGTAAAATATATATATATTATATGCTCGTGTGGCGATACGATTATTACCAGGACGCCATAGACGATTTGTCTTGTAGTGTGTGTATATTGGTCACGGCATGCCGGTCCAAGCAACTGGTATAAGAACAGGGTGCTGTCAGATGTTACCCTGAGAAAACAGCCTGTCTCTATGTTAGTTGTTAATTAAGAATACCTGGCTTTATAGACACATAATGAACGATCGCAGCAAGTGACAAAGCTCCTCATACCCAGTGTATTATCCAGATATCTAGAAATGGGCAGAAGTAGGAGGGATTCGTTGGTCCGGGACATTGCGTCCCATCCGGCGACGGTAGAAACTCAGAGCATTGTGGGCTTATTGGATGATTCTTACCTGTTCGACAAGTTGAAAAAACTGTCACTGGCGGTAGAGAATTCAGAGGACATGCAAACGGTCAGTGACTCAGAGAGCCGGCTAGACGCTAACGAGTCCGAAGCTGCGTCGTCTGTAAACGGAAACAAGACAGACAAGTACTCGTATTATAATACCTACTTGGACCAATTGAACACGAAAATTGATGAGTACAAGGTCGTTCTGGACCAGACACGCCAGGTCAATGATCAATTGAACGGGTCCATCGAGAAATTCCAAAAAATTTCTCAGGATACCGCCGTGTTTATCGATGAAACTAAGACATTCCACGAAAAGCAGTCAAAACTGAGCCATTTGACCAAGTCCATCCCCAAGACGTTGCACTATTTTGAAGCTTTGGGCCCCATAATGAGGCGTTTGAACCATGCGACTTCCCCCGCTATCGTCAAGAAAGGCTCCTTCATTACGATGTTGGCCACGATAGATGAATCTTTGCACTTTTTGGATGAGAATAGTCAATTTAAAGATGCTGCGGCGTACAGAATTAAGTTTAAGCAATGCTTGATCAGGGCTTGTGAATTGGTTTCCCATTTTTTGCAAAACTTGTTAAAACAAACAAATCAAGAAATTTTGGATAAGACAAAAAATAAAAACTCGTTGTCTGGACTACCGTCGAGTACAAGAGACGCATTCTTGTATAGTAAGTTCTCCACCATAGCTGACACTTTCAAAACCCAGGCGCGTGAGATTGTCAATAGAGTCAATGACAAGGCGTACTACAGATATCACGACGAATTGAACTCTATTCTTTATGAATGCTTCAATCATTATTTCCAGACGCGTTTGAAACTATTAACGCCTGTCATTTGGTCACACATTGACGAAACCATCGTTAAGGATAAAGATCTCGACTTGGTCAAGTTTATTCAGGACGGTAAAGCTTACTTTCAACAGCTATGCACGGATGAGTATAAGCTTTTCGTCGAGTTCTTCCCTGAAAAAGAATGTCGTTTCAAGATCAACCAATGGTTTTTACAGCTATGCGAGCCACTTTATGATTCCATAAGAATTAGAGTTTTGAAAGAGACAGATATTTCGACTTTGTGTGACTCTGTGACTTTGTTTGCACCATACTATGAGTTTGAAGAAGGTTCTGAAGAGTATTTGAGGCAATTTACCGATATTCAATACGATAAATTGTTTGAACCAATTGTTCACAAGGTACAAGCTAGATTGATCTTGAGGGTTCAGATTTACGTTCAACAAAATATTCTAAGCTATAAGCCTTCAAAAGATGTTTTCATGATTTCAAATAGAAGGAAAAATTTAAAGGCTAACTCAAATGAAGACGACAAGAAAACAACCAATGCCAAAAATGGTTCAGATTCTTTGTTAGATTCTTATTTGTCTTCTCTCAAAAATAGAAATATTCTATCCATTTCCGACGATGATGCAGATGAGAAATATATTGATTCGGAAGGAACAAACGATAAAATTTCACAATTGCAAACTTACTATCCACCCTTGTTAAAGACCCTGGCCTTGTTGTCTAAAATTTATGAAATGATCAACTCCGTGGTGTTTGATGATATGGCCCATCATATAGTTCACGATTGTATCATATCTTTGAGAAAAGCTTACGATATGGTAATTAGATCATCGGCAGGAAAATCAGATATTAACAATCTGGATGTTTCATTGGCATATTTGAAAAACCTATTGTTGTTGCGTGACTCCATACAAAATTTCAATATTCAATATACCGTTAATGAAACTTACCTGGATTTTTCTGGTGTGGAAGGATTTTTCAAATCACTTAAAGAAAATGGTAGAAATGTGTTAAAGAAAACAAATTCATCCACGATCTTGGTTCTAGCAAGGGAATTGGTCCCTAAAGTTGTAAACAATATGGTGGATGCACGTACAGAACTAATCTCCGAGTTGAGAAATGTCATAAAGGACTTTACTGAAAATACCTCTTTAGAACTCATTGACGATACTTTGGATATTAACAACGGCGAAGATTTATTATCAAGAAATTTAAAATTAAGGGAAAATATAAAGGCCAGACTGCCCAGAATATACGAACAAATATTGAATTACATCGACGACCAAGATATTGTTGTCAACTTATTGGATGCTGTGCAAGAGTTAATTACACAGTCCTATTCCAAATATTATGAAAATATAAGTGAATTGGCGGAAAATGGGAAATTAGGTAAGGATCAAGTTGCCGATGTCATGTATTTAGATGTTTTTGCAGATTTTTTCGCCAAAGAAGTAGCAGACATTCTAAAAGATGATGGCGTGAATACCGAAACAAAGTAAATGAATGCTTCTTATTTATAGATTAAAAATTGTCTGTCATACGTAAAAATGATATCAGCGAAAATATATATATTAGGTAAGTGAGTTCAGAATTTTCAAGTCTGAAATAACACTAATATTATTGAGTAACCAAAAAAAATACACTAAAAAAGAAAACTCCGATACGGGGAGTCGAACCCCGGTCTCCACGGTGAAAGCGTGATGTGATAGCCGTTACACTATATCGGATTTAATTATATGATTTTTTAAATATAAAAACGGACTAGGCAAATTATAGCCGAAGAACAGCACGATCAGCTTTCAATCAAAACACGTCGGAAATGCACTAGCTACGGTGCCCATACGAGATCATTAATATTAGTAAAAAAATTGAGACGGACAGGAATTGAACCTGCAACCCTTCGATTGCAATCGTATTCCTTGGAATTTCCAAGATTTAATTGGAGTCGAAAGCTCTACCATTGAGCCACCGCTTCAACTTGAAATTTTGGAGTCTCATAATGGGATACCTCACCTATAGAATTATAACACCACCTACTTCTGACCGCACCGCATTTGAAATAGACTTATTATGACACACAAGAGATTAGAATTATTGCCATGTTAGGAAATATATCCAGGAACGTGACCCTGGTTGAGTGGATCACCTGAAATATATAGGATAAGTAACATTCTGTGAACCAAGTCGATAGATTGTTTCAGCAACGTGGTTACTTCCCTAAGATCGTCAATATTGCTAAAGTATTCCGGTATTATACGACGTAATACGACATGAAACTATTGCAAGAGCATTCTCTTTATGTAGTATCGAACCCCTGTATGGATATATATATTTCAATTTTCAATAGAATCCGGTATGTGTTCGAAAAACAGTCACTATTCTGCTTCATGGTTTTTTGTTGATAATTAGATAGTTTAGTAAGTAGAAATAATTAAGAATAAGCAGTTTCTTTCTTATTATATAAGAGAGGTATATAAAACACACGCTGATTGGTTATATGAAACCCAATGGTTCAAACATAATTTAGAACATTAATAATAAGTTATCAGGTATAACTCATCTCCTTATATGAAAAAAAATTCATCTACTCGATGATCAATTAACATAAAACAATGGAAAAAAAAACTACCGATAATAGAAAGACGCATTAGAATCCAAGATAAGGTGATGTCCGAACTTAAAGTGTATGCATTGGATTGGGACAGTATTTACTTCCCTTTGTATTTGACGTAATTTCTTTTTACTAACATTGCAACTGATCGTTGAATATATTGATTATTTCTGCACAGAGTATCGAGAAAGGATCTTTATGATGAAGAAAGAAAAATAGGAAACTATAGAGGGTACGAGAGCAGTGGTGGTAACAATAAAGAGGAAGCAGATGTATTGATACCGCCAACAGAATTTGAATTTGTTGAAGTTGAAAGAACCGGCTCACCATCAGACTCTAAAGCAAATGACGATCAATTAATAGGTCTTTATACTCGTCTTCATTAAGTATGTTTGTTTCAGTTCAACATAATTAATACCATATTAAAGAATGTTCGAGATCACCTATTTGGACATAAAGAATGTTATGTCCAAGATCACCTTATTCCAACACTTTTGTTTATTGATACTCTTCTGTTAAAGAATAATTGAAATGAAGAACGGGAATGAACATTATATTCCACATCAGATCTACCACACATGTACGTCTGTATGCTTAGGGTTCTTCGTTGAGTATTCGAGCTTTATTTTCAATGAGTGTACACGTTCTGTGGTATCGCGACGTCATGTGTGAGTTATGGTCTAACAGTCATCGTATCTCGACGTTGATGTGGTTCGTAGCGATAGTTATCTACTTCATGTGAGGTAGTATGATGTGCCACTATCAAGTTGAACCTGATCGAACGTGGACCTGGCTGAACTAGCCAGAGTACCCAGTTGATGAGGTCATTGTTGAGGCTCTTAGGGAGTGCATCTTACAAATTTAACAGGCCATTAGGTTTGTACTACTAGGTGGTAGGTGAAAGTTGTTCCTTCATCAACCAATGAATGTTGGTTCTTGTTTAGCGCAAACCGTTAACCTACTCATCCTCTCGTCGCTTGCTGTTATTAACATCATTCAATTATTGAGTTATTGAAATAATAAATAAATGTGGATTCATTCTTAGTCGATGAAGAAAATATATTTGTTTATATATGCGAGAACGCGTTGTCTAGTTTTTAAACTCTCAGTGATAAAATTAGCAGTAATTTGGGTTGCAGAACATTGGTGTCGTTTCAATTGCTATAAAGATTTACTACCAAATCTTCAAATATGTGTCACAGTCAAATGCGAAAACAAGAACTTAACGCTGCCAAA
The DNA here is from genome assembly GCA_947243795.1 of Saccharomyces uvarum. Taxonomy (NCBI): domain Eukaryota; kingdom Fungi; phylum Ascomycota; class Saccharomycetes; order Saccharomycetales; family Saccharomycetaceae; genus Saccharomyces; species Saccharomyces uvarum. The sequence goes on from OX365932.1 coordinate 477,373, forward strand.
CTTTACCAAATCTGGGAGAGTACTTGATATAAGCTAGACGGTCTAGGAAGTTTCAAACAAGGTGACCAGGTATAGCTCATCATCATCTTTCATACTCTTTTTGGTTCATCGTAGTACGACTCTGGTTTATATTCACAGCCAACCATGTTTAAATCAACACTGCAATCTCTGCACTATCACTTTTAAATTTAATTTAATCATTATTTTATTTCTTGCTATCGCCATGAATATTTTTTCATGATAAAGAATTAAAATAATGAGATTAACCTGGATATAAACAATTATTTAACGTTCTAATGAGTATTTTCCGTACGTAAAAAGTTCGATGCATAAGAGAGAAAAGAAGAATATATAAGCGTATACAAAAGAGCTGTAAAAAAAGGGGGTTGATAGCTCTGTCATAAGTAGTAATGCGTATACCTGGTGCTATTTTGGTGGACACGCATTTCTCTTCTTTTGAACTCATTTACCTCCATCTTAATTTCAATATTGGATATGTTTTTAGTGGAAGAGAAATTATTACCAGTAAAAGCGGAAGGGTTAGCAATGTCTTGACTTTTCACTTTAGAAAAATTATCTAGAAAGGAATTGTCACATCTACAATAGTCAACAGGAGACCATGTCTCGTTTACGTAAATTTCGTTAGCGAACCGTAAGGACTTGGCGGCATTTTTGGATTTTGATGACATTGAGGAGAGTGCTGGAGTTGGTGAAGAAGAAGATATCGATTGGGTTGGGCCACGGGAAACCAATGAAGACGAGGAGGAGGAAGAAGGGTCTGGTGATGATGGTGGAGAGTTGATAAAGGAAGAATTAGGGGCCTCTGCAACGGTAGAAAGAGAAGAGGGAACAGATGCAGTCAGAGGTATTTTATTTAAATACACGGTAGACCATTCATCTCGTAAACGCCTCAAAAATACGCTGGTCTTTTCTACCGGAGTGACGTCCTCATTAGATGAATCTTGATTAGAGTAATATAACTTAGTCGTTCGTTTGTCAGACAGAGTAGGTCTATTTGGCGATCTTGGAGGTGGAATTATGGGTATCTTGTTACTGTCTCCAAACGCAGCCAATTCGTGTACTAAATCGGAATGTTCAATTGATGGTAAAACCGCTACTTCATTGTTGACGGTAAACGAACTTTGCTTTTGGATTTCGACTGGTTGTTCGAGAGACGTGATTGGTTCTGGCACAAATCTCTCTGGATTTTTCCGTTTCTGCTTGGTTTTGACATTTTCTTCTATGGAATCCGTGGAATTTGGTGATTTGGATGACCAGATTTTCCTGAAAAAGTGTGATATCTTTTTAGAGTTTGATCTTATTAATTTTGGAGACTCGGGTTCTACCTTTAAACCACCACTATTAGTATAGGTAGTAGTCTCCTTGGGCGACTGATAAGTTGTGGGCGCAGCGGCGGGAAGATTGTTTATTGACGATGATTTGGGTATCGATGGGGCTGTCATGAGAGGCAATGACGAAGTAGAAGGGGAATGTGGGAAAGTGGACGGTGGAAGTTTTGCATTTTGGTTTCTTGGAGTAAAATTTTCACCATTGGGAAATTGAAAAGCAGTTTTCATTTGCTTCCTTTGTAATTGGAAGGGAGTCAGTTCTTTCCTGATACGAGGGTTTGAATACGTCGGTGGAGACGACCGTAGATTATAACGGTTACCTGTATATCTCTCTGGAATGGACATCAAAGAGTGGCGCTTGGATAGGTTGGGCCTATAATTAAATTGGGGGTGCACGTTGTTATCTATAGCACTATTGTTGTTTATGTTTTCATAGCGAGAGGAACGGTTTCTGGTGGAGGGCAGAGACGAAGTCGAGGAGGAAGCGAAGTTAGGCCTATTGTTGGGGCGCATTGACGCAACTCTAGTATTGTTATCTGTTCTAGGTGTCACAAGCGTTGAATGCCTTTTGGGGACGGCGACATCTGGCATGTAGAACAAATCTATTGTAGACGAAGATCGGGCATCCACAGCCCTAGGAATATTCATGAAATCTCTTCTTGAAGAAGTGAGCTTGTGGAAATCATTACCATGCAAACTTCTCCTTGAGGAAGAATTTTGCTGTATCATGATAATACAAAAGCGAGGGACAGTAGTAGCGAGGGGTTGCGGCTATCAGATTAGCCTTATATAGTGTAGCCTGCCGTTCGAAGAATATAAACTAAAAGGAAAAATAAATCTCTTGTTGTATTCTTCTTCCAGCTGATCAAAGAGGAATGTAAACAGTCGACAGTATATAAAGCAGCAGCAAAGCAGGGTGAAGCTAAATATAAATGAGAAGCAGATGCAAGAAGCAAGCCTATATTATAAGTTGCAGTCGCGTTTTTTTGAGGTATTAATATCGAGTAACCATCAACAACCAGAAACCAACAATCAGACAGCCCAGCCTAGCACGTCCAATATGCCTTCTTTGGTGCCTCGAACGCAACGTAAACCGCAAGAACCTTAACGATTTTCCACGCTGCCTCTTCCGTTGCTGCAAGAATCCTCGATCTAGCCCTTCGTCCGTTTTTTGCACGAAAAAGAAAAAATTAGCTTTTCTTTTTCCTCATTTCTTGTTTGTCTTTTGCAGAGAAGGCACGCGCAGAAAGATGCTTACTGACGGGGGGTTCCGAGAAACCTTAAATGGTGACGGGCGCAGACTGCGGCGTAGGGCCTCGTTCCTGGGTCGTATAAGAGGCTGAGTGCTCGCGCACCCACCCGCGGACCGCGCTATGGGGGATCGTACGGGGTGACGCATGCTTCATCCCAAACTTTAAGAGCACTCCTTTTCCGAAAAGGGGAAACGCACACACTTGTAGTGTACGAATGCGGAAAAGCATACAGATAGATGCGCCGGTTGTCATTGATACGTACGTGATTACATTTCGTCCTTGATAATAAAATATATATATATAGATTTGGTTTATATTACATTACATTACATCATGTTTATGCTTATGCACTCTCCTCCTCCTCCTCTTCCTCCTCCTCCTCCTGTGCTTGGCTTTCTTCCGCGCACACACCCTCCCTTAGAAAATCGAACTTTTCGTCGTTTAGTATCGTCTTTTTCAATATGTCGGCGGTTATTCTCTTTGTTCCTTGATCTCTTGCCATGTCCCCGCTTTTTTTCACCAACAGCGCTATGAAGAACTCTAGCGACCTGCCCGCTATTACTGGTGTGGCTTGTGACACCTTCCCTATATCCTCGTCCGTTTGCATTATCTTCTTCACCTTGGCAGGTGGGAAGTGCGTCTTTATTCTGTCGAACACGTCCCTTAACTCGCCATTGTTCGGCGAGCCGCTGCCCGAATGATCAACTGCACCTTCTCCGGCGTCGAGTGACACCTCATGTTCCGGTTTTATAGGTGGCAGCTGCGTTGTTATTGGTATTTGCTCCATCTGTTCAAAATTTCAAAGAGCTTTCAGTCTGTAGTTGTTGAGATATGAATTTTTTTTTTTCGTGTCGTGTTTTATTTCTTTTTCCTTTTTTGGTTCTGATACCCCAAAGAATGTTTTTTGAATGCGTTTGGTTTTGCTTTTTCTATTTCTTAATGCATTGCATGCCCTTTTTTCTCAACTTTATGTGTTTTAAGGGTAATAGAGAAACATCACGCTAGCGGACGAAAAAAAAAAAAAAAACTGAATTAATACTCGGCCTGGAAAAATCTTCTCCTTAAATACAAAAAAGATCTTTTCCGTTTTCTGTCATAGAACACGGACAAAGAAAAAACAAAGAAAAAAATTTCCCCCGGAGTTATTGTGCCGGGTATTATTCTTGGAGTGTATTAGAAAAAATAATTCTTCCCCGCCAGGACTTGAACCTGGAATCTTCTGGTTCGTAGCCAGACGCCGTGACCATTGGGCCACGAGGAACAAGAACTCTGGGAGATGTTTGCACTGAGGCTCTAATTGTTTATTCACGAGACAATACTTATTGACTGATGGCTTTCCTCTCCTGAGATTGTTTTGTAGTATATGGTCCTGTTCTTCTCTTAGATTAAGTTTTGTTTAGAGTCACCTATAAGAATCCACGGAAAAGGAAACTCAGTTTCAATGATTTCGTCCACATGATAAGCTAGTTTAGTTATTAGGCGTTTGGGGGTCCGCGTTGATGGACTGCCATTGGTAAAGATATGGATCGATCAAGTTCTCTTAGAGAGATCTGTGTCTGAAAGTGTTGGAACAAGATTCAACTATTGTCCATCTATTACTATTATATACGGTGTTAAAAGATGACATAAATTACAAGACCAGTAAATTAAGATTCAAACTGTCATCTGTTGGAATATAAATCAACTATCACCTAATAGCTAGTATTTATGTTACTAGTATATTATCATATACGGTGTAAGAAGATGACGCAAAGTTTGAGAAACAGTCATCGAAATTAGTGGAAGCTGAAACGCAAGGATTGATAATGTAATAGTATCAATGAATGATAACATATAAAAAGAGGAACAGAATCATTTATAATATTATGCAAAATTGCAGATTCCTTTTTGTGGATTCTTAAATCCATGAGGAGAATATCTAGTATAATCTATATACACAATATTATTGCCTTACGAACAATGGAATCCCAACAATTATCATACAACTTTAATGGTCAATATTTTTATCTGCGCATTTAGCGTACTGTTTACATAGGCCCAGATTTATTTCAAGAAAATAAGGGGCTCCATCATCTACCTAAAGATAGGGTTACCTAACTTTCATAGAAAACACTGCGGTGAGTCGACAGTAAAAATCTTAAAATTGTTCGAGTTTTATATTTTCTCCTTATGTCACCAAACTTGACAACAAACTTTTTTTAAAAGCAACATGAACGACGCGTTCTACAAGCTAAAAGTAAATAGTTGTCAACACAGACGCTCGTTTCTATCACGAAGCCCCCAGCAAATAAAAGAAAAGAACCATAAGAGAAAGAATACTATATCTCGTTGGACCGTTTATGCAACGAGTCCGTACAGTGTCATTTTGTTTCGAAGAGAAGACTAAATGTTACTGCTGATCTTTTTACATACTAAAGTACATAAAACTATGAGGGTATTTCGAATAAGTATATCCTCACCCGACTAATGTACACCGCCTCAATTTAGTGAAAACCGGTTTAAAACGAAACGACCATAATGGAAAATGCAGACGTTCAACTAGAAGATATCTACATGAAGGTAGGGCAGATTCATTAACAACATTTTTTTATGAGACTCAAACGAAACAGAATACGAACCCCATCTACCGTTTCATTAGAAAAGCTTTCTATTTCATTTTTCTGAAACAGGCATTCATTAGCGAATGTCCTTCTTGCGACGTTTTTTCTCTTGTTCATGCTTCTTTAACCATGCTTCTTCACGTTTATCTTCTAATCTTGCCATTTTTCTTGCAGCTTCCTCTTCTTCTAGAATTTCCATTTCATTAGCCTCCATATCGTCATCCTCAAGATCATCATAATCATATTCTGAGCGCTTTTTACCTCTATTGAACATTGCCCAAATTTCATCACGATCGTATCCGGGGCCACCGGTATGCTTTGACCTGCTACGATGGGCTTCCTCTTCATCCTCATCATCTTCTATAAAATCATCCATATCATTATCTTCTTCGTAATAATCATCTTGATATCTGGATCTTTGCTTTCTAGAATCCAACTTTTCTTTCAATCTCCTATTGGGCTGCGCGAATCCATTCGTAGGCAGATTGAGCTTAACAGGCTTGTGTTGCTCTGGTAACTTCATGCTATCGCCTCTTGATGGTGTCTCACGCGATGCTAAGCCAGGGGAGGCTTTCTTCAGTGGTTTTTTTGAACTTTTAAAACCTGGTTTATTGAGGCGTGGGCGCTCCATAGCAACAGGTTCCGGTGACTTGGTTTTTGAAGGCTGTTTTTCGTTGGATTCTGCTTGTTTCATTAGCTCTTCGAATGACATCTTTTTGACAGGTTCTAGTTTCTTTCTTACCGCTGGTGTAAGTGGGGCATGACTAGCACCAATAGATCTCTTGAATCTGATCCCAAGACCACCTTCATCCTCATCGTTCCTCTCTTTTCTCTTCTTTTCAGATCCAGATGAGGTACCGCGTTTCCGTTTTACACCACTTTTCTTAGCCAAAGCGGCATTCTTTAGCAACTCCTGCCGCCTTAGTTCCTTTAATCTATTTACAGCAGGGTCCTCGTCTCTTATATAATTTTTGGGTAGTAAAGAATATTCCTCGTCATTTTTCTTCGGTGACTGATCTTGTACTTTGGCTGTGGATCCTGTTGTTGATTTTCGGATTTGTGAGAGCTTGGAAAGAAAGCTCATAACCGGAATACTATTCTTTCAATAGGACTCAGGCCCGTGCTTCCTCATTCAATGTTTTCTTCCTTTGGTACTGATTATTTAATTTTCTTGTATTAATCTGTGGCACATGCCGAAGTGAGAATATCTTAGTCGAACAAAAGATAATCATGTCGAACGAAGTGAATTGAGGCCAAATCGGTAGGATGGGATCAGTCATTATAAAGTACATACAACAGCTCTTTGCCCAACGTCTTCCAACACCAAGTAATTTCTATGATTATTACAATTTAAAAGTCTTCAAGACGAGATCAGTCATTTTCTTCTGACATATCTAGTTCCTTCATGAAATCCGAATAATCCTCTGCGACACCCTCTTCTGTAGCACTTTCCATACCTTCCTCAATAGGAGCATACTCCAAACTGTCCTCTGGTTCCAAATATTCGTTGTACTCTGCTGCCTCTTGATTTACCGTGCCTGGGAGGAATCCACCCCCCACAAAATCCTCATTATTGTCATGATTCTCTTCAACATCCTGTTCGTTAGTAATGCCGGTTTCTTGTTCCGAGATCTTACCATATGTAGTGTTAAGTTTACTACGAATACGCAGTTTTAACAGCAAGGTGTTCCAAAGTTCCAACGCACCAAGCAAATGATCCTTTCTGTTATCATCTTCCTGAACAAACTCTATTCCATCAATAGTGGCCTCAATAGCTTCTCTAAGCCACTTTGCAACAACAATACCACTTAGAACTGGTTTAACTAAACTTCCACGTTCAAACTTGAAAGAAGTTACAGCAGGTGCAAACTCTACCCTTAAAAACCTAGCAGCTTTAATGGCCACAGGGCTTTCAATTAGACAGCAGTTAGCAGGTATCATTGTAGATGCAAATACTTCGATATTTCCAAATGTATTCTTAGTAATCTCACCATTCCCGCTCGCTAATGGTGGAATATACACTTCTGTATCGTCCAAACTATATAACCTCTCATCTTCCTTTTCCACGTCTCCCTTCATTCTTCCAACATTTTTCTTAATCACCTTTTTGCACCTACAGCCAGTCTTTAGGATTCGGCCTTCCATATACCACTGTCTGGCACTTTTTAAATCCATAATGTCCCTTTTTGCGTATACCTTTAGCACTTTACCGATTTTTCCATGCACTTTTAAATAGCCGCACTCTTTGCAACCAGGCTTTATGACTTGAGTTTGTCTGATATCTTGTTCTAGCACATAATATGGATGGTTCTTCAAATCCTGTACTGAGTCTGGGATGCCTTCACTTTCATCTCTTTGAAAAAAATATTGGTCTTCATAATCATCGATTTTGGTTCTCTTCCTACGGTGAAGCGTAGTTATTACCTTTGTGAACCACTGTTCGCCAAACTCATCTTTAGTAATTCTTCTTTTTCTTACTTTCGAGTTCATCCATTGAGCGTATCTACGAGTCACGTCTCTACAACCGTCCTTACGATCATAACCAATCACGTACCTCAGCATATTTCTTTCACAGCTCGCCACTCCTTTTGGTGCGAGCTTAGAACGTAATCTAACTTGTTCAATGGTCTTAAGGTTTACCGGGTCAATGGTTATCCATTTCTTGGCAAACTTGTCCCATACTTCACACCAAAAAATTGGGTATTTTACCATATCTCTATAGGCAACGTCACAATCCGAAGAGGTGTCAATTTTCATGTTGGTAAAGTCTGGGGGCTGACATGACATAATAAGCCGTGCATTGACGTTACAAGCCCTTAGCATCGCAACGAAACCCTGTGCGGAAACATCAGGATCTCCATGACCTTTGTCGACTGCCCTTAAAAAATTCGATTTTGTCAATGTTTTGAATTTTCTATTCTTGTTGCTCGTATCAACTTCCTTCCATGTCCTCATGTAAAACCCAATATTCTCATACTTTTTGGTAATTTTCCAGTGTTTTTGCCACAGTTCCATACATTTCTTTAACCCATCTAATAATTTTCTGGTGCTTCTAAGTGGGAGCTCTTCATCTCTCAGAGGATGCAGTAACTCAAATACTTTCTCAGGTACTAAGCTACTCAATTTTCTGGATAAACGCTTACTGTTAATCCATTCGTTCCGTATGGACCCGTGAACCATCAGACAAAGTAGATCTAGCATGTGGAAGTATTTTCTTCTTTTCCGCTCATCATTAGAACATATGTTGCGGTTCACCCTTTTCGTGGCACTGGTGCTCTTGCTAGGGGGTTTGATTTCAACGGAAATATCTCCTACGCCATTTGCCTCGTTTTCATCTGTGACGTCTTCAAAATCTTCGGAATCATAGTCATCTTCTCCTTCTCCTTCTCCTTCTTCTCCTTCTTGTTCTTGTTCTGATGATTGAATTTCCTCTATGCTATCATCTGACGTCACTGTTATAATGTCATCCTCTGAAGAATCCAAGTTTACACTAATGACGCTTTCTCCTGGTGGTTCATTCAAACCTTTTTTTAACTTTTTGGCATTCGGTAGGGCCTGGTTTCTCCTTCTTAGTCCCCTTCGTCTTTGCAAAGGCGTATTATCGGTTTCCTTCTCTTTAAGAACTTTCCTTATTAGTTCGAAGTACTCCTTCGACAGGTTGTCATTCATATTTGAGGGCTACCAGCGCAGATTTGTCTCTATTTACCTTCCTCTTTTCACCGTCTGTTATTGCAGATCTTATGCATATCATGATATCATGGTAAATTGAATGGCTATTACCTAAGCGCACTTTTCCATTTTCCGCCGCACTTTCAAGATACTAAAACTAGTAGTATCGAGAAAAGAAGAGAGTTTCGTAAAAGGTTTTTATAGATGTATGTACATTTGTTTATCTATATTTATCGACGCTTTCTAGTAGGGCAGTCAGATAGTGGTCGATAATGGAGCCTCGCTCCTTTATCATGGGCATTTGTGCAAGCGCCTGCTGCAGTTTTGCGAGGTACTCGTAATTCGAACCGCTGGGTCCATGCGACGTAGCAATGACTTTTGCGGTTTCATCCAGGATCTCCGGTCCAATGAAGGCCTCGTTGTCGACAGTACCAATGTACACCGTGGTGAGCAACACTCGCTTGTCCGTTTTGTCATGGCGGGGCAACTGTTTTAGGGCACCACCCAATTCCACCTCATGCTCCTGGTCAGTTTCCAAATGCACCTCAACTTCGTGCAGAGTGTACCCGTTTTGCTCTCTGATATCCAGATACTCTCTCACCTCTTGGGCGTGTTCAGTCGGAATGTAGTATACCACACCAATGGTGATCAAGTCGTCCGGACCCTGAATAGGTGTGCCCTGGCTGTACCGATTGACGTTCTTCAAGAAGGCCGCCCGGCCCACGATATCCTCGTAAGGAATCAGCGTGGCCACCCTGCCAGGGCTCTCAGGCGTGCCCCTATGATCCGTGGAACTCTGCCAGAACCGACGTGCAAAACCATGAATGATTGCAGGAATCCTATGCGTATAGTGGGGTGGAGGTTTGTAAATCAGTGATCCGTAGCCCAGGACCCAGATCCCGCTGTTGTCGTTAGTCATCTTGTTGTGTAGCTATCCGCAACCCACATCCAACAACACTTTACCAAGAATCAACCATCTCGAGGCTAAAAGCAGTAGGCTTGCAGCTAATAGTGCCCTTGCCGGCAAGCGTTACCCAGAAGCGATGCATTTTTCCGCTCCTTAGCGAAACTGAAAAAAGGCAGCTGAGAGTGGCAAATTTTTCTCTTTCCTCTCCATTGGAATCTCTGAGGAATACATATAAGAAGGAGGGCAGCGAAAGTAGTTGTGGTGTCGCAGGCTTCCTGAAGCAAGAGGAACAGTTACCTATTAGATGGTTGAAAAGTATCTATGGAGTAGGCGGCAGTCTGTGGCCTACACTTTTTATGTTTATCGTTGCTTTTAGTGTCTCAAACCTCCAGGGGCATTTTAAAGTCAAACGATTTGGACTCAGGAAATGGAAGACCCGGCAGGTGTCGTGAAATACTGCTTCTGCAGGCACGTTATGGAAAGATTCGCAGGTATGGGGCGGCGCCCATGGTCTGAGCGAACTGCTCATAATGGAGGAGAAATGGTGTTATTACCGCTTTACTATCTCTCAGTACATTGCTACTTCAGTGTGAAGAGTTTTGGGCATGCTCGCCCCAAAAAAACACGCTGCGTCTGTGGATATATATCGGAAGGGCAGACTTTTGTATTAGCACCCGGTTTAAGAATCACCCTCTGAGGCATGTTGATGCGATGGCATGTTGTCGCTTCAGATTTGAAAAAAATGGAATGACGCCAAAGCCAAAGGATGTGCATTCTCACATACTCTTCTTCGGCCTGGTAGAGCGTGGTGCACCCTGGTGAACAAAGTCAAGGAGCTAACGGCTTGCACGTTTCCTGCCCACCTATATGATATCGCTAATACGTTACTTCATCACACAAACAAAAAACTAAACACCCTAGGACCGAAGAAATGAACGTCCATGCTCGGGAAATTCATCCAAACTTCAATCAAATAATTGTTTTACTTTATTCACGATGTCCACTTCTATCCCGCTCTGCACAGGAACATAAACCCAAGTTATTGCTGAGTTCTTTTTTGATATCATTATCTGATATAAGATTATGTCAACTACTGATACCATCTAAGACATGTAATAAGCAACTACTTGCCCATCAGATTAAAGGCCCATAGTTGATAGCTATGCTGTTACCCTCTCATTATTATTTTTTTTCTTTTCTTTCCTTCCAGTCTTGAACCGTACCACGAGAAACATTGTGTATTAAAGAATCTTGTCTCTACGTACCTGGCTATTATTGTTATTCTTGTTCGAAGATCCAAGGCCCGTTGGTAATCTTTCACATTTGTTTAGGTAATCAAGATCGGAGAAGTTTTTGTTCTTCCTTTGTTACTTATTTGTTGTTTATACACATTTGTTTCTTTGAAATTAGAGAGTCGAGTAACGTAACTATCAATCATCATTTTCTTTGATTCCAAGCTTCAGTTTCAATAGCTTACGTAGTTTCACTAACAACAGAGTCGACTAAAAGTACTCAGTTTCTGTTTCGCTTCAAGATTTTTTTACCATCTCTCTCTCTCACAAATACCCACTACAAAGAAGCCCTTCCCATTTTAATTATAGCTTGCCATGGCTGCCAAGGAGATATCAACGGAAGTTCTGCAAAACCCCGAATTGTATGGGCTAAGGCGGTCGCATAGAGCTGCCACTCATCAACAAAACTATTTCAATGATAGCGATGACGAGGACGATGAAGAAAATATTAAACGGTCTCGAAGGAAGAGAACAACTACCATTGAGGATGAGGAGGACGATTTTGAAGATGAGGACAACCAAGATGATGCTGAGGACGGTGAAGTCGGGGAGGATTTTGAGGAAGATGACGATTATTATGGCTCTCCAGTAAAGAAAAGCCGTTTGAAACCCAAACCCAAACCTAAATCCAAATCGAAACCGAAATTTCAAGCCGAGAAGCAATCTGCAGTAATCATACCAACAAGATTTTCTAATCGTCAAGGTAAAACAGTAAACTACAACGTAGATTACAGCGATGATGATCTTTTGGAATCGGAAGACGATTATGGTTCCGAGGAGGGTTTATCGGAAGAACATACATATGAGGCATCTGCTACCCCGCAACCGGAAGACTTTCACGGTATTGACATTGTTATCAACCATAGACTGAAAACGTCTCTGGAAAAATCAGATGTCTTGGAAAAGACTGTTCCCGAGCTAAGGGACTGCAAGGAGAACTACGAATTTTTAATCAAGTGGACCGATGAATCCCATCTTCATAACACATGGGAAACTTACGAATCTATTGGCCAAGTACGTGGTCTCAAAAGGCTAGACAACTATTGCAAACAATTTATCATTGAAGACCAACAGATAAGATTAGATCCGTACGTAACCGCCGAAGATATTGAAGTCATGGACATGGAACGTGAACGTAGACTTGACGAATTTGAAGAATTCCGTTTACCAGAGAGAATCATAGATAGTCAACGTACTTCTTTAGACGATGGTACTTCTCAATTACAATATTTGGTCAAATGGCGTCGTTTAAACTACGATGAAGCCACCTGGGAAAATGCTACTGATATTGCAAAATTGGCACCTGAACAAGTCAAACATTTCCAGAACAGAGAAAACTCGAAGATCCTTCCACAATATTCTAGTAACTATACTTCACAAAGACCACGTTTCGAGAAGTTAAGTGTACAGCCACCTTTCATCAAGGGCGGAGAATTAAGAGATTTTCAACTGACTGGTATCAATTGGATGGCATTTTTATGGTCTAAAGGCGATAACGGTATCCTAGCAGATGAAATGGGGCTGGGAAAAACCGTTCAGACCGTGGCATTCATCAGTTGGCTGATTTTTGCACGTAGGCAAAACGGTCCTCACATTGTTGTGGTTCCTTTGTCTACAATGCCTGCTTGGTTAGATACATTTGAAAGATGGTCACCTGATTTGAATTGTATTTGCTATATGGGTAACCAAAAATCAAGAGATACCCTTAGAGAATACGAATTCTACACCAATCCACAGGCAAAGGGGAAGAAAACAATGAAATTTAATGTTTTATTAACAACATACGAATATATCTTAAAAGACCGTGCTGAATTAGGTGGCATCAAATGGCAATTTATGGCCGTTGATGAAGCCCATAGATTAAAAAACGCGGAATCATCTCTTTACGAATCCTTGAACAGTTTCAAGGCCGCAAACCGTATGTTGATCACAGGTACTCCTCTTCAAAACAATATTAAAGAACTGGCTGCATTAATTAATTTCTTAATGCCTGGAAGATTTACTATTGATCAAGAAATTGATTTTGAGAACCAAGACGCTGAACAAGAAGAATATATTCATGACTTACATAGGAGGCTACAGCCTTTCATTCTTCGTCGTTTAAAGAAAGATGTAGAAAAATCATTGCCTTCAAAGACAGAACGTATTTTGAGAGTCGAACTATCCGATGTACAGACGGAGTACTATAAGAATATCTTAACCAAAAACTATTCTGCTTTAACTGCTGGTCCCAAGGGTGGTCACTTTTCTTTACTAAATATCATGAATGAATTGAAAAAGGCATCAAACCATCCATATCTATTCGACAATGCTGAAGACCGCGTTTTACAAAAGTTTGGAGACGGTAAAATGACCCGTGAAAACATTTTAAGAGGGCTAATCATGTCTTCAGGTAAAATGGTTCTTTTAGATCAATTATTGACCAGATTGAAGAAAGATGGACATCGTGTGTTAATTTTCTCTCAAATGGTTAGAATGCTTGACATTCTAGGCGATTATTTGTCTATCAAAGGTATCACCTTTCAGAGATTGGATGGTACAGTACCATCAGCTCAAAGAAGAATATCTATCGATCACTTTAACTCTCCGGATTCAAACGATTTTGCATTTTTGCTATCCACTCGTGCTGGTGGTTTAGGTATCAATTTAATGACAGCCGATACTGTTATTATTTTTGATTCCGATTGGAATCCTCAAGCCGATTTGCAAGCGATGGCAAGAGCTCATCGTATTGGTCAGAAAAACCATGTTATGGTGTATAGACTGGTCTCAAAAGATACTGTAGAGGAAGAAGTTCTGGAGAGAGCACGTAAGAAAATGATTCTAGAATACGCTATCATATCACTTGGTGTGACAGATGGTAATAAGTACACTAAAAAAAATGAACCAAATACTGGTGAGCTGTCAGCAATTTTAAAATTCGGTGCAGGTAATATGTTCACTGCTACAGACAATCAAAAGAAATTAGAAGATCTTAATTTGGATGATGTTTTAAACCATGCTGAAGACCATGTTACCACGCCGGATCTAGGAGAATCACATCTTGGTGGTGAAGAGTTTTTGAGGCAGTTCGAAGTGACAGATTATAAAGCTGATGTTGATTGGGACGATATCATCCCTGTAGAAGAGTTGAAAAAACTCCAAGATGAAGAGCAGAAACGTAAGGATGAAGAATATGTGAAGGAGCAACTTGAAATGATGAATAGAAGGGACACCGCTTTAAAGAAGATCAAAAATAGCGTCAATGGTGACGGAACTGCCACCAACTCAGATTCAGACGACGATAGTACCTCCAGATCATCTAGAAGAAGAGCCAGAGCTAACGATATGGATTCTATTGGAGAACTAGAGGTGAGAGCCTTATATAAGGCGATCTTAAAGTTTGGTGACCTGAGCGAAATTTTGGACGAACTGATTGCCGATGGGACATTGCCCGTCAAATCGTTCGAGAAGTACGGCGCAACCTATGATGAAATAATTGACAAGGCTAAAGAATGTATTCAAGAAGAAGAAAGAAACAGGAAACAAACTTTAGAAAAGCTTGAAAAGGATGCTACTGTTTATAGAGCAAAGCTGAAAACCGGTGAAATAAAGGCCGAAAATCAGCCAAAGGATAACCCGTTAGCGAGACTATCGCTGAAGAAAAGAGAAAAAAGAGCCGTCCTTTTCAACTTTCTTGGTGTGAGATCTTTAAACGCCGAATCTCTATTAACAAGAGTGGACGATTTAAAATATTTGAAGAACTTGATAAATTCAAACTATAAGGATGATCCGCTGAAGTTCAACCTCGGCAATAGTGCGCCTAAACCCGTACAAAATTGGTCATCGGACTGGACAAAAGAAGAGGATGAAAAGCTATTGATTGGTGTTTTCAAGTATGGATACGGTTCTTGGACTCAAATAAGAGATGACCCATTTCTGGGTCTTACGGATAAAATATTTTTGAATGAGGCTCAAGCTCCCGCACCTAAAAAGACGACAGGTCCCTCCGATGCGACACCAACGGCTGCATCTGCAAAGAAGGGGAAGGGTATAACCGGGTCTTCCAAGAAAGTACCTGGCGCCATCCATTTGGGCAGAAGAGTGGATTACCTACTTTCCTTCTTGAGAGAAGGTCCAAATGCAAAGAGTCCGAGTGCTGAGCCAAGCATGAAGAAACTCCCCACTGGCCCCTCCAAGAAAAGACAAAGAAAGCCTGCCATCCATATCAAGTCGATGACGCCAGAAACCACCAATTCCGAGTCAGCGACTGCCCCACCAAACAAACGTATGAAGGCTCTACCAAAGGGCCCTGCGGCTCTGATAAACAGCGCAAGAGCTTCTCCAAACAGCCCCACTCCATCATCGAAGTTCAAGGGCTCAAGAGACAATGGCACAAGACAAACAAGCAACCCTAGTAGCGGCAGCGCCCATGAAAAGGAATACGACAGCATGGATGAAGAAGACTGTCGACATACGATGAGCGCTATACGTACTTCATTGAAGCGCCTCAGACGAGGTGGCAAGGGACTGGATCGCAAAGAGTGGGCCAAGATTCTTAAGAATGAACTGACCACCATTGGCAAGTACATCGAATCGCAAAAGGGCTCGTCCAGGAAGACAAAGCCAGACAAATACCGCAAACACCTCTGGTCTTACAGCGCTAACTTCTGGCCAGCAGACGTGAAAAGCACGAAGCTAATGGCTATGTACGACAAGATAACTGAGTCTCAAAAGAAATAGAGCGTTTTCCCGCTCTACCGCGGCAGTTCTCTGCGTTCCCTTTTACGATTTTCCATGTCAATTTTCTGTTCTTCCCCTCATGAATATATACTTATATATCTGTGTGTGTATTATATGTTTCTCCTGGTACCATAAAGTAATAATCTACATCTTACAACTTCCGCCATTCCCCTACTATGAAGAAAGCCTCTGCTGTTAGAGCCACAAAAATTAAGTATCACGTCAAACGAAAGCGGTTAACCGACGATTATTTCTTTTTTTTTTCTTTCCTTTTTGCGAAGAAAATTTTTTTTGCGCTTTTTGCCATCACCATTGCAAGCGCTTGGGATGATGATTGTTCTCTTTCTCTCCAGTTCCAGGAAAGAGTTCTCTAGGTTTTACTTTGATAGAAAGAGCCATTCCGTACTTTTCTGCCTCTTCTCTCTTGTCAAAGACTCTTTAATCTTGGTTTATATTTTAAGAACACTGAGCTACAAAGTAAACTTTTTACTTAATAACCGTTTGAAGCATAGAGCAGGCCCTGGTACCACCACCTAATATCTGGCTTTTTATTCAATAAAAACTCAAAAAAAAAAAATCCAAAAAAAAACTAAAAAACCAATAAAAATAAAATGGCTGATATTACTGACAAGACAGCTGAACAATTGGAAAACTTGAATATTCAAGATGACCAAAAGCAAGCCGCCACTGGTTCAGAAGGCCAATCTGTTGAAAACTCATCTGCATCATTATATGTTGGTGACTTAGAACCTGCTGTTTCTGAAGCCCACTTATATGATATTTTCTCTCCAATCGGTTCAGTCTCCTCCATCCGTGTTTGTCGTGATGCTATTACCAAGACTTCTTTGGGTTACGCTTACGTCAACTTCAACGACCATGAAGCCGGCAGAAAGGCCATTGAGCAATTGAACTATACCCCAATCAAGGGTAGATTATGCCGTATTATGTGGTCCCAACGTGACCCATCTTTGAGAAAGAAGGGCTCTGGCAACATTTTCATCAAGAACTTGCATCCAGATATTGACAACAAGGCCTTGTACGACACTTTCTCTGTGTTTGGTGACATCTTATCTAGTAAGATTGCCACTGACGAAAACGGAAATTCCAAGGGTTTCGGGTTTGTTCACTTCGAAGAAGAAGTTGCTGCCAAGGAAGCTATCGACGCTTTGAATGGTATGTTGTTGAATGGTCAAGAAATCTATGTTGCTCCTCATTTGTCCAGAAAGGAACGCGACTCTCAATTGGAAGAGACCAAGGCTCACTACACCAACCTTTACGTGAAAAACATTAACTCTGAAACCACAGACGAACAATTCCAAGAAATGTTTGTCAAATTCGGTCCAATTGTTTCCGCTTCTTTGGAAAAGGATGCCGATGGCCAATTGAAAGGTTTCGGATTTGTTAACTACGAAAACCACGAAGATGCTGTCAAGGCTGTTGAAGCTTTGAACGAATCTGACTTGAACGGTGAAAAATTATACGTTGGTCGTGCTCAAAAGAAGAACGAACGCATGCATGTCTTGAAGAAGCAATACGAAGCTTACAGATTGGAAAAAATGGCCAAATATCAAGGTGTTAACTTGTTTGTCAAGAACTTGGACGACACCGTTGATGACGAAAAATTGGAAGAAGAATTTGCTCCATACGGTACCATCACTTCTGCCAAGGTCATGAGATCCGAAAACGGTAAATCTAAGGGTTTCGGTTTCGTGTGTTTCTCCACTCCAGAAGAAGCTACCAAAGCTATCACTGAAAAGAACCAACAAATCGTTGCTGGCAAACCATTATACGTTGCCATTGCTCAAAGAAAGGATGTAAGACGTTCTCAATTGGCTCAACAAATTCAAGCCAGAAACCAAATGAGATACCAACAAGCCACCGCTGCTGCTGCTGCCGCTGCTGCCGGTATGCCTGGTCAATTCATGCCCCCAATGTTCTATGGTGTCATGCCACCAAGGGGTGTTCCATTCAACGGTCCAAACCCACAACAAATGAACCCAATGGGCGGTATGCCAAAGAACGGCATGCCACCACAATTCAGGAATGGCCCAGTTTACGGCGTTCCTCCACAAGGTGGTTTCCCAAGAAACGCCAACGATAACAACCAATTTTATCAACAAAAGCAAAGACAAGCTTTGGGTGAACAATTATACAAGAAGGTTTCTGCTAAGACTTCAAACGAAGAAGCAGCTGGTAAAATTACTGGTATGATTTTGGATTTGCCACCTCAAGAAGTCTTCCCATTGTTGGAAAACGATGAATTGTTTGAACAACATTATAAAGAAGCTTCTGCTGCTTACGAATCTTTCAAGAAGGAGCAAGAACAACAAACCGAACAAGCTTAATGCTTCAAATAACTACCTACCTAACTACCTAACAAACCTCTTATCTACTTTTTTTTTCTCTGCCCCCTTTTTTCGTCCTAAATACTAGTTATTATCCTTTGTAACCTCAATACTCGGTCCTATCGACAAAAGGCAAACGTTTTTTGTTTTTTATCACTATTACTATAGTTATTGTTACTTATATCTTACATCAACTCAAATACAAATGTATACTGATTGCGGTTTTTGTATACCTCATTATCGACGATGCCATTTAGCTTTTCGCCGGAATTAAGAAAATAACAAAAAAAGTTGAACAGAATTCAGGGAAGTACTGCTTTACACAATAGAGACTGATAGCGCCAAGAATAGTCGCTGTTTATCATTGCACCCCAACAATCTTAAAATACGAATCTGATAATCCTTTACCAGCAAAATTCAGCATTAAATTTTGCTTTATGAAACTTGACCTTTGAAAATTAGAGCTCATCGGACATTTTAGTTGGTTTTTAGGGTCGTGACCACGCAAATATTAACCATAGGTTGGAAAAGGGAAACAAAAGCAACAAAGCATTTTTTTCATTTTAAGTAGATTACAACACGCGATTGCCTTTAAAAAATACAGTCGATAAGAGATGTCGAACACAATTCCAGGCGGAGGAAATACGCCCATGTCGCCATTCGAAGATACGTTTCAATTTGAAGAAAATAGTAGCAATGAAGATACACACATTGGGGCTCCCCATGTCAGTGATGGTGCAACAGCTTATAACTTCAGCCGGCCACGAGTTAGTTTTAATGACGAACCATCCAAAAGTAAACGCGAAGAAGCTGAAGAATTCACTTTTAACGATGATACAGAATACGACAACCATTCATTTCAACCAACACCGAAACTCAACAACGGATCAGGGACGTTTGATGATGTGGCACTAGACAACGACAATGGAGACTCACATGCAGACTACGATGGTATGAAAAGATTCCGGATGGGTACAAAAAGGAATAAAAAAGGTAACCCAATAACGGGGAGATCAAAGACCCTAAAATGGGCCAGGAAGAATATCCCGAATCCGTTCGAAGATTTCGCAAAGGATGATACTATTGACCCCGGTGCCATAAATCGTGCACAAGAGCTAAGAACTGTATACTATAATATGCCCCTACCGAAAGATATGATAGATGAAGAAGGCAATCCTATTATGCAGTATCCTCGCAACAAAATCAGAACAACTAAATATACCCCACTAACATTTCTTCCCAAAAATATTTTATTTCAATTTCATAATTTCGCCAACGTTTATTTTTTAGTTTTAATCATTTTAGGTGCATTTCAGATTTTTGGTGTTACGAATCCTGGGTTAAGTGCCGTTCCGTTAGTTGTTATTGTTATCATCACAGCCATTAAGGATGCTATTGAAGATTCGAGAAGAACTGTGTTGGATTTAGAAGTGAACAATACTAGGACCCATATTTTAGAAGGTGTCGATAATGAAAATGTTTCCACAGACAATATTTCATTGTGGAGAAGGTTTAAAAAAGCAACTTCGAGATCTCTGTTGAAATTTATACGGTACTGTAAAGAACATTTAACCAAAGAGGGTAAAAAGAAAAGAACGCAGAGAAAGCGTCATGAACTAAAAGCACAGAGAGCTGCTGCAGCAAGTGGACCAAGGTCTTCCCTAGACTCCGTTGAAAGTTATCGTGTGTCAGCAGATTATGGTCGCCCTTCACTAGATTACGATAATCTGGGACAAGGAGCTGCTAATAATGATGAAGCCAATATAATTGACAGATCCTTACCACCTAGAACAGATTGTAAATTTGCTAAGGACTATTGGAAAGGTGTCAAAGTCGGTGATATTATCCGTATCCATAATAATGACGAAATACCTGCTGACATTATCTTACTTTCAACATCCGATGCAGATGGTGCGTGTTATGTAGAAACTAAGAATTTGGATGGTGAGACAAACTTGAAGGTACGTCAATCGTTGAAATGTACCAATTCTATAAGGACTTCAAGAGATATTGCTAGGACAAAGTTCTGGATCGAAAGTGAAGGGCCTCACTCAAATTTGTATACTTATCAAGGTAATATGAAATGGAGGAGTCCAACAGATGGCGTGACGAGGAACGAACCTGTTACTATAAGTAACGTCCTACTTCGTGGTTGTTCTCTTAGAAATACGAAATGGGCGATGGGCATTGTCATGTTTACCGGTGATGATACAAAAATCATGTTGAACTCTGGTATTACACCCACTAAAAAGTCAAGAATTTCGAGAGAGTTAAACTATTCCGTCATTATCAATTTTTTGCTTCTTTTCATCTTGTGTTTAATTTCTGGTATTGCCAATGGTGTATACTACAAGAAAAAAGATAGATCTCGGTTTTCCTTCGAATTCGGGACAGTTGCTGGATCAGCGGCTACAAACGGGTTCGTTTCTTTTTGGGTTGCCGTTATTCTTTATCAATCACTAGTCCCCATTTCGCTATATATCTCCGTGGAAATTATTAAGACTGCACAGGCGGCCTTCATTTACGGGGATGTGTTACTTTACAATGCAAGGCTAGACTATCCTTGCACCCCAAAATCCTGGAATATTTCTGATGATTTGGGTCAGGTAGAGTACATCTTTTCGGACAAGACAGGTACATTGACACAAAATGTTATGGAATTCAAAAAATGTACAATCAACGGCATTTCATATGGTAGAGCATATACAGAAGCATTAGCAGGGTTAAGAAAAAGACAAGGTATAGATGTCGAAAGTGAAGGAATGCGTGAAAGAGCCGAAATATCCAAAGATAGGGATACAATGATTGATGAATTAAGAGCTTTATCTGGCAACTCACAGTTCTATCCTGAAGAAGTTACTTTCGTGTCGAAGGAATTTGTTCGCGATCTGAAAGGTGCTAGCGGAGATATGCAACAAAAATGCTGTGAACACTTTATGCTCGCTTTAGCTCTATGCCACTCTGTTTTGGCAGAAGCGAATCCTGATGATCCAAAAAAATTGGATATTAAGGCTCAATCTCCAGATGAAGCGGCATTAGTAGCAACTGCCAGAGATGTGGGGTTCAGTTTTGTCGGAAAGACTAAAAAGGGCCTAATTATTGAAATGCAAGGTATTCAAAAGGAGTTTGAAATTCTGAATATTTTGGAATTTAATTCGTCCAGAAAGAGAATGAGTTGTATTGTTAAGATTCCAGGGCTATATCCAGAAGATGAGCCTAAGGCTCTTTTAATCTGTAAAGGTGCCGATTCCGTTATATACTCAAGATTGAGTCGCCAGAATGGCACCAATGATGAAACCGTTCTAGAAAAGACTGCTCTGCATTTGGAACAGTACGCCACAGAGGGTTTAAGAACATTGTGTATAGCTCAAAGAGAACTAAGTTGGTCTGAATACAAGAAATGGAATGAGAAATACGATATCGCTGCCGCATCGTTAGCCAACAGAGAGGATGAATTAGAAGTTGTTGCAGATTCCATTGAACGTGAACTGATATTGTTGGGTGGTACAGCTATTGAGGACCGTTTACAAGACGGTGTTCCGGATTGTATCGAACTACTTGCAAAAGCAGGGATAAAATTATGGGTTCTTACAGGTGATAAAGTTGAAACGGCAATAAATATCGGGTTTTCTTGTAACCTTTTGAATAACGAAATGGAATTACTAGTTATCAAAACAACTGGTGATGACGTGAAGGAATTTGGATCAGATCCAAGCGAAATCGTGGATGCTTTACTTTCCAAGTATTTAAAGCAGTATTTTGGATTAAATGGTATCGAAGAAGAAGTCTTTGAAGCGAAAATGGATCACGATTTTCCAAAGGGTAACTTCGGTGTTGTTATCGATGGTGATGCGTTAAAACTAGCTTTATATGGCGAAGATATTAGAAGAAAATTTCTTTTACTTTGTAAGAACTGCAGAGCGGTTTTATGCTGCAGGGTCTCTCCATCCCAAAAGGCTGCGGTTGTTAAGCTAGTCAGAGACTCGCTGGATGTTATGACCTTGGCTATTGGCGATGGTTCCAATGATGTTGCTATGATTCAATCTGCAGATGTTGGTATTGGTATTGCCGGTGAAGAAGGTCGACAAGCTGTCATGTGCTCGGATTATGCCATCGGTCAATTCAGGTATTTGGCCAGATTGGTACTTGTACATGGTAGATGGTCCTACAAGAGATTAGCAGAAATGATTCCGGAGTTTTTTTACAAAAATATGATTTTCACTTTGGCATTATTTTGGTATGGTATCTACAATAATTTCGATGGGTCTTATCTGTTTGAGTACACGTACTTGATGTTTTACAACTTAGCGTTCACGTCTTTACCGGTTATCTTCTTGGGTATTTTGGATCAGGATGTAAACGATACAATATCGTTAATCATTCCTCAGTTATACCGTGTTGGTATTTTGAGGCTAGAATGGAACCAAAGAAAGTTTTTATGGTACATGCTAGACGGGCTGTACCAATCTGTCATTTGCTTTTTCTTCCCATATTTGGCCTATCATAAGAATATGCTGGTTACAAGTAATGGATTAGGGCTCGACCATCGTTATTTCGTTGGTGTCTACGTGACAACTATTGCCGTAATATCATGTAATACTTATGTTCTATTGCACCAGTATAGGTGGGATTGGTTTAGTGGTCTATTCATTGCGCTGTCGTGTCTCGTCTTGTTTACATGGTCAGGGATATGGTCTTCTGCTATAGCAAGTCGAGAATTCTTCAAGGCTGCTGCGCATGTGTACGGAACGCCATCGTTCTGGGCTGTTTTCTTCGTTGGTGTGTTGTTTTGCTTATTACCGCGTTTCACATATGACAGTTTCCAAAAATTCTTTTACCCAACCGATGTGGAAATTGTAAGAGAAATGTGGCAACATGGCCATTTCGACCACTATCCAGTTGGCTATGACCCAACAGACCCGAACAGACCTAAGGTCACAAAAGCTGGGGAATACGGTGAGAAGATCATAGAAGGCATAGCACTTTCTGACAATCTAGGCACATCCAATTATTCGAGAGACAGCGTCGTGACAGAAGAGATTCCAATGACGTTCATGCACGAAGGAAATGAGACGCCAAGCGGGTACCAGAAGCAAGAAGCCTGGATATCCTCGCCCAGGGAAACACAAGATCTACTCCAATCGCCTCAATTTCAGCGGACCCAGGCGTTCGAACCGGGACCTGCCGCCAAATCCAGGTCGTCACTAGACCGTACAAGAGAGCAGATGATGGCCACGCACCAGCTAGATAACCGGTACTCTGTAGAGAGGGCAAGAACGTCCCTAGATCTACCGGGCGTAACGAATGCAGCTTCTCTGATCGGAAACCAGCGGAACAACAGATCATGATGGCCACCGTCGCCAGACGTTTCCCCCCCTCCTGCCACTGTATATAATACTACGTAATGACACTGTTTAAACAAGAAACCATGCATACTGGACTAGCAATACCTCTTTCCAACATCCTCCAATAGCGGGCGTGTGGGTTTCCCTGTTCTATATTTAAAACTCGCAATTCACCCGGATCGCTATCATTCGAGCACGCACAATGGTGGGCCAATTTTTTCCTCGGATGGAAAAGTGACGCCAGCACTTTCCAGCGCTGGGAACTCTCCACTAACTGGCAAAAATTGATTAAGGTCACGATAGAAAGATTTTTTTCGATTGCTTGTATAGTAAGGTCCAAAAGTGATCAAGTCGTGATACGTATGTGCTTAGCTAGGTGGGAGACTATATTTATTGAAAGTAACATTTGTACTAACATAAAGTTTGTTTTTTCATAGAAATTTGAGGCTTATTTTTATCGTTTGTGTGAAAGAAGGTTCATGCCTAATTATTTGGGATACTATTAAAAAATCATCATCATTTTATAGTACACGTCTTCTGTTCCTATTTTTCAATATACATTCGTTGAACCTATAAGTTTTTTGACTTCTTTACGGTCGGTTTGTTACTATTAAAAAAAACAATCAGATCAAGCAATTAGGGAAGTCTTCAAATAAAGGTTAGAAAAAGGATCAAAACAGGAAGCAAGGCAGTCTTGATTTCACCAAAAAGAATTAATAGCACATGCCGAAGAATAATCATCACCATCGTTCCAGTTCGGTAAGTTCTACCAAGAACCGCTCCACGGAATCTACGAACAAATGGAAAATTCCGCACTATTACCGTAGATCCGCAAGCAGCAGTACACAAGTTTCTCCGAATAGGACCTCTTCAACTGAGGCATGTAGCTCTCCTATACTGCCTACCATGAACGTAATGTCCAGCCCGAAGAAAGTTTTGCTGGAGGAGCCCAGGGACAACAAAGCAAAGAGGACAAGCAGAAAGAAATCAGGGGAAATGGTCTTTGTCAATTATACTGTACAAGACACAGCTAATGAAGGGGACACCGATATGCAAAGTGAGCCTGCGCCCGTCTCAGTACCAAAGGCAAAGTTAAAAAAGAAATCTTCTAAAAGGAGAATGCTAAAGATATTTGGATCATCAAAAAACGAGCATATTGAAGATATCGTCGAAGAACAGCCAATGGTGCTACAGATCGATTCGCAGCCACAATCACAGTCGCAATCAGAAACCCCCACTTCAGAACGTGGTTTCAATCCCTCATCATTGACCTCCAAAAGATCCTACAATTCGTTTTTGAAACATAATAGACTGCACCGTAAAACTTCATTTTCTAGCAGCCTGTCTTTCCCATCTTTAAACATGATGGGAAATGCTAGTGATATGACTATTGAGAAAAATGGATTTGGTTGCGTTAAAGAAGTGGTTCCGAAATCAACTCACAATCCTTCATTAGCGAAGCCACCATCAAGGTTTGATGAGAATGAAAGAAACTCACCCAACCTATCAAACATACCCCTTTTAAACACAAAAAACACAAGACTGAAGTATAATAAAGTTGCGTCTCAGAGTTTGGACCAACAAAGATTACAAGAAAGCGGCTTGTATCATTCTAACGAATCATTTAGTTTCAAAGATCATAGCACCAGTACCAATAAGTCTTCTCTGAGTTTAAATTCTGACTCTGGGAATTCACATTTCACAAAGCATTCGCCTGATTCACCAAGAACCTCAAGATCCTTCAACTGCGGAGACTCACAAAGTAGAGCCAAATTACCGGAGGAAAATGACGCTTCTATTGCATTTAGTAAAATGTTTACTAGAAAACGAGCTAACACTGGCGGGTCCACGTGTTCACTAGCCTCGCCAACCATTTCACAATCCATTCAACAATCAAACATGAAGGTCAATAAAGTACCAACCCAACGAACAACCTCAGTGGGCTCTTTATCCTCCATGTCAAATCGTTATTCCCCAATAAGAGTTGCGTCTCCGGGAAGAGCAAGATCCGGAACACGCGGGTCTTCCCTTTATAGATTATCGAGGGATCTGAACTCTTTACCAAGTGTCACTGATTTGCCGGAAATGGATAGTACGACCCCAGTCAATGAAATATTCTTAGATAGCCAATCTCAGTATAAAAACAGCGGTGGCAAACAGGCGCACAGGAAAAAACAAGAGTCTATTTCTGATGCTCAAAGAAACCAAAACCCAAATTCATACAGCACAACGCCATCATCTTCTCTTGTGACTCCCCCTTATTACATGACAGGGTTTACACTACCAAGTTCGGCGTCAGCCTCTTCAACGCCAAATGTGCTCGAAACGAATAACATGAATTTAGTTCAAAGTGCCAACGTTGCTACAAGCTCTCGACCCTTTAGTAACTTTTCCTCTTTTGAAAAAGAGTATAACAACGAGAATGATGGAACTGCGGAAACATCGGCATTCAACACCCCAATGGAAAATATACCAGCTTTAAAGGGTATACCCAGATCTACTTTGGAAGAGAATGAAGAAGAAGATGTTCTAGTGCAAGACATCCAGACCAATACTAATTTCAGAAGAAGAGATGCTGTGGGGACGGACGCTCATAGGAAAGAGGACAGTATGGATTTCAGCTCTCTGATGCCACATGGCAGCACAACTAATAGCAGCATTGTGGATTCTATAATGACAAACTCGATATCCACTACTACAAGCAATGCAACCGGCAACTATTTCCAAGATCAAGAGAAATATACACTGGTGAATACCGGACTGGGATTGAGTGATGCAAATCTCGACCATTTTATCAAATCTCAATTCAAGCACGCTTCTAGATCAGAATCGAACAGTATGGGCAACCGTGTTTCTTATAGTGGTTCAATTCCTAATAATAATGATCCGACAAGGGCCAATTTGCAAGTATATACCGAATTCGACTTTGAGAATCCAGAGTCGTTTTTCCATGAACAGTCAAAATTACTGGGTGAGATGAGCCATAACAATAATAGTGGCGATAATGACATCAGTATGAATGAGCCAAAGTCGGCGGACACTTACATGGGCAATATATCCCCAGATACGTCTGCAACTGTTTCATTGGGCGACTTGATGAGTTCAAACGTCTCAAATAATAGCGAAAGAAATTTCTACGACGGCCACACCTTTGTTCCACAATTTCAACAAAACTCGTCTGTGGAAGATTCAAGCAACCAAAATATGGCACCAGTTACGAATAACGACATCGACAATAATCTACAGTCTTTTTATTTTGATAATAACAACTAAAAACCGAAAAAGAACAGAAAAGAAAAGAAAAGAAAAAACCAATAAACGATAACGAAAAATTTGAAGATGGTTTTAAACCAGATGCTTCAAAAACGGATCGAACAAAAAGAACTTTATATACAACTTTTTTTTGCTCCTCCTGCATATAATATATGTAGAACACCAAATAAGCTACACATACTTTTGAAACAAGAATACGTTCAGCTATTGTACATAGTAAAATAGCTACACAAATATAATTTCATTTTTGCTTTTTCTTTGCTAAGAAAAACTTATGCTGAATGTTGCTAAAAGAAAGAAATAATTACTTATGCATCTTTTTCCTACATGTTTATATTAGCTTGTTTTTATAGATATTTTGGTAGTATGGCTTTCAAATGGGTTATTAACTCAGTATCATTTCCTTCAGGGTTGTCAAACTGCCATTTAATTGCCTCATTATTAATCTTACCTAACCACGGACCAGGCTTCATTTCCAGCACTTTCGCCATTTGCTTGCCGTCCACTATGGGTTTTAGTTCGTGGCAATCTTTCAAATTATTGTCGTATATGTAGGAATAAAATGCGTTGTAATTGTGGAGAAGAGACTCAATTCTTCCTGTTTCAGATCTGGAAATTTTTAAAAATGCATCTAAAAGGGACGAGAAATGAGCGGTTTCCCATTCGCCATTAAAATTTCTTAAAAATATACCGATCTCCGATTTTTGCAACAGTGAGCCATCTGTAAATCTCGAAACCATTTCCTCATACGAGCGTAATGAATCTACAGTTTTTGCAATGATCACTGCGTCATTTTTATTCAGCTTCAACCCTTCTTTCACAATACTTTCTGAGACGGACACCAAGTTATTAAGCTTCTTCTTAGGGTTCCCAATGATTTGCAAATTGGCCATAGGGGACAAAGTCGCACTTAGTATAAAGTTCTGTTGGAAGCTTAGTGATTGACCAATCCTCTCTCTTAAAATAGGAAGTTTCTCTAAGAACATTGGATATAATTCTATAAAACTTTGTAGGTGTGTGTTTAGTATGTTATCATCGTAGACATGCTTGATTTTGCCTATATCTTGGCAGTTTTTCTCGTTGAATTCTACCACTGATTTGTCATTATGCCAAAAAAATATGACGTTATCTAAGTGTGCCTTTTGAATCAGCTGCAAAGCCAGTAGTGGGGTTGGGCCCACTAAGATTTTCTCCATTTCTACACCAACACGTTCTCTGGAAATTTTGGAATTGAAGGCAGAATTGATCTGTGGGTCGCCCATCTCAGCCATGACTTCCGGATCTATGGCAAAGTTGAATCTAGAGGCAAAACGGATTAACCTTAGCACCCTCAAGGGGTCATCCAAGAACGTCTGTTTGGCAGGAAGCGGAGTACGCAGAATACCTTCTTTCAGGTCTCGCAGACCTCTTCTGGTGAAGTCTTCCACTTCACCCTTCTTAATATTATAGAAAAGAGCGTTTAGTGTAGCATCTCTTCTCAAGGCGTCTTCTTCAGGTGTACCGAAGCACACTTTAGGGATTCTGGAAAGTTCAGTGTACTTTTCAGATCTCAAATTTACAAAATCCACTTCAACGCCGAACAATTTAGTAGTAGCGGTCTCCAAA
The DNA here is from genome assembly GCA_947243795.1 of Saccharomyces uvarum. NCBI lineage: Eukaryota > Fungi > Ascomycota > Saccharomycetes > Saccharomycetales > Saccharomycetaceae > Saccharomyces > Saccharomyces uvarum. The sequence continues at coordinate 505,733 of OX365932.1, forward strand.
TGCTTCGATTTCTCAGGGTTCTTGTCAATCTTGTGGATGTTATGAGGCTTTGCTCCATACTTGGCATAATGCTGCTGCAAGTATTCGTTCAAACCAGTAGCGAATTCCTCACCGGTCATGACATTGATGGCGATATCCAGATCGTGAGAACCTTGGCCCAGCAGCTTGTCGCGCACCCATCCGCCCGTGATTCGAAGCATCAATGGCTCGGACTTGTTCTGGTGCTCTCGGTTGTACAGATCCATATAGTCGTTGAGCAAGTTGCAGATATTTTGTTCCACTTTGGTCAAGGTGATCTTGGGTGCCTGTAAGGCGAAGGTAGGGTTAGTCATTGCCTTCTGCGGGATACTTTTCATTAGTAGAGGTATTGTAGATCGTAGCATACACACACAAGCAACACTATCAACCTCACTGCCGCTAACCAATATCGAAGCCAAAAGCTGCAATGCATCATTTTACTTTTCTAAATGTCCTTTATTACTACTACTATAATAGACTTTTGCGAAACATTTTTTTTCAATATTTCAGCCCTAAGAAAATTTCTTTCAGGGCTAAAAAAAAAAGCAGAAACGAGAAGCCCTAAAGCCCTAAAGCCCTAAACACATTAGGGCTTGGACATTTTCAGGAACCAGCCCTAAATATTTTATACCCAAACACCCCATACATTTCAGCCTTAGCCCTTTTCTCCCCTAAACATTTCTTTTTTTTTTTTTTTTTAATTTAATTTCTTTTTGTTCGGAAAAATCTTTTTTAAATTTTTCAAGGGTAACCTCATCGCAATGCAATTAATCACATACACTCCTTAAGCAGCAATGGCAAATAAGATTTTCAAACAATTCCAGGCGCCGTGTACAGTTTATTATCAGTGAAAGCTAGGGTCCGTATCGAAGGTTTGTTTGCTCCTAAAGCAGTTACTTGTAGTGTTTTCGTTCAAGGGTTTATTTAGTTATTCTACCTGCACTGCGTCGAAATAGGGGGACTTTTACCTTTACCAGTAAGATTATTATTTCCATAGATCTGCTAAAGACGAAAAATAACAGATAAAGAAAATAACAACAAAAAGTGAGACAGATTCAGTGAGGATATTTAGTTGTGTGACATTATGACTAAACCAATCGCTCCTTCAGAGATTGTGGGCGGAATACCAGTCTTCAAGCCCACGTACGAGCAATTCGAAGATTTCTATTCATATTGCAAGGCGATAAACAAATACGGTATGAAAAGCGGTGTGGTGAAAGTAATTCCGCCGCCAGCGTGGAAGGAAAAGTTGGATTTGCCTCATTCTGCGGAAACTTTACAGAAAATCAAGATTAGATCGCCCATTCAGCAACACATATCCGGGAATAAAGGTCTTTTCATGGTCCAGAACGTGGAGAAGAACAAGACGTATAATATTATACAATGGAAGGATCTCTCCAAGGACTACGTGCCTCCGGAAGACCCTAAATCGAGGCGGAACTCCAGGAAGAATTCAGTTTCCAAGTCTTCCAAATTGAAACTGAAGAATTTCGAGTCCTCTTTCAACATCGACGATTTTGAACAATTCAAAACGGAAAACACGGTAGACTTATCAGATTTCGAAAATCCAGAAAAATTGAAGTTTTTGGAAGAGTATTACTGGAAAACGCTAAACTTTACAACGCCCATGTACGGTGCGGATACTCCGGGATCCATATTTCCTGAAAACCTAGACGTTTGGAACGTGGCCAAGCTACCGAACATCTTAGACCACATGGAAACAAAGGTCCCTGGGGTAAACGAGTCCTACCTCTACGCTGGCCTATGGAAGGCCTCGTTTTCTTGGCACTTGGAGGACCAAGATCTATATTCAATAAACTACATCCATTTTGGCGCCCCAAAACAATGGTATTCGATACCTCAGGAAGATAGATTCAAATTTTACAAGTTTATGCAAGAACAGTTTCCCGAGGAAGCCAAGAACTGTTCTGAATTTCTAAGACATAAAATGTTCTTGGCCTCCCCCAAACTCCTGCAGGAAAACGGTATACGATGCAACGAAATAGTTCATCACGCAGGTGAGTTCATGATCACCTACCCATATGGTTATCATGCAGGGTTCAATTATGGCTACAACCTAGCCGAATCGGTGAACTTCGCCCTAGAAGAATGGCTACCGATCGGAAAGAAAGCTGGGAAATGCCATTGTATTTCCGACTCGGTGGAGATAGATGTTAAAAAATTGGCTAAATCTTGGAAAGATCATGATAATAAGGACTTGAAAGATACCCCACCTCTTAATCAATTACCAAACCCTTCTATCCCCTTACTTCACAGGCCGACATTAAAGGAAATGGAGAATAGCTCACTTCGATCCACAAGTCCAGATGTGAGTCATTTTTCAAGTTTCAAAACAAAGAGTTCGGGTGTTTCTTCACCGCTACTATCACGTATGAAAGATTATTCTAATATCGTTGAACCCACGCTAGAAGATCCGACTTTAAAACTGAAAAGGATTTCATCTTTTCAGGAACTGCCTTTAAACAAAATACTGAAAAGAGACACCTCACAATCGGCATTTCTCACAGACAACGAAGACAGTATAGTGGCCATGAGCCTGACTTCGATGGCAAATAGTGCTGCATCTTCTCCAAGGTTACCATTGTCGAGATTGAATTCATCCAACGAGCTTTCGAATACCCAACCATTACTTGACTTGACTAATAACACTCTTGCATTCCCACGACCTAATGGGCCATCCGGTTTAAATCCTTTATTATATATTTCCAACAAGAACGTCAACGGAATTTCCCATTCTGCACCTCATTCTCCAGTGAATCCCAATATATCACTAATAAAGAGAGTCAAGTCTCCCAACATTGTAACATTAAATATATCCAGAGAGTCATCCAGAAGCCCTATATCATTGAATTCCGAGGTAAGACAACAACAACAACAACAACAACAACAGCAGCATTCGCAACTACATTCATTCTCAACCCCGTCCACCGTGTCAAATCTATCCACTTGTGTGCTTGGGCCATTAACTGACTCAAGTGACATAAAAATACCGCATCCTGAAATGTCATTCCATCGACCAACTAATAGAATGCTCAAAAAGGAACTGTCAACAGAGAGATCGAGGTCCAATCCTTTACTTCTAAAGGTTGCATCCATGTGCGAAGAGGAGACGTTCACTAGCGAAAACATCGATTCGGACAGAGAACCATGCTCTTCTCCACAAACTTCTAAGTTTGCTCCCGAGGAAATTGTACTATCAGGCAAAAACAAGATTTACGTTTGTAAAGAGTGCCAGAGAAAGTTTTCTTCTGGCCACCATCTCACCAGGCACAAAAAATCAGTCCACTCTGGGGAGAAGCCTCACTCGTGCCCCAAATGTGGTAAAAGATTCAAGAGAAGGGATCATGTCCTGCAGCATTTGAACAAGAAAATACCTTGTGTTCCGAACGACACGTCAGTAGTGGCCCCTCTCCTGAGCCCTACTGTGCAACCGCAGGACGAGAAGACGGCCATCAATCAACAAAGTACATCTTTAAACTGAACAAAGACAATCGATCGCTCTATTCAGGTCTCTTCGAAGATTGCCAATAGTGCCATTCCGTCGGCCGTGTCCTCCGAAGGTCCGCGAAAGTTCACATCTCACTGCCGCTATATACGTATACATATATAAGGACATATATATATATACATATATATTAGTCTTCAGAACATCAAGCTTTTCAGAGACAGAACCAGAAACCATCTATGACAGCGAACGTGAAACAAATAACACGACTACTCAAACCTCTAAGGCTTTTGTTATTGGGGCCCCCCGGGTCTGGTAAGGGGACGCAGACTTCGAGGCTCTTAAAACAAATTCCTCAACTGTCTTCACTTTCGTCAGGCGACATTTTACGTCAAGAAATCAAGTCAGAATCTAAATTCGGCCGGGAAGCTGCTACTTATATTGCTCAGGGGAAGTTACTGCCGGATGACCTCATAACGCAATTGATAACGTTTCGTCTTTCAACAATGGGATGGTTGAGGCCACCCGCTACATGGCTGCTTGACGGATTTCCGCGAACCACAGCACAAGCTTCCGCTTTGGATGGTGTTTTGAAGCAGCATAATGCCGACCTGAATCTAGTGGTGGAGTTAGACGTGCCTGAATCCGCCATACTTGAAAGAATTGAGAACAGATATGTCCACGTCCCTAGTGGGAGAGTGTACAATTTACAATACAATCCTCCGAAAGTACCGGGCTTAGATGATATTACCGGTGAACCATTGACCAAGAGACTCGATGACACCGTGGAAGTGTTCAAGAAGAGAATAGAAGAGTACAAAAAAACCAACGAGCCCTTAAAAGAGTACTACAAAAAGAGTGGGCTTCTCAGCACTGTATCAGGGGAATCTTCAGATATCATATTTCCCAAGTTATTAAACTTAATAACCAGCAAATTTGGCCATTAGTGCAAACGAAGCTATTTGAAGCTCTCTCGCCGTTATTTTTATCAACCCTCCCCCAAAATATACATATTGGCGAACATCTCATACACTAAACAATCTTTTAGCACTTTGTCCAACTATCAATGGTTTTAATGCCCTCTGTTATATCTCTATGTTGATCACCAACGACGGTATTCAAGGAATATGAATCAAATTCATGGCAAATTTCAACTAGCATACGCACTTATTCGACATTGTTGCTAGAAGAAGACTCAATATCTGTATATAAATATATTAAAAAACTGATATAGTACTATTACCTATTTATAGAGGCATTACAAACCAAGTTGGGTGAAGTTTGGCTGCGATCCTGTTTTAACGAAGAAAAACCAAACTAAAGATGAGGTTCTATATAGATGATTTACCAGTGCTCTTTCCTTACCCCAAGATATATCCTGAGCAATATAACTATATGTGCGATATCAAAAGGACTTTGGATGTAGGTGGAAATAGTATCTTGGAAATGCCATCAGGAACAGGTAAAACTGTCTCATTATTATCGCTTACAATTGCCTACCAAATGCACTATCCAGAACATAGAAAAATCATATATTGTTCACGTACCATGTCTGAAATCGAGAAAGCTTTAGTAGAACTGGAGAACCTTATGGATTATAGAACCAAGGAACTGGGCTACCAGGAAAATTTCCGAGGTCTTGGCTTGACATCAAGAAAGAATCTGTGTTTGCATCCTGAAGTCAGTAAGGAACGAAAAGGTACAGTAGTCGACGAAAAATGTCGTAGAATGACGAATGGCCAGGCGAGAAGAAAAGCAGAGGAAGACCCGGACGCCAATGTAGAATTGTGCGAATACCATGAGAATTTATACAATATCGAAGTGGAAGATTATCTTCCAAAAGGTGTATTTTCCTTTGAAAAACTTTTAAAGTACTGTGAAGAAAAAACACTTTGCCCATATTTTATTGTCCGTCGTATGATTTCTCTTTGTAACATTATTATTTATTCTTACCATTATCTATTAGACCCTAAAATTGCCGAAAGAGTCTCCAATGAAGTTTCCAAAGACAGTATAGTCATTTTTGATGAAGCGCACAATATTGATAATGTGTGTATCGAATCTTTGTCCCTAGATTTGACAACAGATGCGTTGAGAAGAGCTACAAGAGGTGCCAATGCATTAGATGAGCGTATTTCCGAGGTTAGAAAAGTTGATTCACAAAAACTACAAGATGAATACGAAAAATTAGTTCAAGGTTTACATTCTGCTGATATCCTTACCAACCAAGAGGAACCATTTGTGGAGACGCCAGTTTTACCTCAAGACCTTTTAACAGAAGCAATCCCGGGAAATATACGGAGAGCTGAACATTTCGTTTCATTTTTGAAAAGACTGATAGAGTATCTGAAGACGAGAATGAAAGTACTCCATGTTATTTCAGAAACACCCAAATCATTCCTACAACATTTAAAACAATTGACATTTATAGAAAGGAAACCTCTTCGGTTCTGTTCTGAAAGATTGTCGTTGCTTGTAAGAACTTTAGAAGTTGCAGAGGTGGAAGATTTTAACGCATTGAAGGACATAGCAACATTTGCCACTCTTATCTCAACATATGAAGAAGGGTTTCTGTTAATTATTGAACCATACGAAATTGAAAACGCCGCTGTTCCAAACCCAATTATGAGATTCACCTGCTTAGATGCATCGATTGCCATCAAACCAGTTTTCGAAAAATTCTCCTCTGTTATTATCACTTCAGGGACTATATCACCATTGGACATGTACCCAAGGATGTTAAACTTTAAGACTGTTCTACAAAAATCTTATGCTATGACCTTAGCTAAAAAGTCGTTTTTACCGATGATCATTACCAAGGGATCTGATCAAGTTGCAATTTCTTCAAGGTTTGAAATTAGAAATGATCCTAGTATTGTCCGTAATTATGGTTCCATGCTAGTAGAATTTGCCAAAATTACGCCTGATGGGATGGTCGTGTTTTTCCCCTCGTATCTGTATATGGAAAGCATTGTTTCGATGTGGCAAACAATGGGTATTCTTGACGAAGTTTGGAAGCACAAATTAATTTTAGTTGAAACACCAGATGCCCAAGAAACATCCTTAGCTTTGGAGACATACAGAAAGGCATGCTCAAACGGACGTGGGGCAATATTGCTTTCTGTTGCTAGAGGTAAGGTTTCAGAAGGTATTGATTTTGATCATCAATACGGAAGAACTGTATTAATGATAGGTATTCCGTTTCAATACACAGAATCACGTATTTTGAAAGCTCGTTTGGAATTCATGAGGGAGAACTATCGCATTAGAGAGAATGATTTCTTATCTTTTGATGCCATGAGACATGCTGCCCAATGTTTGGGAAGAGTCTTGAGAGGTAAGGACGATTATGGTGTTATGGTATTAGCAGACCGTAGATTTTCAAGAAAAAGAAGTCAATTACCAAAATGGATTGCCCAAGGTTTATCAGATGCTGACTTAAATCTTTCCACTGATATGGCCATATCCAACACCAAACAATTTTTAAGGACAATGGCCCAACCCACGGACCCTAAAGACCAAGAGGGTGTGTCTGTTTGGAGCTATGATGATTTAATGAAGCATCAAAATAGTAAAAACAACAAGGGGGGGTTTATTGAAAGCAAAAACAAAGGGGAACAAGAACAAGATGAAGACGAGGATATAGATATGCAATAATGCATTAGTACAGTAATTATATAGACTATATATAAATGTGCAGTTATTAAAATAAATATCCACAAGGAAAAGTATTTTTTTTTTCTATCCATGAGATTACTTAGGACTAAATAATAGGCTTATTTCACATTGATCTCAAATGATATTTCTTTATCTGCATCAAGGTATGAATCACAAACACACCAAATAGTTAAATTGTGCTTACCAGTTGGTGGAGTATCAAACTCTAATTCATAATTCTGAATTTCTTTATTTAAACTAACTTTCTTGATAGCGTAAAGTTCTTTCTTAGAAGCTTCACCTAAAACCAACCACCAGCTCTCTAATTTATCAAATGGATATTTTTCAGATGTTACTTGTAGGCTGTCAGGTTCAAAGTCTCTTGTTAATTGTATTGAGATTTTTTGTTTTGCACCTGAGATTAAAGAACTCAAATTCTCCAAAGAATAGGTAAGTTCAACATTGGGATAGTTATTAACAAATGTGGCAACTTGAGCAAGTTGTGAATCATCGAGCGTTAGTATCTCGTCCCTCTCCTCGTCCTCAAGAGCCATTATATCATAAACAGTCTCAACGTTCATAGCTCTGCACTTCTCTAACATTTTTTTGTTGAAATGTGGAATCTGTCTCAATGGGTTATCAACATCCCAGACACCTTGAATGAGCATTTGCGTCAAATCCATTGCAGTAGTAGCATTTAAGTACCCGTTTGCTGAGAGAATATCAACAATTACATTAATTAGGGGAATAGCCTTCTCCAAGATCTCTTTCAAATCATTTTGGAAATCGATGGGTAATTCAACACGCGAAAAATGTGCCTGTAACAATGAGAAAACTTTAAAAGTCACAGACTCAGCAGAGACATTGCCAGCAAACTTTATCGGAAGCTTTTTACTTAGTCTGGAAAGTAAAGGTTTATCGCCTTTTCTTAGTGAGATATTTTCGAATTCTGTTGCTGTGGACAAAACATGCAGTATGTCTTTAAGTGTTGAACTATTTGATAAAGAAGAAACAAATAATTGGATAGTGAAAAAGGAGACACCATAATGAGAACCGATCAGCCCATTGTTCAAGACTGAAATTATTTCGAAAGCTTCTTCATCTTCCCCATTCGCTTCTGCGTTTATTTCAGGGTCTTCGATTTCAATAAAGGAAGACTCAACTAAGTCGTTCAAACTGGTCTCAACTAAATCTGTTAAAAAAACTGATATGCCATATGAAGACGCGTCCTTTACACCGTAATAGCTTGGATTTCCATGGATACGACGATAAAAATATGAGTAAGTAAACCAATCAACACAATCCTGTTTACTCTGTATAATGGAGTTCGCAATCTCATTGTTGAAAGTATCATGGATAGTATATTGTAGAAAACTTTCGGTAGGCAAAGGCTCAGTTATGAACTTTTTGTAGTAAGCTTTCATGTTATGACTCGTCAAAATCAAAGCTTTGCCCACCGCTGCACCATTGCTCTTTGTTAGTCCTACTATTTCCAATAATTCGTTTACGGTGTATGGCATATATTTATGCTCTCTTCCGTCGTAAAAGTTCGTTCCTAGTACGATTACTTCATCAGATTTAGGAGCAAGAGCAGCACAATCCTTCGCAACGAATAAAATTGATAGTGCATCATATTTGTGCAACTTCCTTATAATTTTCTCATCATTTGACACCATCCCATCATATAGTATACCTACACCATATTTTAATGGAATCTTTAGTTGACTGTCGGTTAGCTTTTCAGCGAACGCTATAACCTGCTCTTCTTCAACATTCAGCATGTCCCATTCTACTGCCTTAGAAAATTTGATAAATGTAGACGCAACTTCAATACAATCCTTTCTGGAGGGCAAAATGACTGCGCTGCAATTCCCATTTGCTGCAGTAGCTAACACCGTTTCAAATGCAATATGAAGCATTGATGAGCTAAACGACAGGTGTTCAACGTCTTTGAATGATTGTATATTTATTTCAAGAGGATCAACTCTTTCGCTTGGAGAGAAATTGAATATGTTTGACTTTGTGATACCAACCCACTCGCTAAAATCACGAGCATTTGCCAAACAGTTCGATAAGCAAATAAACCGAATTTTCTTTTCAAGTTGGGTAGCTATAAATATCATTCTGGATATTAAAGTTTCATATACTGCACCACAAACACCTTGACTAATTTCGTGACTGTCATCATATATCATTAACTCCAAGCTTTGGATATTTTTCCTTTGCCTCCATCGACGTGACAAAAGTTCGAATTGTACTGGAGTGGCCAAGAGAACATGACTTCCCGCTAATAGCTTCAAATTTAAGGAAGGGTCATTCCCCAGCTTGTTAATAACCTTTCCACCAGCAAGATGGGATAACCTTTTATTCCAACTCGAAAGCACAACATCAATTTTTTCTTGTGACGGATCGATATAAACAGCTCTTCCTTTATTCTGTCTCCAATGATTTAATAATGCCAGTTCGGCTAAAGCAGTTTTACCCGAGCCCATTGCTGAGCCTACAAAAGCCGAGTCATTTGAGTTGTAAATAGTTTCGAAAGCATGACTTTGAATTCTGTTGAAAGTTTCAAATTCAAATACTTTGGAGAAATCATCGTTACCAACCTCTGAGGTCGGAATGCCGATATTTTCTAAGAGCGGAGTAGGAGCTGGAAATTTCTTTGGAAGTTTGAAATTACTAAAGGAAACTGGAATCTCGGATTCACTGTGCCACCAATTTTCGGATATTACTGTAAGAAAAAAATTTGGCGGTAAGTTATTTTGATCTTTCTGCTTTAATTCGTAGGTGAAGGACAACGCAAGCTCTTGCCCTATCATTTCTGGAGTGATCAATAGTGCGTCATGGAAAAGGATCGAATCACCGTCGGTGTCTTCTAACAAAAGCAAGAAGGGTTGAAGAGTACCATGTATATTCATATCCCACATCCAACCTGCTAGTATTTCGACATTGAATCTGATAATACTAGGAGTAATTGGCTGAGCATTACATTTCATAGATACTTTAGGAAACCTTTTCAATAAATCATAAACCTGTTTCCCATATTTTTCAGATCTGATTGCACGGCCAACCTCTGCGGGCGTCTCCAATTCTAGATAATCTCCCCAAGGTACTGTGGAAGCCTCCAGTCTTTTAACCACTTCAGCAGGACATCTCTTATACTGTCTCAAAGGCGAATTTGTTGCCCACATTCTTGTCGTGGCAGATCTACAAAGATTAAGCAGTATCCGTGTTGGACGTCCCCAACCTCTCTTTAAACATATTTCGAACATAGCACGCAATAATCTTCCTGCATTTTGGTGAATAAACACCATATCAGAATTTAGTGCGAAACCCTCGAATTTCAATTGTGAGAAGTAAGATTGCAATAGCACATTCACTTTTGCTAAAGGATCATCGATGTCTTCTCTAATGGGAATAGGAGCTTTTTCTAAAAGCTGTTTCAGTTCTTTTTTCTCTTCATACCTTACTGATATGTACTTGAATTCTTCTGACATTGCAAATATTCTAAAGAGATCTATCTGGGTCGTATGCTCATCTAGCTCTTTATTGTATATATTCATGGATGTATGATTAATGTAAAATGCCGATGCTATACTTCCAAGATCTGTCGCTTCAATTATGTCATTTTCTGCATCATATAAGACCAAATCTTGCTCCTTCAAAACGCAAAGAGCTGAATGAATTAAACTTTCTCTGTACTTTTTCAAGTTCTTATCCTCGGAGATATCAGGTATTTTATAAAGGTCCGGGGAAGCTGACATTCTAACATATAAATAAGTATATGCCAGCCAATTTACAGCATCGCTTCTACGTTTGATATTACCAGCAACGATTTCAGCATTCAGATTATCAACTAATTTCGCAATGAATTGTGACTCTATGGGTAACTGTTGATTTAGAACCGAGAGGTAATATTGGACGTTTGATTGGTTTGTTATTATGATACCTTCCCCAAATGTGTCATATCTGGGCCGCCCAGCTCTACCTAACATTTGGAGAACATCTTGGGGAGAGAGTTGTTCCCAGGACCCCTTTTCAGGCGAATATACATCTGTTCCTTTTATAATAACTGTATGAGCGGGTAGATTAACACCCCATGCCAACGTTGCCGTACACACTAATATTTGCAGTAATCCGTCAGCAAACAGATCTTCTGATAAAGATCTGTCGTTTCTGGCTAGTCCAGCATGATGCGTCCCTATACCACTTTCAATCAACTTTTTTAAACTAGGGTCAAGTACGTTCACGGCCTCAGTCTTTAGGATTTGCTTCGATCCTGCGTCATTTTTGATTAGTTTGTGGGCGAGATTTTCTTCAATGAACTTATTCTTTAACCATGTTGCAGTACGTGATGTTTCTTTCCGAGAATGAACAAACACAATTATCTGATTTCCTTCATTAATTGATTCCAAAACTTTTTCATAACAAGCATCATTCATAGCTTTCAATTTTTTCATAGAGTTTTGCTCTTTGATACCACAAAATTGTTGTGATAGAGGGCATGGTCTAAATGAAGAATCAAAATAAAATAGTCCTTCCTCAGGAACTCTTAAAAACCTCCCAACATCCTGGTAATTTGGTAATGTCGCGGACAGCCCTATAATTCTTGGACGCTCCTGGCTGTACTTGGAAGCCCAAAATGTTCTGGCGACAATACTTTCTAGTACAGGGCCTCTCTCGTCATGCAGTAAATGAATTTCGTCTATAATCAGCAACCGAACTAGTTCAGTAAGAGCCGAATTGTTTGATTTCCTAGTAGTGATATCCCATTTTTCTGGCGTGGAAACTAATATTTGCGTCTCTTCAATTTGTTTCCTGCTAAGCCTGGAATCACCAGTCAATTCAGCAACTTTTATACCAAGGAAAGCTAGTCTCCTTTGAAACTCCCGAACTTGCTCTTGCACTAAGGCCTTCAATGGTGCTATATAAACGATTTTGAATGCTGAAAGGTTCAGTTTTTTCGTTACTGTGTTATAAAAGCGGGACAAAGTTTTCAATACGGTTAATAAGGCAATATTGGTTTTACCTGAACCAGTGGGCGCACATATTAGCATGTTTGAATCACCGTTAAATGCTGCAGGAAAAACCTTTGACTGTATAGGATTTAGGGATGTTGTTTCCGATGAAGGAAATGCCTCCTGGCACCAATCTGGCAGAGAGGTAATTTCTGTCAATTCGTAATCAATAACGGGTTTCTTTGGAGCTGGAATATGTATTTCATCATACTGCGGTTTGACTCTTTTGAATGATCCTTCTGGTAGAGAAACTTTCGTTATAGTCATTAGTTTAGAGCTTTCGTCAAACTTTATCTTTTCCAAATCTACAATAGGCGGTAGAATGGAGGTACTGTATAATTTTGCCCTTTTTGCAGCCGAATACCTCAACTTTTCATTGTCAGCACCAAGCTGACGTTTCGAGTTCACTGTTCCTCTAGCCTCGTACTGTTCCACGAGATAATTTAGACCATTGGCGACCATTTCATCTATCAAATTCGGTACGTCTTTTTCTGTGCTTTTTGCTAGGCGTATACCCCAGAAGATTGCTAATTTATTTTTGAAAATAAATTCAGCCAGCGATATATTTTCAAAATCTAACAAATCAACCAATTTCTGCTCTAGGGCTTTTGGATCGTGTTCAAGAGTTTTGATCTCATTTAAAATCTTTTCTGAAAGTTCTTGGATCATTGAAGTATCCTTATAACCAAGCTCGGATCGAAGCTTTCTTTGTAAGAAAAACTCATCAACTGAGTATATCGGAATAGCTTCAATGTTACTTTTCTTATGATCAGAGAGTTTAATTGTGTCGTTTTCAACATTTGGTAATGCTTTATTAATCCGAATTTTAGAGTTAGGATCAACGTTATCCTCTTCAAAATCATCTTCGTCATCATCAATTTGTCTCTCGAGAACATTCGCATTGTCGGAATTATTTTCTTCTTCTTCTGCATCTGCTTCTTCATTATCAGCAAGAATCGCCACCGCTCGTTCAACGGTTTCGTTTGATTCAGCTTCATAATCGGTAATGTTTTTTGTAAGTTTGACTAGTTCGATGAGTTTTGAAGTTTCGATGTCAATACCCAGTTCGTCCTGAATGTTTTGCTTTCGTTTCTCAAAATTCCCAACTCCATTTTCTTCATCTTCCTTTAGCATTTTGATGAGTATGTCTGCAGTTCCAACAATAAGATCATGCGGTATATCATTGCCTAAAACTTCTGTGACCCATTGCAAAATTTGCTCGTACAATTCAATGCTTGAGGAATTCTTAGGGTAGTAATGCAGCCTAAAGTTGGAAGAAGCATCCAAAATAGTACTGTCCTGCTGAATTTTTTTTGATGAGGGCCTTTTCTCCCTCTTACCTACTGTACTATCAAGATCACTTTTCTTTTCAGGAGTACCACTGCGGACGTCCTTGCCCATATCTTTAGCGGTAATCCTGCCACTCATGGACTTTGGCTGTGAAATTTCCGCATCCCTTTGGGGGTTTTGGTTGGTATTTAAAAACCGCCTGTCTAGTTTTAACACCTTGTTTGACATCTCATCGTAGCGATAAATCTCTTTGATTTTCTTGGCTTTATCATTTGACTCGTGATCGGCCATTTTTAGCTTTTAAAACTGAGCTTTATAGCAGTTCTATAAAAATAGAGCTCTCCAAATTCTGAGGCTCTTTACCTACTTAAGCTTGTTAATGCTTATTTACTATTTTTCAGTAGAGATGGCATTAATAGCATAAATTTTCAATACTTTCGTACAATGCGATGTAATTTAGTAGATCATTTATATTGTTTACGTATATTGATATTTGATATGTAAGCACTAAAAGTAAGCGCAACGCAAATGATCTAAAGCCGACACTTTGTCATAGTTATCTGTATCCGAATGATATGGATAGCACGAATTTGAATAAACGCCCTTCACTACAGTACAGTCTCAGTTCGTTGGGTTCACAAATCACGAAATGGAGCTCATCTAGACCGACTTCGCCAGTGCGTAGGGCTAGAACTACAGAAAATGAGTTTAGTTTCAAGCGAGAAGAAGTCACTGACTCCCCAGGCGTTAATGGTTATAATGATAAACAATGGTATGAAAAATACAAGCCAACAAATTTGGAACAAGTGGCCATTCATAAAAGGAAGCTTCAGGATGTACGAGAAGCTTTGGAGGCCATGTTTTTACCTGATGCCAAACATAGGATCCTGTTGCTTTCTGGTCCCAGTGGATGCTCCAAAAGTACAGTTGTAAAGGAACTCTCAAAAGTTCTAGTTCCTAAATATAGACGAGAAAGCAACATAGCATCTCTTCGAGGTACCTCGAATCCTTCTGTTGTTACTGAGTACAGAGGTGATTGCATAGTCAATGATGTTCCTCAGATGGAAAGTTTTAGTGAGTTTTTGAAAAGTGCGAGGTACCTTGTAATGTCTAACTTATCGTTAATACTTATTGAAGATCTGCCGAATGTCTTTCATATGGACACCAGAAATCGCTTCCAGCAACTTATTTTACAGTGGTTATATAGCTCAGAACCTTTACTACCTCCCCTTGTTATATGTCTAACTGAATGTGAAATTCCAGAAAATGATAATAATTACCGTACGTATGGCATTGATTATACATTTAGTGCTGAAACTGTTATGAACAAAGAAATACTGATACATCCAAGGTTGAAGAGGATAAAATTCAATCCGATCAATAACACTTTATTGAAGAAGTATCTGAAACTTATTTGTGTTGACAACATGGCCCTGTTAAAGAAAAATAATAAATGGAGTAAAAGAGAGGAAGTCCTAAGCCACATTGCCCAAGAGACGGGCGATATTAGGTCAGCAATCACAACGCTTCAGTTTTGGGTGACCTCAAGCGGGGAGTTGCCGATATCGACACGAGAATCCACCATATCATATTTCCATGCTATTGGGAAGGTGATTCACGGTTCGCATAGCACGAGCGATGATAACGAAATGATCAACACTCTTTTCAGTAGTGCCAATGGTTTGTTATCAAATCAGGATTACAAGATGGGTATTCTAGAAAACTACGGTACATTTAATAAAGGTAATTTCAATATTTCTGATGCGTTAACGATCGTAAATTGTTTAAGTGAGTGTGAAACAATGAATAGTTTACCGGAATCAAATGAGTATGGTTTACGGAAAGTGCGAAAAACCTTTCGTAATATTGCCAAGGAGACTCACAACCATGGGACAGTTTATTTTCCGAGAGAGTGGAAAGTTAGAAAATTACAGAATACATTCAAAGTACAAGCCAAGGACTGGATAAATGTCAATCTTTACAAATATAATACAGTGCACCCATTTAGAGATGTAGCGCTACAGCTTGGTTATTACGCACCTTTAATCAGGAAATCACAAAGTTATAAGAAGAACTCCATACTATATTATTTAAAAAACCTTCCGACTGACTCTGTGGAGCTGAAACAAATATTGGAGAAGTTTCACGATACAATGCAAATTGAAGAAGATATTGATATGATGGATCGCATAGGCGGACCTATTGAATCTTTGTCTGTAGAAGACGGGCTAGCACCATTGATGGATAGCGATTATAGTAATTCTGATCATATAGAAAATCAGAAAAGGCGAAGGGATACAAGACTTCGTATGTTGATTGAACGGTACGAAAAAAATGTGATGACGACGGATGGAGGTTCTGAGAATGAAGACATTTCGTTTAATGATGACCCTATTGTGGACAGCGATAATGATAACAATAAAACTGGCGACGATACATTTGGGAGAAGTGACGAGGATGAATCTCTTTATGAAATGCTATCCCAAAGACAACCACGCAATGCCTCAGTGGTTAGCGAGTCACTTTCCGATTCTGATCTGGAACTACTCTGATTATCAGTTGTGCAAGATTGGTTGGGATTATTCAGGCATATCTATTAATTTATGCATGCTACACCTTAGAATAAATAAATAAATATATATATATCCGTATGGATAAGATTAACGCTACGAAAGGAAATTATTCCTACTGAAGAGCATGCTGGAAAAATTCAGAATCTTCTTCTATGGATTCCTTGATAATGTCCAAACCACCTTGAAATTCCCCGTTTATGTACAACTGAGGGAATGTGGGCCAATCGGAAAACTTCTTCAAGCTCTGTCTAACATTGTCATCTCTTAGTATATCGAAAAATCCAAATCTTATTTGATGTTCTCTGAGGATACCCACCAACTGTCTAGAAAACCCGCATTTAGGTTCCGATGGGCTTCCCTTCATGAAGAGCATTACAGGCGCAGCCTGTACTAGCTTCGCTAACCTCGCGTTTATTTCTTCTTCTGTTTCTTCCTCCTCGTCATCAGAAGACCCACTGTTTTCTACATCCGAAGTGGATTTGGGTCCACTAGCATTGTTGGATATTGAGGCGGAACCATTGGAGAGAGTTTCTAAACTTCTCACAAACTCCTTTGGATCCGCCCCTGATATTTCTTTCACAATAGTGTCATTTTGAATGAAGACAAAATATGGCACAGCTGCTATTTCGAAAAGGTCTGATATTTCAGTATGCTTGTCTGCATCTATTGACAAAAACCGTACATTCTCTTGGCTAACTTCTTCACTGATGGCTTCAAGTACCTGGCTCATGCTTCTACATGGCTCGGCCCATTGAGTTTGGAAATACAGAACAATGAGCTTATTAGCAGCATCTATAGTGGTTAATTGAGTGAATTGATCCTGGCTTGTTATTCTTATTACGGTCATCTGGCTTGAAGGGAAAAGGACTGATATAAAAACTGTACGTCAATGAAAAAAAATATATTTAGGGTCAGAATCCAAAAGCAACAGTACCTTTACCAGTGAAAGCAATTTGCGTCTATGGTCTTTAGAACCACTAAAAAAACCGATAGATGTGCTTCTTATATTCTATGTAGACTAAATATCTCGTCAGTTTCTAGATATAGTACCTTTTCCAAGAATCTGTAAAATAATTAACGTCGCGGGCTCTGCCAATCAGAAAGCGGGTCCTTACTAAACTTCCACGAGCGGCCGCTCATTGGCCGAGACGATTAGATCCTTTTACCGAGTTTATAAAAAGTGTTCCAAACAACTTCAATCTTGGTATTAACGGTGAGCTCCGGTCTTCTTCTCAGCGATTCCTCAATAAACCAGTCTGCCACATCCTGTTTATCTTTGTTCTTCGGATCCTGCTTCCATTGATGGTAAGCACTCCAGGTTCTGACGTATTCTGCAAACTCGAGCAAAGTAATTTGCTTTCTTATTAGGAGTAGTTTTTCTTTGTGTTGGCGAAGCTTTTCCAAGTCCCTCACATCTGTTGCATGAAAGTATGACAGTTGGATATGATGGAAACGCTTCGGGTCCAGGGTGAAGTCTTTCAGCATGTTACGGAGGCGTGATCTACCTGGTTGTTCCCAGTAAGGGCCTAA
This sequence comes from Saccharomyces uvarum, assembly GCA_947243795.1. Classification (NCBI taxonomy): domain Eukaryota; kingdom Fungi; phylum Ascomycota; class Saccharomycetes; order Saccharomycetales; family Saccharomycetaceae; genus Saccharomyces; species Saccharomyces uvarum. The sequence goes on from OX365932.1 coordinate 523,285, forward strand.
GGTTTCCTTACCATATGGAACATCATTCATTAGATCGTCAAACTCAGGGTAGTCCGGAAAGATGGGGTCTGCATACCCCCAAATGGCGATTGTACCGTCTTTTCTCAAATTGGCATGGACAGATCTTTGAAATTTGTCAAAATCAAACCAATGGACACATTCCACCGCGGTGATCATGTCAATCTTTTGCTTGTCTGCTGAATCAGCACCCAGAAATTCAAAACTATCACTGGGGGAAATTTCAAATGAAACGTTCTTGTATTTGTCGGGACTATCCTCCCTTATGGCATTGGCAGTTTTAATCATTGTGGCTGAAAGATCACTTCCAATGATTCGGTCGAACGTTTTTAATTTCTCAGCAATTTGCAGAGTAGCAGTGCCTGGACCACATCCGACGTCGACAAGTACTTTTCTATCACCTTCGTGGTATTCATCTACTATCTTGTAGAATTCAGAAGGGTAGGAAGGTCTTGAAGAGGAGTATCTTTTTGAATTGAAATCAGAAGCAGAAAAAGCAGACATTAATATAGTGTAAGTTTCTAATCTTGCTGAGAAAATAGTAATGCTCACAAGTATCAAATTAGAAAAGTTTTCTCCAAGGATGGACTAAATCAATTACTGTTCTTTCCCCTTATATAAAGGAAAATAAGGTAAATAAGCTCTCTCGGAAATCCAGAAAAAAAATCAGTACTTTAAATCGCGACCAATAATAGACATAAGACATGAGTCACGCCGCATAAATAGTGAAGGTATTGTAATAGACATAAGACATGAGTCACGCCGCATAAATAGTGAAGGTATTGTACTCAGTTTATACCTCAGATCGCCCCTCTTGTTGCTCATTTGGCAGTGTTTGGTGTGAAAAGATATTTCAAATCAAGGTATATGCTATTATCCAGATCTTCTTTAATATAAATCTACGGAGGAAAGACCAAACGCCAACTATTTACTATGACAGCAAAGAATTAGATAACATTGATCACAAAACCATAAATACAAACATAAAACCGTAAACTCCATATGCAAATATCAACAATACTACTTTAAACCACGCAGGCCCGCCCTGATCACATGGGGCCACCCCGGAATTAAATACTTAGGAAGCAATTGCAGGATGTGGTTAAAATCGATGACTGCAGACCATGGGTCAAACAAAATGCGACTACCTTTGATCGAGTACGCTTCTGATCTTTATTGCCTCACCAACCTGTCATGTTCAAAAAACGAACGAGGGCCTGCCAACTTTTATGTTCCCCTTTTGTGCACCCATCTTGTCATGGATGTAAACAAAAACTTTGGAACTGGTCCAAATGCAGTATTACAAAATGCTAGACATTCGGAAACAGCAGCACCCTAACACGGTGGTTTTATGGTTGCAATAACAACCAAAAATTATTTTCGCCCTAAAGATAAAGATGGCGTCAAATGCCGCGTTGAATTACGTATAGAGACACCGCCAATATCAAGTTGGTTAAAATTTTATTCTGACTTGCTATAATTGAAGCCACTCACTTTATCGATTTACTAACGACTGAAAGCATAGGGACTTTGATATGAAAATTACAACCACAACTCTTATTTCCAATCTCGTCTTGCTCTCTAAAGACTATATTTACTCGAATTGAGATTCGCGCGATAATGATAACTGTAACACCGGATGGTTGTAAACGCTTTAAGTAAGAATACAGCAAAAACAGATTATATAACAGTGACCATACGCTACTAGAGGTCCACTTACTACTCCCCTATAGTAACTGTGGATCTATAAAGAACGGCCGTCCCCCAGAAAGTGGGCGCAATTGAGGTACGAACGCTTTCGCTAGATAAATACGGCTCTTAGTAACATCATGGTAGCTGTGGTTTTTGGTTAATTGGTATTATTAATCGGCCGCGTCCCAGCCAATGTCCTAATTTTAAGAGTTCTTCATTAATACTGCTATTTACTTATTTTTTGCCTGTGTTCGGGTAATGTCTGCCTAATTGAATATCAATTTAAGCTTGAAGATATCCAAAGCAAATACGTAAAATGTATGTGACGCTTAGAAAAATATCAATATTTAGTACTGCTTCAACAATTCGGCAAACAAGTTCAATTGAAAAATAGCACGCCATGGAATTCCAGTGCAGAACATGTAATCAGGCTTTAAATGCAGAGCAGATGATGAAGCATCTCTCAGCTACCAGACATAAGACGGTATTTAATATTTCCAGTGGTGAGGACGTCTGCTGTGAAGAATGTCAGGATACAAACATACACCAACTCCAAATCATTAGGTTTGGAGGTGAGGATATGATTTTACTTTGCAATGCTTGTTTTCGAAAGGACTATTCAGAAACAGAGCGTCCAGCAACTAGCTATTCATTACAAAATGGCTCCATATTAAAGTTTTGGGAGAAGTATGTTAAGGTTAGAGAATGTTGCTGTAATATCTGTGGTGAAGAGTCTCGTTTGAATGTAAACCACACAGGAAAAGTGTTATGTGACAAATGCCTACCAAAATCAGACAAAAGTAAAGGCTTCATTTCGGAAAAGAGTGGAAGATTTTTGTATATTTATTTGGGACTTAATGAGACACCGAATGGCACTAGGAAACCTAGCAAAAAGGGAGGACGAAGAGTTGGTCGAGGGAAAAAGGGCGAAAAGGATGGCAAATTCAAGAAAGATAAAAAAGAAACAGTCGACGACAAAATCAGTAGAATCGCCTACCAAGTGAAGAAAGAAAATAGTATCATTCAAAGCTCTAGTAATTCAAGTTTAAGAAACTTCAAAGGTTTTAAAGCAGTGGAAAGCGATCCACATATTGCTGTATCCTTCAATCCTGCAAAAGCAAACAAGTCAGAGACAAAAAAGAACAATCCTGGCTCATCTAATGGGAAAAAAGGGAAAGAAAATGGAACAAATATCAACAAAAAGAGTGAAAAAGAAGTGAAAAAGTGGAAAGAGAACAAGTCAAAAAATAAGAAAAATAACGAAAATGAAGTGAAAAGAGATATCGATCAAATTAAGGCCTTTCCAGAAGCTAAAAAGAAGGTCAATAACCAAGTCAAGGCAAAATTCGATCTCAAAACTAAACCTAAACCAGCTGAGAAGACTCAAGAACCACAACCTAAAATTTTGAATGCTGCAACTGAAACTACTCTGAAAAAGAGTAAACTTAAAGCAGATGCAAATCAAAAGATCAATAAAAGTAATAAGAAGGGAACTGCAGATGTACAAGAAAGTAAGCTTAATTTAAATGGCAAGGAAAGCACGGTCACCAAGAAACCGAACAACCAGCCAGATAAAACCAGTAGTGAATGGACAATTGGTTCTGATGCTGATTCTTCCAGGGAATCGAGTGTTTGCCTAACGGAAAAGGCTAATGCAAATAACAAAATGCGAAACCAGCAAAAGAAGGTTAACAATAAGACAGCGGGTTCTGTATCAAAGGGAAAATCCGTCTCTCAAGTGACCTCTAAGAAATCTGAGCCAAACTTATTATATCAAGATAAATGTGTCGAAAAGACCAAAAACAGCAGACTCATTTATGAGGAAGGTGAACCGCTGACCAAATATAATGCCTTCAAGTCCACTTTATCTTATCCAGATTTGAAAACGTACTTGAATGATTATTCGTACGCCTTGTTCTTGGAACAGAAATTAGAAAACGACTTTATGCATAACTTTAGCATATTGTGGCCTCGTAACGGAAAAGAAACAGCTTTCATTATTAATGTTGACAAAAACAATAATCCCGAATTAGAAAAATTACTACCTTCTAATTTGCTTGCACTCGGTAGACCAGCATTTAATGAAAGGCAGCCCTTTTTCTTCTGTACCCAGGATGAACAACAAGTATGGTATATCTTCGTCAAAGAACTTTCTATTCAAAGAGGTAAATACGTGTTATTGGTAGAGCTATTTTCATGGAATAATTTGAGGCTGCCAACGAAGAACGGACCATCCCAGTTCAAGCTCTTACCAACTTCTGCACAATCGAGCAGAATTCTGTTCGCTATGACGCGTATTACTAATCCAAAATTCATTGATTTACTGTTGGGCCAGAAGGCTATTAAACAGATATATTTTGATAATAGATTGAAATTTTCAAGCGACAAGTTAAACCAATCTCAAAAGACAGCAGTGGAACATGTTCTAAACAATAGCATCACAATATTGCAGGGACCACCTGGTACAGGTAAAACATCAACAATCGAGGAGATAATCATTCAAGTGATTGAAAGATTCCATGCATTCCCAATATTGTGTGTTGCCGCATCCAATATTGCCATTGATAACATTGCAGAGAAGATCCTGGAAAACAGGCCTCAGATCAAGATTTTGAGAATTTTATCAAAAAAGAAAGAACAACAATATGGTGACGATCATCCACTGGGTGGTATCTGTCTTCACAATATCGTGTACAAAAACCTTTCTCCAGACATGAAATTGGTGGCAAACAGAGCCCGCAGAGGCGAAATGATTTCTAAATCAGAAGACACCAAATTTTACAAAGAAAAAACCCGTATTACCAACAAGATTGTATCCCTATCACAAATCATTTTCACAACCAACATCGCCGCGGGTGGGCGCGAATTGAAAGTCATCAAGGAATGTCCCGTGGTGATCATGGATGAGTCCACACAATCCTCAGAGGCCTCCACATTAGTTCCACTGTCATTACCGGGCATAAGGAACTTCGTCTTCGTTGGGGACGAAAAGCAACTGTCGAGCTTCAGCAACATCCCACAATTGGAAGCCTCACTATTTGAAAGGGTCCTGTCGAACGGCACCTACAAGAATCCACTAATGTTGGACACTCAGTACAGAATGCACCCGAAGATCAGCGAATTCCCTATAAAGAAAATCTACAACGACGAATTGAAGAACGGTGTGACGGAGCAACAAAAGGCATGGCCTGGCGTGGAGCATCCTTTGTTCTTCTACCAATGCGATCTGGGGCCCGAGAGCAGGGTGAGAAGCACGCAAAGAGACATAGTCGGGTTCACGTACGAAAACAGACATGAGTGTCAAGAGATCGTGAAGATCATACAAATATTGATGTTGGACAAGAAGGTGCCGCTGGAGGAGATAGGTGTCGTGACACCGTATTCCGCACAACGTGATCTGCTGTCTGATGTCTTGACCAAAAATATAGTCATCAACCCCAGACAAGTTTCCATGGAACAAGAGTACGACGAAATCGAACTATTTAACGCGGCCGGCTCGCAAGGAGCCAGCAGCTTGCAGAACAATGTTATCAACATCATCAACGGTCTGCATGTCGCCACCGTGGATTCCTTCCAAGGCCACGAGAAATCCTTTATAATATTTTCCTGCGTCAGAAACAACAGCGACAACAAAATCGGATTTCTGCGCGATAAGAGAAGACTGAACGTGGCTTTGACAAGAGCGAAGCACGGCCTGATTGTGGTTGGTAACAAAAACGTCTTGCAAAAGGGAGACCCGCTGTGGAGAGACTACATCGCCTACCTCGAGGAGCAAGACGCCATATTCACCGACCTTGCAGCCTACTAGTCGGCTCAACCAGAAACAACACATGCTGTTTATGTATTGATAGCGCTAAAACGGAAATAGATAGACATAGACACAAATATAGATATAGATATAGATATAGATACACACCAAATGAACAAGTAAATCGAAATCAAAAAAAAAAGGGGCGGAACCGTAGCCACGTGATGGGCTTCCTGTCTCTCGAAAGCGGAGGGCCCATTTCTGGAAGCCGCTGTCCTGGGCATTGAGCCAAAAGAGGAAGCCACCGCCACCGGGCTTCCTCTATGTTGGCGGGGCGCGGGGAGAGGAGGCGAAAAGCAGAGAAAAGCGGAAAATAAAAAAAAAACAAAAAAAAACAGGGGTAAGCGGAAAGACACGCTCGTCCGCGCGCAGCAAAAAGGAAAAAGGAAAAGGGAACTCTTTATTATTGGACCTTGAAACTGAAACTGGAACAAAGTATAACATAAAACCGTGTGGTTTCTACAAAAATAACCTACTGTTTTTTAACTCTTCAAATTGACAGCGCAAGCAAGTGTAAAAAGCAAAGCAAAGAACCCCCAAGATAACAATGTCAACCAGTCGTGAAGATTCCGTGTACTTAGCCAAGTTGGCTGAACAGGCCGAACGTTACGAAGAAATGGTCGAAAACATGAAGGCCGTAGCCTCCTCCGGTCAAGAGCTATCCGTTGAAGAACGTAACTTGTTGTCCGTTGCATACAAAAATGTTATCGGTGCCCGTCGTGCTTCCTGGAGAATCGTCTCCTCTATCGAGCAGAAGGAGGAGTCTAAGGAGAAGTCCGAACACCAAGTCGAACTGATTCGCTCGTACCGTTCGAAGATCGAAACTGAATTGACCAAGATTTCCGACGACATTCTATCCGTGCTAGACTCCCACCTGATCCCATCCGCCACCACTGGCGAGTCCAAGGTCTTCTACTACAAGATGAAGGGTGACTACCACCGTTATTTGGCCGAGTTTTCCAGTACTGACGCTAGGGAAAAGGCCACTAACGCTTCTTTGGAGGCCTACAAGACCGCCTCTGAGATCGCTACCACAGAGTTGCCTCCAACCCACCCAATTCGTCTGGGTTTGGCCCTGAATTTCTCCGTCTTCTACTACGAAATCCAAAACTCCCCAGACAAAGCCTGCCATCTGGCTAAACAGGCCTTCGACGACGCTATTGCCGAGCTCGACACTCTATCCGAAGAATCATACAAAGATAGCACATTGATCATGCAACTGTTAAGGGACAATTTAACTTTATGGACTTCAGACATGTCCGAATCAGGCCAGGCCGAAGACCAACAGCAGCAACAACAGCAGCAGCCTGCTGCTGCCACTGAAGGTGAAGCACCAAAGTAAGTATTCCGATAAATGTAAAGAAAAACTATTAAAAATGAAAAAAAGAAATGGGGGTGTAATAATCTATAGTTCATTATTACCATTATATATATATATATATATCTATATATCTATATAACAGCAACTTGCACACGCACGCATGCACGCGTGGGCGTGTGTGTGTGTGTTACTTGAATTATATCTTTTGACGTGTATATTTACCTCTCTTCTGATTCAACCGTCCTCTCCTCGCTACCCGGGTAAACGTCGCATCATGACTCCCGACATAATCCCCTTTGGTATGACAAGAAATAACTTCACTCTCACGATTACAAAAGTTTTACTCTCGCTACGTCTGAAGCTACACAAGTACACATAGAGCAACAACAAGGGAGACCGTTTGTGCCAATGCTTGCTGCCTCATTCAAACGCCAACCATCGCAATTGGCCCGTGGGCTGAGAAGTGTCCTGCACACTTCCACCAGATTAAGCCATGTTCGTACTATGGCAACTTTGAAGACAAACGATAAGAAGGCGCCCGAAGATATCGAAGGTTCAGACACCGTGCAAATCGAGTTGCCCGAATCCTCTTTCGAATCGTACATGCTGGACCCTCCAGACTTGTCCTACGAGACTTCCAAAGCCACCTTATTGCAAATGTATAAAGATATGGTCATCATCAGAAGAATGGAGATGGCTTGCGACGCCTTGTATAAGGCCAAGAAAATCAGAGGTTTCTGCCATTTGTCTGTGGGTCAAGAAGCTATCGCCGTGGGTATCGAAAACGCCATCACGAAACTGGACACCATTATTACGTCCTACAGATGTCATGGTTTCACCTTCATGAGAGGGGCCTCAGTGAAAGCTGTCCTGGCAGAGTTACTGGGCAGAAGAGCCGGTGTCTCCTTTGGTAAAGGTGGCTCCATGCATCTTTATGCTCCAGGGTTCTACGGTGGTAACGGTATCGTGGGTGCTCAAGTTCCTCTGGGTGCAGGTTTAGCATTTGCTCACCAGTACAAGAACGAGGACGCCTGCTCTTTCACTTTGTATGGTGACGGTGCCTCCAACCAAGGCCAAGTCTTTGAATCTTTCAATATGGCCAAGTTATGGAATTTGCCCGTTGTGTTTTGCTGTGAAAACAATAAGTACGGTATGGGTACCTCTGCTGAAAGATCATCTGCCATGACCGAATATTTCAAGCGTGGTCAATACATCCCAGGTTTGAAGGTCAACGGTATGGATATTCTAGCCGTCTACCAAGCATCCAAGTTTGCCAAGGACTGGTGTCTATCCGGCAAGGGTCCTCTTGTTTTGGAATACGAAACCTATAGATACGGTGGTCATTCCATGTCCGACCCTGGTACTACATACAGAACCAGAGACGAAATTCAACACATGAGATCCAAGAACGACCCAATTGCTGGTCTTAAGATGCATTTGGTCGATTTGGGTATTGCTACTGAAGGCGAAGTCAAAGCTTACGATAAGGCCGCCAGAAAATACGTCGACGAACAAGTCGAATTAGCCGATGCTGCTGCTCCTCCAGAAGCTAAGTTATCTATCCTATTTGAAGATGTCTACGTGAAAGGTACAGAAACCCCAACTCTAAGAGGTAGAATTCCTGAAGATACTTGGGACTTCCAAAAGCAAGGCTTCGCCTCTAGAAATTAATTGCAAGGAAATAACAAGTAGAAAAAACCAATAATAATTCTATGATAGGAAATACTCTTTTTCAGAAGTACCATTCTATAGCAACAAATATAATTCAAGTATATTTTAACTGTATATCAAAAAAATAGCTCTTTTTATGCCCTTCCTTTTTCATCGCTTTTCCCCATACAGCAGGAGAACACTCTTTCAAAACACCGAAAATAGCCGCCCTAGTACCAGCTTTTGTATAAAGGGAAGGCAGGATTGGCTAACGTACTCTTTCTGTTCCTTCACTTTTCCTGTATCCTTTCTGCATCTTGGTCTCTTGAGTCAAACAACGAACCACCCAAAGTCATGTCTGTTACAGGAACTGAAACTGAGAGCGATACAACAAAAAATATTCTTAGCGTGGATGAATTACAGAACTACGGTATTAATGCCTCTGATCTTCAAAAATTGAAGTCAAGTGGAATCTACACGGTTAATGTATGTTACAGTAAAAAACTTTTCTTGTACGCAGCTTTTTTTTACTAACATTTAAATGGAAGGTGAATTGCCCTCTGGAGATAGACCGTTCTGTCGACAACAAGAAGACATCTTTGTAGAATTAAAGGGCTGAGTGAGGTCAAGGTAGAAAAGATCAAAGAAGCTGCCGGTAAAATCATTCAGGTAGGCTTTATTCCCGCCACTGTTCAATTGGACATAAGACAACGTGTATTTTCATTATCAACCGGATCCAAACAATTAGATTCTGTTCTTGGTGGCGGAGTAATGACAATGAGTATCACTGAAGTATTTGGTGAGTTTAGGTGTGGTAAAACACAGATGTCTCATACTTTATGCGTTACAACACAACTTCCAAGGGAAATGGGTGGAGGCGAAGGTAAAGTGGCATATATTGATACAGAAGGTACTTTCAGGCCCGAAAGAATTAAACAGATTGCTGAAAGCTACGACCTGGATCCTGAATCATGCTTAGCAAACGTTTCTTATGCTAGAGCCTTGAACAGCGAACACCAAATGGAGCTTGTAGAACAGTTGGGTGAAGAATTAAGTTCTGGAGATTATCGTTTGGTTGTTGTGGACTCAATAATGGCAAATTTTCGAGTCGATTACTGCGGTAGAGGTGAACTGAGTGAAAGACAGCAAAAGCTAAATCAACATCTCTTTAAATTGAATAGATTAGCGGAGGAATTTAACGTTGCGGTATTTCTGACGAACCAAGTTCAATCCGACCCAGGTGCTTCTGCCTTATTTGCATCTGCAGACGGTAGGAAACCGATTGGTGGGCACGTCTTGGCACATGCGTCAGCGACAAGAATCCTGTTGAGAAAAGGTCGTGGTGATGAAAGAGTCGCTAAATTGCAAGACTCTCCAGATATGCCAGAGAGAGAGTGCGTTTACGTAATCGGTGAAAAGGGTATTACCGACGCAAGTGATTAGATCGACATTGTATTTAGTGAAGATTACATAGCTGTTTTTTATGAAATGTTTTTTCTTAGTTTTGTATTATTAATGTTTTGGAAAGGTTTTCAAATATTCTTAATAGTGGAAAAAAAACGGCTGAAAGAATATAGCACACCCTACTTAAATGCATATACAAGAAACTAAATAAGTATTTAACGCCACACACCGCTGTCTAAAGTCCTAACAGATGACATGTTTTCGAAATCATATGACTGAAGCTGCTCGTCATTTTCTTCAATAGACAAGTCGTTTTCAGGTCCGTTATCCAGATAACTCAATGGGCTAGTATAAGCAATCGAGGGGTAAGTATAAAAAAAAGTACGTTCCTCTTTTAGTTGGAAGAATCCCAAAGAATCCTTGGAAAACAAATAATATAAAATATAATCTCGCTTTCTAACAAGGCCTTTCAACTCTTGATATTCTAATTCTCGTTCAAACATTGGATATGTGCCGGCAATTTCGTCGGTTATTATAGCTTCAATAATGGCTTCGTAATCATCAGGTTCGATTCTATTTTCGTAGTTGTATAGATGATAAAAAGGACCACAATCATAACCGTGATCACATTCTTCAATAATGAGATCTGAATCAGATTGTAAATGTATTATGTTTTTCGGTGTGATAGCAGTAGAAGTGTTGGGTCCTGATATTTTCTCTATAGACGGGGAGTTCGGTATATAATCAAGGTTAACATCAGTTAACTCATCTGATTCAAAGCCTGCACCGATTCCATATCTGATAGACTTTTCTAAGCTAATTTGAACTGGAATTTGCTTTGTTTTTTTTTCGTCCAAATATTTTCTATGATTGAAATTCAAATTACGAAGCCTTATATTATCAGGTTTGTTGTATTTCGTCACAGCCTTTTCCTTTATGAAAAGGCCATTTGATTTCCTGTGTAAGGAAAGATGTGTTTGATTTTCATCTTGTTGCAACTTCTCACTGACATTCATTTTGTCACTATGTCTAAACACCTTTATTTTCGAAACTTCCTATAGTAAGTAAAAATGAACGAGTACAAATGACAGCCATCAAGGGAACCCACGCCATAATTACTAAATCATCGCTACAAAATCTCTTAAGGTGCGGTTTTAAATATTTTCTTTTTGTTTCTCTATGCTCTCTTTGTGGCATCCCATTTACTAGGCGACTTCCAAGTAGCAGACGAAAAACATAAAAGCCCAACATAGTAGAAAAAAGAAATTAAAGGAACACTTACCAAACCATTCATATGGTGCACCAGTTTAACACACTAGAGAATTGCTTCCAAACCTATTTCTCTAAGACGTTACTGGATTTCATTAAATTACCAATATAATCTTCCAAATAGTCATTTTCTTGTTTCAGGTGCTCACAAACCTCCTGCTGTTCCAATGTCTTATTCCAGAGCAAATCTAAAGTATCCTTCAAAAGTTTGGTTTGACGCACTAACTTCTCATTTCTCGTTTTATCTTCCTCCCTATCGCCATCGTTGGCTTCAAAAGATAATTGGTTGTCTACTGGTAAATTGCTGCTGGTATTTTCTGCAGACATTGTCTTCTAATATTTCTACCGGTGCTCTTTTTTCAGGTCTATTTGAATTGATGATTAACGTAATGAGCTTATGACAAGTCCAGGCTTTTGAATGTTGATTTGATTAAATTCCGCGCTTCAATTCTCTTTGAAATCAAAAAAAAGAAATGGTCTCTAGCGGGATCGAACCGCTGATCCCCGCGTTATTAGCACGGTGCCTTAACCAACTGGGCCAAGAGACCAATAACTTATGAAAGATTTTGTGTTCAAGTAAATTAATATCTACAAAAAATGCATGAGTGAAAGTACCCACTAGAGACTTAACGAACCGTTGACGACTATTGCTGGAGTAGGTGATGACGGACATTCTTTAACATGACACAAATCATGCTGGAGTAAGTGAATTCATGATACCAATTGTATTGGAGTAAGTAAATTTTAATAATAGAGTTTACCCCAATAATAAAGATAAAGATCTATTAATTGACCAGGAGTTATCCTATACGGAAATGGGTTATACTTGATAACTTATCACTTATGTTCTAAATTATGTCTGTACCATTGGGTTTCATATAACTAGTAAGCGTATGTTTAACATACCTCTCTTATATGTTTTAAAAATTAACTGTCTATTCTTGATTATTACTTCTTACTAACTACCGATCATCACCAAATTAAACTGACGACTTCGAACTGTTTAACGTGCCGTCTGTTATAATCCAGTAGTCGGCCACTAATGGTTTACGAGAACGAGCCGCCTACATATATGAATAGTGACCGTCTTAGAACCACAACGAGACTAGATACGTAAGGAAAAAAGAAACAACTAATATTTTAGACCTGAAGTTCCTTCAGTGTTTTGATAAATGTGTAGAACCTGAAATACCCTAAGCCACATCAACTTATCTACTATACTTTTAAATTCGATAGCTTTACCGTCTTGAGTTAAGCACTTTTATACACTTACTATACCCAATTGCCATATCATATATATCGCATGTTTCTTGGCAATACAAAGTTTGCATACTGTAAAGGTTAGCTCTCGGGAATTTCTTTAGCAGTGTCCAGTAAATGTTTGCGTTAAAAGCTTACTGGCTATATCGCAGAAGGATAAATTTTCGATGAGGCCCCTTAAGAGAAAATGAAATCAAATTGTGAACTGTAAGGATTCATAAATAAATGCAAAAAAAAAAGGAAAGACCTATCGATAGGGTGGAAGAAGAGCAAAGATGTTTAAAAAAACTATATTAGGGCAGTTGAGAAAGTACACGAATGGTATTGTATTCAAAACAGCCTCCAAACCTAAAAGAAAATGGATTCCATGGACCATTTTCGGCGGAAGTTTCCTTGGGGGATGGTACTTAACGCAGCATATGACCTTCATGGATCTTCTGGCTTATTGGAAATATGATGCTCTGCCCAAAAATGCAGATGAAGTAGTCAAGTATCATGCAAATTTGAATCAACGTTTGAATGGTTTATCTATTGTGAAACAATTAGAGGAAGCCGGGTTTGTACAAGTGATTGCCCCTGAAGAGAAAAACTTGTTAGTGTCAAACGCATTGAATACTCCAGGCGGGATTGCTATACAACCAAGAATTTATTATAGTCCAAGTAGACGTGAAACTGTCGGGATATACCACTTAGGTATGAAGCTGACAGGTTATCCTTTTTTGATTCATGGTGGAATCCTAGCAACAGTAATTGAAGACCTAATGAAAGAAGCCATTAGACTGGAAAAGGGGACAGAAAATATAAATCAAGAAACGAAGGATCTGAGTGTTTCGTACAAGTTTCCCACATTAGCTAATCAGTTTGTTGTAGTAAGAACTACGGATCTTGAGCAATATGGTAACAAGACTAAACTAAAGGCAGAATTAATGGACCAAAGTGGTAATAGAACGTTAGTCAAAGCGATTGCTACATTTTGTAGTGAATAGGAAGAGGAAAAGAAAAACTAGACCAGACTGTCTGTTTATATTTATACAGTAAGCTGTACATGTAAATAATAATATATACAAAGCTATTTAACCCAATGTATGGATCCATCTCCACATACTATACAGTCCATAGGAAAATCATGTTTCTCCAAAGGAATAGGCGCTGTCACTTGTTCTATAAGACATAACCCAACTAGAAGAGGTTTATGGCCATCATGCATTAGCTTATACCGTTGAAAGAAATCATCATAGTACCCAGCACCGTGGCCCATCCTTGCACCGGTTTTAAGATCAAATGCCACCCCAGGCACCAAAACAAGATCCAAGCTGGCTGCTTCCTCAAAGTGGGGTTCAGGCTCCCTTAGTTGATATGGACCTTGAGGCTTCAAATCACGCACCATTGTCAAACTAGTCATTCGATGGAATATCAAATGTGGATGATGGTCATCTCGTAATTTGAAATGCTTGGATTCGGATGTATGTGTGCATCTTGGCAAAAAAACCTCTTTTCGATCATGAAATAGGTTCTTGATGATTTCTCCTGTCGTTACTTCCCCTTTATCCATGCTCATATAACATGCTACACTTTTAGCATGAGTGGAAGCAATTAACGACCGTACTACTTGAGATACAGCATGTGACTCTGCAGCGATAGTATCGTAATCAAGGGCTCTTATCGCCCTCTTAATTTGCCGTCTCAATACTTGCTTGGTGGCCATCTAGTCGTATTAGGCACTTACTGAGGTATGAGTTTATAGTGATTTTTGATTCTCTGTCCTTTCATCGATCAACTATTATCCGGAATAGCTGCTTCAAAAAATTGAACCCACAAAAGAACAATACAGATGTTCAACTGGCCAAGAAAGTAATTTTGTCGATAAATGTGTAAATATATATGATAATGAAACTCATTACGGCCTGTGTGAAGCTCACCAATATACAAGATTACTTTCTATGATAATTTGTAGAATGGCAAGGCAAGATGACATTCCCGGTACTTTGATATGATCTACCTTAAATGGTGATGGCGTGGTTTATAATTTTTGAGTTACTACATCCACTTTGAAAGTTTAGTTACATGACAAGTAAAATTTGTCTAGAAGATTACCAGGGCCAGAATAAAACTATGGTCTATGTTCTCATCGACAATGATACAAATAGAAAATTCAGCATTTTGAGGATATGCACAGAAATTCATTGAACTGGGCAAAGAGTCGGATTCCCACAGCCGTATATGATTCAAATTCCTTTGTGAGATATTGGATGAATAAATCAACAAGAGGAGAATAAAAGAATGCAGCGTTTGAATTTACAATCCATTTCAAACTCATATGCAAAGACAATCATGTGTAGGTACTAACTCGTATGATTACAGAAATACTATTTGCTACCAGAAGGAATTCTCATCTTTCTGCTTGCTCAAGACATATCTGTGGAATATTACTGAACAATCCCATTGTGGTTAAGCTCGATACAGCAGTTTTTCATTGTTACAATATCAAAAAAAGCACCAAATATTCAATGGACCACTGGAGATCCTGGCAGATGTACAGGTATGGGGGTAATTACAAAAGGCGCTTACAAGTCGCTCGCTAAAAATCTTGCCTCTCTTCTAAAATGGCTAACTGAAGCTTTTTGGGTACGCATATGGAAGAAAGACACTGATCAGGATTTTTTATCTGAGCGTAAATCTTTCACTAACAAGGGAAAGTAAATGGAAAAAGAACCCACGCATGTATATTAAGCAACGCCACAGTTCAAACAAGAGAGACTTAACTGCAGCCGTAATAGAGAACAAACAAGGCTTCAAATTGCAAGAATTAGAAAAATTGCATCTTTTCTTTCGTATTAAACAGTGATTCACAATTTTCTTTAAGTTCCCTGGTCCTGAGAGAATGTATCACCACAGCTTCTCTACGCCATTTCTAGTAAGGGACCCAGCAGTGCTTTCAACGGAATGCTTTGCAGAAAAAACACCTGTAGATTGGGGCACAAGAAACCGTGACTGATTTGGTGCCCAAGGGTATTAATTACTCTCAGACGTTTGCCTCCTTGCCACATGACAGTTCGTGCTATTACAAACACACATAGCATTATGGAAACCAGAATTCATGTCTATGAAAGAAACCAAAATCGTTTGAGGTAAAATTATGGGAATCAATGGCCATTTCTAAAGAATCGAACGATAACGAGTAACTGTAATTTTAATGATAAATAGCGTCTAAAGCATCCTTGAAGGAAACTTGCCACAGTTATTAGCTTAAAGACTATACGGGCTGAATAAGAAAAATTTAGGAGCAGAAACTCTTTAATTACTTAATAATAAATTTTTATGGTCATAAATCGTACCTAACATACCATACACTTCTTTTCATTCATACGTGCTACCATTTTCCCAAGACTCAAAGAAGGAGAAAAACTCAAAGAAGAGGATTTTAGAAAAAAAGAGTGATCTGGTTAAAAAGCGGATAGTTATCTTGCCGCGTTCAAGTATAACAAGTCATTTTTGTTTCTCTCTTCTTCAACATCCTTGTCGTTGTTATTAAAACTTTCATCAGCTCACTGATGCGTTAGATGAGAAAAAAATTAGAAAATTGATGAAGTGAGAGATCAACAAGGGGGCTGGACAATAAGATTTTTTCCTAGCTCAGATGGTGATCCTAATGGCTTAACATCAAAAGCTCTAGAGGAAAAAAAATAACGCTGTCAAAGTTGAGTTTACTGTTCATGGTGAGAATGTAGCATGATGATGGTTAGATGCCTTCAAGGCTCAAGGCAAATAAAGGGACCGCCAACTAGCAGAACAAGGCATCAAGCTCACCAATATCTATTCAATATATAATGAATAAAAAAATATATATATAAATATTTGTCAGTTTATTAATATAAACCTATTATTCTTATTATTCAATAATTTTGTATATTCTTTATATACTTACTCAGATACTTTTGCTGATAATGGGCCCCATGTAAACCTTTAATATAAATACCAACAATATATTCTCAATTTATAAAACTGCTATATTTAATACCGAATAATAATAAGAGTGAAACCATTAAACAGAATAAACCTAAATAGTAATTTACTGCGGGGCGGACCAGACTAATATAAATAATTATTAGTTTATTATTAAATCTTGAAAAAAATAATAATAATATATAAATTATATACAATTTTATACATTATACAGTATATGTGTATTTCTTATTATAAATATATAATATTATTTGATAAACAGTCTGGCCAGATCAGTACGGCGATGGTTGTCATTATCGTCCAATATAATCTTTTTTTGAATCCAAATGTACGCTTCCATGCATATTTTATAACAATCTGTAAATAAATTAAGCCGCTTCTAAATTTAGACTTACAACTTACTTTAAGAAAACCTTATGAATGCTTCAAAGAATCCACCCCAGCATTATATATGCTAATAGCGTCGTTTATGCTACTTATTGTCTGACTATTACAATCTTCAGGGGTGTTGTAGTCATCATCACTGATGGCGATTTCGATAGCTTCAGTAATATCTGCATAGAAAACATCTTAAGGTAAACTAGAGGGGTTAACAGATAATGAACCGTTGACATTTCCATATGTATCTATAAGGTAGATTGTATCATGAACGACATAACCCACAGAAGAAGGTAAAATATAAGCAGCTTGCCAGACAGTGGTTTCGCTGGGCATGTCGAAATCACCTGTTATTTAAGATACGAAATCATCGTCTAGTTCTGACAATGTGGTATTGACAATCGAGGAATAAGTCAATTTTCGGGCCATGGTAAGACTTGTGAGGAAAAATAGTAGAACAAAATAGTTGGTCGCCCTTTTATAGTCGCACGGGTGTGACCAATCTAGTTGCGTTATTGCAGATCTTAGAAATTTCATAAGTTCAGCGTTTTATGCTTTATAGGGCCAGACCCTTATGGCACTAAGCCTTACCCCCCGTGCACAATATGCCGCCAATTTTTCAATTTGCGCAGATCAAGATTCTGAGGCTATTTTATAGCGATAAAGGGAAGTGACAGCAAATACGACGGGATGGGACATCTTTGCAGAAAGCTAGTCTGCTTCGACTTTCAAACTGTTTATAGCAGCCAAAGATTGGTGGTTTTTTATCCATCCATCATAACCAGGCCATCAAGCGCAAGGATATTATGAAAGTAAACTAAACGACACATTCATTGAGAAATGCCCAATCATAGACAGTATAGGCCATGAGATACGCATTATTGCTAAACGTTCAAGATATCAGTGAAAACTAAAGCTAGTAAATAAATAAGTTTGATATAAATTACAAACAACCAAATAAATAAGAACACACACGTAATTGGATCATACGTGTAATGCTAGTTTTTCTATCTTTTAATATTCGTAGGCTTGCTTTAAAATAGCAACAACTTGTTCTTTGGTGAATTGAACTGGGTTGGTCACGTGGCAAGCATCTTTCATAGCGTTTTCAGCCAAGATTTCGAAATCTTCGGTCTTGACACCCAACTCCTTTAAGTTTCTTGGGATGTTCATAGTTCTATTGAAAGCGTGCAAAGCTTTGATGGTTTCTGCTGGGCTTGCTTGCGATGCACCAACATGCAAAGCAATTTCACCTAATCTCTTCTTGGCTTTTGGACATTCCATGTTGAATTCCTGGACGTGGGGCAACAAGACAGCGTTACAAACACCATGAGGCAAATGGTAAAAACCACCAAGTTGATGAGCAATGGCGTGGACGTAACCTAAAGAAGCGTTGTTGAAAGCCATACCTGCCAAGTATTCACCGTAACACATATCAGTTCTGGCCTTCTTGTCAGAACCGTTGTTGTAAGCGTTAACCAAACTTTCTTGAATCAAATCAATACCCTTTAGAGCACATGCATCAGTTATTGGGTTAGATGCAGTTGAAACAAAAGCTTCGATACAGTGAGTCAAAGCATCTAGACCAGTGGCAGCAGTCAAAGCTGGTGGTAAACCAAACATGGTAGATGGATCGTTGACAGCAACAGCTGGGGTGACGTTGTTGTCAATGATGGCCATTTTCACCTTCTTTTCCTCGTTGGAGATAATGGTGAATCTGGTCATTTCGGAAGCGGTACCAGCAGTAGTGTTGATGGCAAACAATGGCAAAGCAGCCTTCTTGGATCTGTTGAGACCTTCGTAATCCCCAATATCACCACCATTGGTAGCCAACAGAGCAATAGCCTTGGCATTATCGTGAGCAGAACCACCACCGATGGAAACAACAATTTCAGAGTCTTGTTTCTTCAAAACCTTTAAACCATCTAGGACGTTACCAGTGTTTGGGTTTGGTTGGGTTTGGTCGTAGACAGCAACGTCCAAACCACGTTCTTCCAACATTTTTTGGACCCTACCGGAGAGACCAATAGCGGCAATACCAGGATCGGTAACAATCAAAGCCTTTTTGTACTCCTTGTTCTGGATGAAATCAGCAGTTTCTTCTAGAGCACCTTCACCGAAGAAAGAGATTGGCGGAATGTAAAAACCAGTAACGGAAGACATTTTTCTTAATTGAGTATAACCTGTAGCAGTAAGCTTATTGTTGACGGTTCTTTTGATAGAGGTAGAGAAAAAATGTGTTATCCCAGCCCTCAAAGGATTGGCAAAGACATTGACTCCTTTATACATATTGACGTCTTGTCCTTTCTCCTTGTTCAACGAAAATAAAGTACCCTAATGGCAAGAGATATACAAGTATGCTGTAAAATATCGATCGATTTATTAAAAGTCGATCGATCTGGACATCAAACAAATCACATGTACCTCACGATGCATAAACTAATTCGAGGTTGCTTATTTTTGTGTTCTGATTAGTGGAACCCACTGCCACCATGCTACCGTCTTGGTCAAAGATACGGCTGACAACTATGAACGTGTGAGCATCATCATTCCAAAACTGACCGTATCAGAAACCAGTTAGATGTCTCCGGGAGTTCTTAGAGCGCCGAAACTAACCCTCAATCAGCAGCCTTAACCAGCAGCTGTTGCTTAACCGTGAAGGTTTATTTAAGTACTTCAATTTTTCAAAATGATCGATGACCTCCTAAATTATGCGCATAACGATCAGTCAGCTGATTTAACACCAAGAGAAAAAAAAACCTTTGTACGGAAGAATCTATAACGCAGAATATGACCGTGCCAGTGCCGCATGTCATAAACACACAAAAGCCAAGGGAATTCTTACTTGTTGTTCTATCGCTAATGGCGTCGAAAGTGTAAACGACGGCCACGCCGGTCCTGTGGTGGTTCTCCAAGGCAAAAGTTCTTGTTTATGGTTTTGGTTTTTCCGAGACGAATTTCTGATGAGGCACAGCAGCATCGGTAGAGATAGTAAATAGTACCTAGCTCTAGAAGAAGATGACAATGCATTTTTTCCTCCACTCTACCATTAAGATATACAGAAGGGAGAGGTAAGCAGAAAAGCTCTCAATTGAGTAAAACTTTCGTACAGTGGTTTGCAAATCAATGTTCACAAGATACTCACAAAAAAATTCCGGTTATTTTGCTTATTGAGTATGGTAAGGAAAAATAGGCTTTTCATATCAGTTACACTATTACTGGTTCTGTTACTGATTTACTATTTTCAAGTGGGTTCGTTGTTGCAGACGCAAAATAGCAATGGTGATAGTTGCCTGCATTATTATGAAGCTCTTGAATCTGGATGGTCGAATAGGTTCTACAGCGTAAATCAAGAAAGTTTGGCTCCTGGAAAGGACGTGGTTCAACTAGTGACAAGAATCAACATTTTTTCTAGATGTCTACAGCAGACTGGTAACCGTGATATTCAACTTCTACGAGATATTGAGAAGAGGCTATTTCCGTACTTGAATTTCAGAGGACTAGAAACAAATGAAATCGACTTCTGGCCCACTCACACAAGATGGAATGGTGAAGTTTACCATGCCTCTGTGTTAGAGTTTGGTAGTAGAAACGGCCATTTTGTTCGTTCTAGACCCATCAAGTACAATTCAGCTCTGTCTTTTTGGGAGAATTGGCTGCAAACTGCAACGCAGGCTGGTTCAAGAGGTATAGTCATTAGTGCTTCTGATGTACAATTAGATGAGACCTTGAGACTGTTAAAGGTCTTAAGATTCATCAAAAATAATTTTCCTATAGAAATTGTTTACAACGGAGATCTAAGTCAAGACACTATTAAATCATTGGTCAAATGTGCCAGGAATCAGGATGCCCCGGAGTATCCAGCTCAAGAAATATGGTTTTTGAACGTGCATAGTGTGTTAAGTCCAGGATATTCCGACAAATTTTTAACGTACTCCAACAAATGGCTGGCATTGATTTTCTCATCCTTTGAGATTCCTATCTTACTAGATTCTGATACTGTACCTTTCGTTTCGATAGACATGTTTTACAAGTTAGAAGAATTCCAAAGAACAGGGGCTTTATTCTTCAAGGATCGGATAATATCCGATGATCTCTTTGAACCATCTCAAGTAGAAATACTGAAGGAAGTTATATATGGGTGTATTGGACTAAATTTGACGGATGAATCCATTTTACATGACAGGATTATTAATCACATAAAGGATCCAACGGTTGTCCAAGTGTTAGAAAACATGCTGATTAAGAGGTATAAGCATCATCTGGAGAGTGGCCTGGTAATATTGGATAAAGGTAGGCACCTCTTCAGTATGCTCACTTCTTTGGCCTTACAGTTTTCTCCAATTGCGGAATACTTTCACGGTGATAAAGAGTGGTTTTGGCTCGGTGCGTTATTGTCAAACAACCCTTTTACGTTCTATCCTGTGGATGCGTCAAATATCGGTAAACTGGGAAGCGTCATTTCGAAGGAAACCACTGGCGAATTTTACCAAATATGTTCCGTACAGCTGTCCCACACAGACAAAGATGGATCATTGCTATGGCTAAACGGAGGTCTCAACGTTTGTAAAAAGGCCTCGTGGGGATATGATTATGAGCATAATCAGAGACTAGCTGCTAATTTCCAAGACACAGAAGAATTACGCAAATATTACCAATCACCAGTACAATTGGAAGGGATTATAATGCCAGACGCCGATATATCAGGATGGGTCAAATCAGGCGAATGTTTTTTATTTAACTACTGCACGTTATTCAAAGAAGGACAGTATGGAAAAGTAATTAAGTTTACTGGTACCGAGAAACGCCGTTTTTCACAAATCGTAAGTGTTTGGAATGAACAAATTTCTTGAGGTCATAAAAACTATTCTTCACATCTACTAAAAAATAATCTGGGCAGTCAGCCTGGTTTTCTATTCTCCAATATAATGAGGTTTACGCCTTCCGAAAGCTAGCTATAACACCGCGGTAGTACATAGTATTGTACAGCTGTGCTGATTCCCTGGAAAAAGTATTTTATTATTTAGCTGACCTCGTGATTATTTTTGTGACTTTGTCATATTTTTATGAAATCTTCCACAGGCATAATTTTTTAACGTAACAGAACTGTTCAACAAACATTTTTTTTGTGACCGAAACACTCTAACCAATTGAATGACCACTCTTCGATGTTTTTCGGTATACCGGAGAAACGTCTTTTTATATTTTGGCTCATAAAGTTTTTATGTTCTCAAGACGAAGAGTATGGGGGTGATGGTTCCAAAAATTAGCGTCCAAATGTGTTAACTTGGACAGTTTGCACATTTATTTCCATTAGAGTTATTAAAATATGTATTAAAGATAAATATTTGAGTACAACCTCGTAATAAAAAAAAATTTTGGCTAGGGGAAATGTTATTCCAAACTGAATAGAAAGCGCTACTCCAAATGAGATATCAGACAAAACCAGCTTCTAGTGGAAAAATAGCCTTCAATTGCATTAGAAAACAGTAATTTGGGAACGTATTATCTTTACCAAAAAATTTGACCGTTGGTGTAGAAGAACAGAAGTAAAACTGGGTTAACATGACTCAACCCAAATATCATAATCGGTAGAATTTAGTAATCGACTAATTAAACCAGTTACACCAGACGCATTATAAGCAGTGTTGACCCAAGGGTTGAATCCTGTTTCGTTACTAATAATATTAGCAAAAGAGACCACAGCATTAACAGCGCATGAAATCTTACATGTATACTTATTAGTGATGGAAACAAGAGGCAAAAGCTCTTTGTCGCACCGTTAGAAACAGTTGTAAATTTTGGAACGAATATCGACTCCTAGGCTAGAAATTTTCACCAAGAACATGCAGCGCTCTTATTTGAAGTACCAGAGCCAACAAACGTGAGGTGACCCAAAAACGTTCCATTTTCAGCGAAACTCCCATGAAACAGTACAGCAGGTAGAACCGTGTAAGCCTACACAGGTGGGATTTGTCAAATCAAATCTGACCGCAGTTACGACGGAAAGCAGAACCCTGAAGAAAGTGATAACGCACGCTATGGTTGTGCTTAGTGACTTTTAGAGATAAATAAAAGCATCATCGAAAAGAATTGATCCTTCATTTAAGATCAAATTCCAGATACTCATATATTAGATGTCATTCATCCATGCTGTACCCCTCGACAAGTGTGCTTATCTTTTTAGAATTCAAGTGCGGCTTTTAGTTTGTATCCTGCCTACTTCATACTTTTTTGAGAGCCTATTTCTGAAGGCGCCCAAAAGATGCCAATGACATGGCATTTAATTATAACCTTCAAACAACTTTTGTATTCATCGAGAAGGAGTTACAATGTGGTACGCAAGAATAGTCATCAAACGTCACACTTGCGGAAATAAATTCTTGGCGGTTGGTTCGAGGATGTTCATACGACTATTCCACTCATCATTCCTAATAACGTGGGGTAAGAATATGCAATTGGTCGTTCTTCGAATATACTCAGGTTAGAAACGACGCTACATGATAGGATGGTGTACCAGCAACTACTTCTCCGGGATGTTTTCCAGTGACAGGTCCCATTCTTACGTAACCTATAACTTAATCTCAGGGTGCCTCTTTTCCAGAATTTCGCCGTGGCGCAGGTTTCTGCGAGAATTACTCCGTCGGGCAAATAACGTTTTTTCCCCTTTTTTTGACCGGAATTGTTCTGTCTTTCTCACCTGTGGGGAAGCCTCTCTACTCAAAGAAGCCTAAGCAGCGCACAATATAGACTATAGCCCCCATGTCCCAGCGGAGAAATAGACACCGCTAGCTTGGAAGGGCAACATCCAAAGATACTAATGCCTCCAAGTTTCATCTTACTCTATTACGACCGAAATAGTATCTGCGGAATCAAGGACTCACACTATTGCTTTGCCTTGCAGTACGTCGGGAGAGCGAACGCTCTCCTTTAGCTTGACCTACTCGTCAGAAAATTCTTTTGTAAAAGCAGTGGGAATTTCGCTTCGGAGAGCACGTTCATTCAATCCGTGTAGAAACAAGATGATTTTACGATAGGATTTTACAAAACTAAACGTCTGAATTTCGAATGCGCGCTTCAGCGATCAACAGCAAGACAATGCTGAAACTGCAGTTTTCTCGGAATATGTGTCTATATAGTTGCATTCGAAGAGGCATCTAAATCAGTATAACTAGTGGAAGAAGACTTCCAGAAAACAAAGAACGGATAATCCTGCTTTCCCAAAAAGGTGATGTTCGGATGATTGGGTGCCGTTGTTCCTGTCGCAGCGCCACCCCACACACAATGACGCGTTGTGCCCCGTCCCCCGGATTTTTAATAATCCGTTCTTCATATGTAACAATTTAAATACAGACAACAGAAAAATGACTTCGAGGGTTTTCATTCCGTGAACAGAAAAATAAGCATCAGACGTTTTGCTTTGAATATGAGTTTTGCAAAACAAGCGTGTGACTGCTGTCGCGTTCGTCGAATAAAATGTAACCGTAAAGAACCGTGTAATCGTTGTCTTGAGCACGATTTGAAATGCACATATCTTCAACCATTAAGAAAACGAGGTCCAAAGTCCATCAGGTCGAAAAGCCTAAAAAAGATAGCCTGTGTGCAGAGGGTCAGTGAGAGTAACAGTACAATGGCTGCTCCAGAGGCATCTGTGAAAGTTCCAAAGGTGCTGATTGACCAATGTTTGAGGCTGTATAGCGATAATTTATACGTGATCTGGCCTTTGCTCTGCTATGATGACCTTCACAAACTTCTGAATGAGAAATATGATAACTGTTCCGTCTACTGGTTTCTGGTAGCTCTCTCGGCGGCCACTCTTAGCGACTTGCAAACTGAAATGGAAACTGAAGAGGGAGTCTCCTTTACTGGAAAACAGCTATCCGATCTCTGTATGTCATCGCACCACCACTTCGACGATCTCAGAAACAGCGACATATATAGAATCATGACATATTACTGTTTGCATCGTTGTTTTGCGCAATTTTCTGACACAAAAACTTCATACAGACTGACTTGTGAAGCCATTGGCCTCATCAAGGTCGGCGAATTGCATATTGAAGAAACGTATGAATCTCTCTCATTTGAAGAGCAGCAGCTTAGACGGAAAGTTTATTATTTGCTTCTTTTGACCGAAAGGTACTATTCCGTGTATATTCATTGTACGACAAGCTTGGATTTCACAATATCCCCGCCACAAATCGAGGTTATAACTGACCCTCGGCTTTCCCTGGATAGTTTTCTTGAGTTGATCCGGGTTTTTACTGTACCTGAAAAATGTTTCTTTGATGCTTTAGCCATTGACTCTGCCAGTATTTCTTGTACTGAAGACTCTCTCAAAAAAATATGGAGAGGACTTCATACGACATCACTTGAAATAGAACCATGGTCATACGGATACATAGACATTTCATTTTCTCGACATTGGATTAGAATACTGGCTTGGAAGCTAGCTTCTCAAATAAAGGGTTTAGGAACCGATTTTCTTTCAAATACTAACAGTGTGCAGATACCAGTCAAAATTGCAAGGAACATGTTAGAAGACACATTTTTAACCCCAAAAAATTTCTATGAAGTTCTTGGCCCCGGAATATCAACAAAGGCGATGGAAGTAGCCAATGCATTAGTTGACGTCGTTATAAATCAGTCAGACCAAAATATAAAATCGGAGGTTTGTAATGTTTTGTGCGATATATCCAAATTTGTTTTTTCTCTAAAACACTGTGATGGTAAGCTGATTAAAAATTTTGCGGCTAAATGTCAAAGTGCTCTGATTACTCTACCTATATCCAGATCTTTGCAATCAAGCGGTGAATCTAAAGATGATGCTAGTGCGGATATATCTCTTTAAGCGAATTTATTCTCCCTTACGCGAACAAGCTGAGAAGTAGTAAATTCTAGAAAACGAATCTGTAAATACTTACCGTTGGACAAGGAACATATGGCTCCTGGGATAGTTTTTATATAGGAGAAAACCAGACTGTCAATTCATAGGCCTAACGTAAGTAGGCTTTGGCAATTATGTCTATATGCAGGCATATTCAAAGCTAATGTTATTGAATATATAATCCTTTTTATCTCTTCAGATTTTTCTATCAATAGCTTTTCAGTACAAACCTGTACTTTTCTAGTGGAAAGCAAAGAATTAATATTTGCTAAGATGGCCGTCTACTAATGTGGGTTCAGTTCAGCTTGAAGTACGTAATCGGCACATAAGAGATAGGAAATACATGATTCTGAACTTGGTATTTGTTAGAGTCTTCAGATGGAATCGTGCCGTTTATGGTTTATGGTTACGATTTCCAGTTTACCGACTTGGAGAGTGACAAACTATTCAGCTTCACTAAGGAGTACGAGCGCAAGACACTGTTTGCTGCTTTGAATTTCAGTAGTGAAGAAACTAAATTCAGGGCTCCAAAAAAAGGCTTTTCTTTATATTTTGTTCTCGGAAATTACGATGATTTCGATGCGTCCTCTTGGTTTGGGAAGGTAGATTGTACTATGCCAAGTAAGTTTTTTATAAGCTGGCGGGTACTGCTGATGAACGAACGGAAATTTTTTGGTAAATACACCCTATTTTTATGTTTGTGACGATTATGTAACGTTAGTGTTGTCGAATTGTATAGAGTGAGAACTTCAAATTATGAATTACGTATGAAATATGTATAATTTTCGAATTATGAATTTTGAATTTTGAATTTGTCCGACACTTGGCGGCGCATTTCAGACCATCTGGTCCAAGTGGAAAAGTAAAAGGAGCTGTGTTGTGTGATGTGAGGCAGAGGAGTGCGATTACCAGATTGCGTGAACGTATGGCAATGTGTATATTACCGTCGTGGTAAAATTATTGATCTTCTGTGAAAATGGGCTTGGGGCAATTAAGCGCCATTATCCATAGCCATTGTGCCAGGTTGAGCGTAGGCGAGTGTCATGGACAGACTGAGGCCATCAAGGGAATAGTCGTAAATTGTTTAGGAGGTTTGAGGTTATTGGAAGCATGATATAGTATTGCACAAGGAACATCGAAGGTTATCGCCAGTATATGAGGGAGGTTTCCTTCACTGTTTTTTATTCTTATTTCCGTCTTAGATGCGTCGGACCGAAGTTAGTGTTAGGGTTTGCAAAGTAATGGCAATATTGCGTCAGCTTTGAGTCAGGATCCAGGGTATCTTTGTGCGTGGTCTGTTAGTGGAGTTCCTGCGGCTTCGTTCGCTCCTGCACCTGTTAGTCCCGAAGGTTGTGCAGCGTCCACTCCAGTACTAGAGTTCAGCTGCTGCGAAATACAAGGAAAAGTTCATAAATTATTAAGGCGTACAAAAATAAACATCATAAATATTACGGAGGTAGGGAGAAAACATTTGAATTATCGACGAGTCGGAGAATCAGTTGGAGAAGAACCTTTTGTAAGCTGGCCTATCGTCATGAGCCACAGCGTCCTCATCGTAATCTGCAGTTCTTCTGTCCGGTGGCACCCATGAGGCCGATTTCCATGGTGGGATGCCTTCCAGCCACATAGTGTCGACCTCTTCTAGTGTCAGGCCTTTCGTTTCTGGGACAAAGAAAAAGACGTAAAAGTAGGCAACACATAGGCAGCCAATGAAGACATAGCCATAGTAAAAGTTGATTGCACCGGTGATGAAAGGAGTGAAGAAACCAATTATGAAACCCCATATCCAGTTTGCGGCCGTTGCGATCGCCATACCTCTTGATTTGACTCTAAGCGGAAAGGTTTCTGACACTATAACATAGCAGCCACCTGCCCAGGTGGTAGCGAACGCAAAAATGAAAAACATGGTGAAAACTATCATACAGTTACCGGCACCTTGAGATGTGACATCCTGATGATTGCTTCCATGAGGCCAAAGCTTGGTTACACCGACGGAGGAAAACACAAGAAAGCAGCATAGCATGGCGGCAGCACCCCACAACAGGCACGTACGACGGCCAAACCTTTCGATAGTGTATATTGCCACGAATGAAGAGAAAAAGTTGACTGCACCAATGATGATCGATGTTTGGAAGGAGTCTTTTAAGCCAATAGACTTGAAAATTGTCGTACCGTAATAGAAGAAGTAGTTGTCACCGGTCAGTTGCTGCAGAGATTGGATCATCACTCCCATGAGCACACGTTGGAACACCTTTGTTTTTGTGGAGAGAAGCTCACCCCATGACGCGTTACCTGCTAGCTTTTCAAGCTCGATGCCCGCTCTTATAGCGTCGTATTCGGCTAATAGAGCAGGGTCGTCGACTGAAACCTTGTTAGATTTAGATATGGAGCGTTTGGCTTCTTCGTGCTTACCAACTTCGACCAGATAACGTGGTGACTCGGGCACGAACATCATCCCGCTGATCATGAACGTAGCCCAAGCAAAGCAAAGACCCAGACCGACTCTCCACTGGGTTGAGTCGTCATAGTTTTTGGTACCGTAGTTGGTGCAGTAGCCCAAGAAAATACCCATCGTCCCCATCAGTTGATACAGTTGGACAAGGTTTCCCCTGATCTGTTTTGGAGAGACCTCGGATATTAGCATTGGGGAGAGGACGGCAATGCCTCCCACACCTAAACCAGAAATGATTCTGCCGATGAAATATTGATACCATTTATCTGTCGAGGTAATTTGGATCAGGATGCCCACGACATAGATAGATGTGACCGCGATCAAACCAATACGGCGGCCATATATGTCACCTACTTTCGACAAAACAATCCCGCCGACGGCACAACCAACGTTAAATATTGAGACAATCAACCCCATTCTCACTTTTGATAGGTAGTAAGTGCCCTCGTCGTTTTTTTGACCAAATCTTTTGACAAAGTCGGAGAGGTTGACAAAACCCGAGATCGTACCGGTATCCCAACCAAAGATGAACCCGCCGAACCCAATCATCAAACACAGAATCGAGACGGTGGTATACGCAGAAAGGGGTTTCTTTGGTAATTCGAGAACTGGTTCAGCCGTAGCCGGTTCAGCCAAAGCTAGATCAGAAAAGTCTTTTGAATTTTCTTGTTTGCTCCTAACAGGGGACGCGGTTGCCATTGAATGGGGATTCGAACTGGCCGGAGATAAATTATTCACAGGTATATCAGCAATGCTTGACATGCTGAAGTGTGGATTTTAAAATAAGAGGAATGGTCAAGGCTAAAGCGATGTGATGCTTCACTCTTCTAACGTGTCAAGAAGTAGAAATGTGTCTCTTCAATACTTACAACTGTTACATAACCCGCTATTTATATTGTTAAGCCTGTGAAGAGGTCCATATATCATCAGCCCGAGGTACCACCGTGTGCACTTGAGCGAGGGTGCAGACTCGTTTGTTCATTGTTTACTCCTGTGGAGTAACCTTTCTCTGGGGATCTATTAATTGTAGTTTAGAGTATACAGCTTACGAGGTGGTGCCTTCTTTCGGAGAAATACTTGCAAAGCTAAAAAATTCACCGAACTTTTCAAAAAAAGAAAAATTAGGCGGGGCTCACGGAAGAGCCGGAGCCTATCACACGTTTCCTTCAGTTGCAGAAGAGAAGCATTTTCGAGGAGAAATAGCGAGCGAAGACGATATTTCCTACGTGAGGTCCTGTGCTGCACATCGCACATTTCTCCGACCCACTTCAAGCATCTTTGTCACGGACGGGCAGGACAAGGATTTAGTTGTTGTCACCAAGTGTTGGTATTGGTCGTCCGTTAGCTTCTCCTCCGAACAGCCGTCTCAAAAAATAGAAAAATAAGCTTTACCACGTTCTCGAGCATTTTTCTAAATATAACCGTGGTACCTGTGTAAGGTACTGAGTCTCTCTGCCAAAAGCTGCGGAACGGTGAACCGAGAACGAAAGGCAACACAGAGGATGAAGTTCAGGAGAGGCCCAGTTCAGGAGAGGTCGAGACTGTTTTGTTCAGCTGCAGAAAAAGCCAATTAAGGTTAAATAAACCCAGGGGGATGCAAAGTCAAAAAAAACTGGTGTTGCGCGCGGAGAAATTATTATGTGGCATTGCGGGGTCCCAAACGGAGAAAAGTTTATGCTCCGTGGAACTACGGACATGCAAGATCGCGTGGAGTGTGCACCAGCAGTCTGGGGATAGTACGGTATTGCCCGCAGAAAGCTGACGGATACGCACCATGATGCAGAACACATCATACCATACCATCCAGTTAGAGTTATAGAAAGTTGTTCAACGACGCTACTCACTTTTTAAGGACAGCTACGAAAAGGAATGCAGGTCTAATAGGCTGTAGGAACGTAAATTCCCCGAACAAGGACGAACATCCCTGGTGAAAGTTTCCTGTATTTCTCGTTTACATCATATCTTCTAGCTCGCGTGGGCTGTTCTATTGTCATCCCCGAGTAATCCACAAGATCGGGGATTGCTAAAATAAACATATATAAGGATGCCTTTTTTCCCAAGACTACAGGTTTGCAAGCTTGAGGGAGAAGTTGTAAAGTAGAATCTCTATCAGCAAATCAAATCAGCACTCTGACAAGCAAATAACACAACTAACATAGTTTAAACCGTGCAATGACTATTTCATCCGCACATCCAGAAATAAAACCCAAATGGTGGAAAGAAGCCACCGTCTATCAAATCTACCCTGCAAGTTTCAAAGACTCCAACAACGATGGTTGGGGTGATATGAAAGGTATTTCCTCCAAGTTGGGGTACATCAAGGATCTTGGTGCCGACGCTATCTGGATCTCGCCATTCTACGACTCGCCACAAGATGACATGGGCTATGATATTGCCAACTACGAGAAGGTCTGGCCTACCTACGGTACCAACGAGGATTGCTTCGCCTTGATTGAAAAGACGCACAAACTAGGTATGAAGTTTATCACCGATTTGGTCATCAACCATTGTTCCAGTGAACACGCGTGGTTCAAGGAGAGTAGATCCTCCAAGACCAACCCCAAGCGTGACTGGTTCTTCTGGAGAGCACCAAAGGGATACGACGCCGATGGCGCTCCAATCCCACCAAACAACTGGAGATCGTACTTCGGTGGTTCTGCATGGACTTTCGATGAAACAACAAACGAGTTTTACCTGCGTCTATTCTGCTCCACGCAGCCTGATCTCAACTGGGAGAATGAAGACTGCAGAAAGGCAATCTACGAAAGTGCTGTAGGATACTGGTTAGACCATGGTGTCGACGGTTTCAGAATCGATGTGGGGAGCTTGTACTCCAAAGTTGTTGGTCTACCAGACGCTCCTGTGACTGACGAGAACACAAAGTGGCAACCCAGTGATGCTTTCACAATGAATGGGCCACGTATTCACGAGTTTCACCAAGAAATGAACAAGTTTATGAGAGACAGGGTTAAAGACGGCAGAGAGATTATGACTGTTGGTGAAATGCAACATGCTTCCGATGAGACCAAGAAGTTGTATACAAGTGCATCAAGACATGAGCTTAGTGAGTTGTTCAACTTTTCTCACACTGATGTTGGAACCTCACCCAAGTTCCGTCAAAATTTGGTTCCATTTGAACTGAAGGATTGGAAGGTTGCTCTTGCCGAGCTGTTCAGATACGTTAACGGGTCCGATTGTTGGTCAACAATTTACCTGGAAAACCACGACCAACCTCGTTCGATTACGAGATTTGGTGACGACTCGCCAAAAAACCGTGTCATTTCTGGTAAGCTGTTGTCCGTCCTGTTAACTGCTTTGACTGGTACTCTATATGTTTACCAGGGACAGGAGCTGGGCCAAATCAATTTCAAAAACTGGCCTGTTGAAAAGTACGAGGACGTTGAAATCAGAAACAACTACAAGGCAATCAAGGAAGAGCATGGAGAAAACTCGAATGAGATGAAGAAGTTTTTAGAGGCCATTGCCCTCATTTCCAGAGACCACGCAAGAACACCTATGCAATGGAGCAGTGAAGAGCCAAATGCTGGCTTCTCCGGGCCTACTGGCAAGCCATGGTTCTTCTTGAACGAATCTTTCAGAGACGGAATTAACGTTGAAGATGAGCAAAAGGATCCAAACTCTGTGTTGGCTTTCTGGAAGGAGGCTTTGAGATTTAGAAAGGCACACAAGGATATTACTGTTTATGGTTACGACTTCGAGTTTATCGACTTGGACAATAAAAAACTGTTCAGTTTCACCAAAAAGTACGAGAACAAGACTTTGTTTGCAGCCTTGAACTTTAGCTCTGACGCGGTAGATTTTACGCTTCCAAATGATAACTCGTCGTTTAAGTTAGAGTTTGGGAACTACCCAAAGAAGGAGGTAGATGCCTCTTCCAGAACTTTGAAGCCATGGGAGGGAAGAATCTATATTAATGAATGATTAACGATTGTGACAAGAAGATATGTTTGTCTATTTATATGTATTATTATTTATCTATTTTAGATACTACATATTGAACGGTAGCGACATATATCTTTTCCTTCTTCGCCGGCGTCTGTGTTAATCCGCACCTTCTATGCAACCATCGGGAGGTTGTACTTCCCGCATGGGTATAAGTTCATATATCATTACAGTGGTAGAGAGTGGGCGTATTTTTATGTTTAGGTGATTTTCGCGGTTTTTATTATTTAGAGAACCTCGATCAGCCTCGCTCGATTACCTGGTTTAGTGACAAACCCCCAAAAAACCGTGTCATCTTCAGAGAATACATTATTTTTTTGTCTGGTTTACTAAATGCTGCAACCGTTCGGCTGTACAAATCTTTCTACGGTTTGATATAGTTGTTTTTTCTTTTTTTTTTTCTTTGTTCTTTTTTTTTTAGTCGACTCAGTGGACCCTCAAACCCGGACAGGGCTGTGTATGTAGGCACGAAATGCCATTGTTCGTCAGTTAGCTGCAAACATCTGCACCCAAAACTTGATAAAAATGTGATAATGCTATAGAAACTGTCGTGGTGTCCAATTGCACCCCCTGCGGTTTTTGAAAGGGCAAAGGGTCCACACCAAGCATGATAAAATTAAACTATTTAAAAGAGATGATGGCTCAGAGTCTGACAGAAGGATAATATAGAAAGCAGTACTCGCGAATGTGTCTCGGAATATGATGGAAACAGACCGGTCTAGAAATGACAATTTGGACGATAAAAGCATTGTCAGCTACAGCGAAAAGGCAGAAACCGATGTTGATAAGCCTACCGCGTCCGGCTTGCATCGTATAGATGCTGTCAACAGGGTCTTGTCTGACTATGGCTCTTTCACAGCTTTCGGAGTGACGTTTAGTTCACTCAAGACCGCTCTACTAGTAGCCCTGTTTTTGCAAGGCTACTGTACTGGACTTGGTGGGCAGATTTCGCAATCGATACAAACGTACGCTGCTAACAGCTTTGGGAAGCATTCACAGGTTGGATCAATCAACACCGTCAAATCAATAGTAGCTTCTGTTGTCGCTGTGCCATACGCACGTGTGTCGGACCGATTTGGGCGTATAGAATGCTGGATCTTTGCGCTCGTGCTCTATACTGTGGGGGAAATTATTTCTGCTGCTACTCCAAATTTTGGCGGACTTTTTGCAGGTATTGTTATACAACAGCTAGGTTATTCCGGATTTCGTCTTCTTGCCACAGCACTGACGGGAGATATATCTGGATTGAGAGATCGTACGTTTGCAATGAACATATTTTTGATTCCCGTGATTATAAACACATGGGTAAGCGGAAATATTGTTAGCTCATTGGCTGGCCATGTTGCACCATACAAATGGCGTTGGGGCTATGGAATTTTCTGCATTATTGTACCCTTCTCCACCCTCATCTTGGTCCTTCCTTATGCATATGCTCAGTACATTGCATGGCGCAGCGGAAAGTTACCACCATTAAAACTAAAAGAAAAAGGGCAGAATCTGCGTCAAACGCTCTGGAAATTTGCGGAAGACATAAATCTAATTGGAATTATTCTCTTCACTGCTTTCTTAGTACTATTGTTATTACCTCTCACGATAGCGGGTGGGGCCACATCCAAATGGAGAGAGGGCCATATTATTGCAATGATTGTTGTTGGTGGCTGCCTAGGCTTTGTCTTTCTAATTTGGGAGTTACGATTTGCCAAGAACCCATTTATCCCACGAGTTTATTTGGGTGATCCAACTATCTATGTGGCCCTGCTAATGGAATTTGTATGGCGTCTAGGTTTACAGATCGAGCTGGAGTATTTGGTCACTGTGTTAATGGTAGCCTTCGGGGAATCAACTTTACGTGCGCAGCGGATAGCTCAGCTTTACAATTTTCTGCAGTCATGCACTAATATTGTTGTGGGCATTATACTGCATTTCTATCCTCATCCTAAAGTATTTGTGGTTGCCGGATCGCTTCTCGGTGTTGTTGGAATGGGTCTTTTGTACAAATACCGGGTGGTGTACGACGGAATTTCGGGTCTTATTGGCGCTGAGATTGTGGTTGGTATAGCCGGTGGTATGGTACGTTTTCCTATGTGGACGCTAGTGCATGCTTCAACCACGCACAATGAGATGGCAACTGTCACAGGATTACTTATGTCTGTCTATCAAATCGGAGATGCGGCGGGTGCTTCTATTGCCGGTGCAATATGGACTCAGCGTCTGGCAAAGGAGCTGATACAGCGACTCGGCCACGACTTAGGTTTGTCAATTTACAAATCACCACTCAACTATTTAAAAAAATACCCTATTGGATCGGAAGTCCGTGTTCAGATGATAGAATCCTACTCGAAGATTCAACGCTTATTGATAATTGTGTCAATTTCATTTGCGGCTTTCAATGCTGTTCTCTGCTTTTTTTTGCGTGGCTTTACCGTAAACAAGAAGCAAAGCTTTTCCACAGAAGAACGAGAGGAAGAGAAGCTCAAAATCACACAACAATCATGGCTCCGTCGTGTAATTGGATATTGAACTGGGGAGTACTAGCGATACCAATGTGGTATAAAGGGTATCTCTTTGATGTGACAACAGTTAATATAAGCAATTAATAATTATGTGTAATAAAAAGTTTCAATCGATTTTTTTATTTAAGTGAACACCTATAGACTTATTTCAGTAATAGTGTAGCTGTAAATCATAGCAATACGGTTTTCCTAAAAACTTAAACATTTGATTTTGGGAATGGTATGACATCTAGAACTCATAGCAGGACGAGTATAATTAGAGACTGGATTAGATTGTCATAAAGGTACAAGATAAAATAATTACTAGTTTGTGGCGACAAAGTTAACTGAAGAAGTAGCTAACAATGAAAATAAAAAGTACAGTGGAAGATATATATTTCAATACTGCTAACACAGCACGCTCCAAGATTGCTGTTTCCCTTTCAGCAGCACGCGTGTATACCCCTTAATTTCAACGATTTTTTCTATTTAGCGTAACGGCTGCTTCTGGGTATTACAGTGACTATTCCACCAGCTTTGCTTAAAGCGTAGAGCTCGCTTGTCTTCTCCCATCGACCGGAGTTTTAATGCTCGCGTAATTTCTCGCCGACAGTGCAGAATGCCAGACCAGAAAGACAGATTAAATATTCGAATGAGTATTTCCACAGAATACGTATATATAATGTCAATGATGAAAAACTGTCATCAAATCCAATATAAGCCGAACTGGAAGGATTGATAAAGTAATAGGATAATGAAAATCAAAAATTATCTCAAAATCCACAAAGCTCTGTGTTCATCAGCTGTTTTCTTCCCTCTTAATACAAAACTTTATGCTCGCTATTGAAACTAAAAACTACTCGAAATTACGTTTAACTGTTCCAGAAAAGTCACACATTACTTAATGGAACTTCTCTCGTGAAGGAAAAAGAAAGAATGTCACCATTTCTCCACCATAAAAAAACGAAGTAATAATTTGATGATTATGATGAATGGCAAAAAGGAAGTTTATAGGTGCAAACTTATGGATTCCTTGATACATTAGGAATCCTACTATATTGTTCCTTGTTGAAAATTTTATGAATTGTGAGATTATTGTTAAGATTTCATTGTTGATAACGGTTATAATATTAGGTATACAGAATCTACTAGAAGCTCTCTTCGAGAATATAGTAATCCACAAAAGGGAATTGATAATTCTACATAATAAAATCAATATTTCCTCTTCCGTTTTATGTGGTATTGTTCATTATCCTAGTACATTATCAATCCTTGCATTTCAGCTTGCATTGAATTTGATGACCGTTTCTCATCATGTATGTCATCTTCTTTCACCGTATACGATAGTATACTAGTAATGTAAATACTAGTCTGTAGACGATAGTCGATTCTTATTTCAACAGATTTTATCAACGACTTTAATGATGGTGCACAAACCTCTATAATCTAACAATATACGACTCCCAACACGTGTTTACTACCTTGTACAATCTCAAGAAAGAGAAAGTGCGGAATTATTTGTGCTCGGTGACCGTTTAGAGGCCTAGATGACAATAAGGTTCTGAACGAGGGTCCAAATCTCAGATTCAGATATTTTCTTTGCCCAGAAATGGAAACTTCACAGGCAAAGAAAAGGGTTTTTCAAGGCACCTTGGTACCCCTATAATTGGCATTTCACATTCCCCCACATACGAACACACATAAGCGCCATAAAACAAGACCTTCGCATACAAAATCTATGAAAGACACACGCATCGTTCAAGAACAAGCGCACCTCCATACTGACTGTGAATATGGTGGGAGAGAGACGTGATGTGAAGGATGCCAGATGCCAGATGCCAGATACGAGATGGGAAATGGGCACCAGTTAGTGGTAATGACCCGTGAAGGAATGTGTATAAATAGAGCTGCTTGGTCATATGTACTTGAGAATATGCCTTCATTCTTTTCTTTCCAAATAAGCTTATATCAGCATTAACAAACAAAACAAATACAATGGTCAAATTAACTTCTATCGCCGCTGGTGTCGTCGCCATCGCTTCCGGTGCCGCTGCTGCCACCACCACCCTAGCTCAATCCGACGAAAGAGTCAACTTGGTTGAATTGGGTGTCTATGTCTCCGATATCAGAGCTCACATGGCCCAATACTACTTGTTCCAAGCTGCCCACCCAACTGAAACCTACCCAATTGAAGTTGCTGAAGCTGTTTTCAACTACGGTGACTTCACCACCATGTTGACTGGTATTGCTCCAGACCAAGTCACCAGAATGATCACTGGTGTTCCATGGTACTCCACCAGATTGAGACCAGCCATCTCTAGTGCTCTATCCAAGGACGGTATCTACACTATTGCAAACTAGAGACAGACGCCTTTTACGAATTAAATTATATAGACATGGAAAAGTAACGAAAAATAAAAAACAAATTTTTTTTTTTTGATGGTATAGATACAGTTGACTATATAAATGTATATCAATATTATGAACCTGTTTGATCAATGAAGATATGTAGATATGGTAAGTCCAGAAACTAATTGCTCTTTTGAGCTTGCCGCCTAAAAAAAGAGTTCACGGCATGGAGGTAGCGTGTACTAAGAGAGAATGGATATTCAGTTTAGCAAGTTTTCTCTTATTGTAGCTAATCCTCTCTTCTGTATACCATTCTCAAAATTTCTTTCATCCAACCATTGCTCAAATGTTTTGCGAATGTATATCCATTCTTTGTCTATTATTGAAAACCATTCAGTATCGCGAGTCCGACCCTTATATACCACCACTTGTCGAAACGTACCCTCATATTTAAACCCTAAGCGCATCGCCGCCCTCCTGGATGGCCCATTCAAACTATCACACTTCCATTCATATCTCCTGTATTTTAGATCATCAAATACATATTTCATCAAAAGGAATTGAGCTTCAGTTGCGATAATCGTCTTCTGTAGTTCCGGTGAAAAAGCCACATACCCAGCTTCAAGTGAACCGCTGGCTTGATCGATTCTTATTAGGCATAATGTACCAACGGCACGTTTAGTCTCTTTATCAATAATTGCGAAAGGCACGGTATCTCCAGTTTCATTAAGTTGATTAATAAATTCCAGGTATTCTTCCAAGATATTGAATGGTCCCACAGGTAGATACGTCCATAATTTTTGGCCTGCTTTACCGTAGGCATCAAAAAGCTCCGGCCCATGTTTATCTCTATCGAGAGGTTCTAGTCTACAGTAGTTGCCTTTCAACACAACTTTCTCCGGGAAGGCCCTTGTTGTCCAGCCTTCGACGTCTGCACCAACTTCTTGTCCAAATACATTTAAAATCGCCATAATAATACTCTCACTGAACGGCTTTACTTCCAATTTCAGAGGCAGGGAAGCTACGCAACACCTCTGCCATGTTATTTTTATATCGATGATTGTTTATCAACCTCTTATCAACATTCGAAGCACCTTCGAGAATGAGTCAAAAAAAACAACCTCCCATTATAAACCAATAAACAAAGAAAATGTCACGTGCACGAGAGATCCTACATAATGTGTGTGTATTCCTAGGTATCCTTTTAGGCGCATATTTATTATTAGATTTGCGTACTTTGCAATTTCTGGGAAGAGAGTATTTACTTAATAAGACCTTGGGATTTATTTGGATTTCATTACACCATCATTGGCGAAAGAAGCGGCTCTATGCGCTAAGAGAAGTGACCCATGATACCCGGCCGGCCTATTGTTCTCAAAGGAGAAGCGGCCTGAACATGGTCATGTGATAGTCACATGATCATGTCGGAACGCGCTTCTCGAGAAAACGCGATCAGCCGCACTTGAGCTACGTTAGCTGGGCGGCTAAGTAAGCCATAACAAGGGTGAAGCTACAAGATGTGTGAGGTAGAGGATGCTTGTATGCGGCGGCACAATGCCCTATATTTTAGCGTCTGTAGCAGTGCGCGTATTCATAATAGTAGATGTAGTAAAAGTAATATTGTCTGGAGATATGAGGGAGAGAGAGCTGGTGTAGTATTATAGTGAGATAAGTGGTGGGATGGTAGTATAATATCGTGGTCATTTGAGAGTAGTTGGGATATATAGAGGGTGATAGTATATGAGTGACTATAATAGAGAGTGGTGGTGTGGTATTTTAGTGTGGTGTGTTATGATATCATATTAGGCATCCGTATGAGTATGTGCATGCAATCTAGTAAGAAGGTCAGGGGAATTGGAGTAGTATGATATATTTGGAGAGTGAGAGTGATGGAGCTAAGATATATATATAGTGATGATATTAGGTATCAGAATATATAGGAGATATATAGTATGGTGTGTCATGGGAATATATTTAGCGTCCGTATAAGTATGTAGTGATATTATCATATATGGTAGGAGATATGTGGAAGGTAATGGTAGGTGATGTGATAGTCTATTGAGAGTGACAGGTAATGAAGTATAGTATTATAATATATGGAGGGTATATTGTAGAGGTTGTATGGGAGTGGTAAAAGTATGTGATATATGATGGTATGAGAGCAAATGTAAGACTATTGAGATGTTTAAAGCGGATACATGGTTTAGAGTGTTATTCTCAGTGGGAGGCTGAGTTTGGTGACTGGGAGATGGTGGAAATGTGAAAATGTCCAAGGTGTTAAGTGCTGAGGTTCGTGCCGTATATGGTGATAATGTGGTGGTATGGCAGAGAAAGAGCAGGGAAAGAGCGATGAGAGATTGTTAGGTGGTATTTGAGGTGGAGTGAGGTAGTTTAGGTATATAATTGGTAGTTGGAGTGGGGCTAAGAAATAATGATTAGTGGATGGGCATGTATATTGGGTAAAAGGGTAGGAATTGTGAGAAAATATAAAAATATAGAATGTGAGAGTGGGAAGTTTAAGAATTATAGTAGTGTTGTATGTGATTTGTATTATATTTAGCGTCCGTGTGAGTATGTGGTGGTATTATAATATGAAAGTGAGGGTATTGTAGAATGGTATATGGTATAATGTGTAGGTATTAGGATATAGAGAGAACATATGGTATATAGTATGATAGTATGGGGGAGTTATGGAGAGTGATGATAAGTTGATAGTAGATGGGTATTGGGGTAGGATATGTGATGGTATTATATTTTAGCGTCCGTAGGAGTGCGCGTATCAATTATAGCAGAAGTAGTCAGGATAATATAGTATGTCGATATTATGAAGAGAGTGGTGGTGTGGTATGGTATTATGATATATGGGATGGGATGTAGGAAGAGAGTGATGATAAGTGGTGATATCGTATTATTATATGGAGAGGTGTGGTGTTTACGTTGATTTGTTTAGGATTCGATGTTTACGTTTGGAGGGTTGGAGAGTAGTGGTGGTATATGATATATAGGGAGTGATAAGATGGTATATATGGAGAGAGACGATATTATGATATATGGTATGGGATATGGAGAGTGGTTAGGGTGAATTATGGAGGAGTGTGGTGTTTACGTTGATTTGTTTAGGATTCGATATGTATGTTTCGATGTATTTATTTGTTTACGTTTGGACGGTTGGAGGGTAGTGGTTAGGGTAGTGTTATATGGTATTACATTTAGCGTTTGTAGGAGTATGTGATTGTATATGATATTGAGAGTGATGGTATGTGATATTGAGAGTGATGGTATATGGTGTTGAGAGTGATGGTATATGATATTGGGCGTGATGGTATATGATATTGAGAGTGATGGTATATGATATGTGATATTATGTTGAGAGTAGCAGGATATTGAAGTATGGTATATGGTGTTGAGAATAGTGGTGGAAGGTAGATGGGTGATATATAATGCATGGTATATGATATTGTGGAGGGGTGTGGTGTATATGTTTGTGTGTTTAGGTTGATTTGTTTAGGTTGATTTGTTTACGTTTCAATGTGTATGTTTATATATATGTTTCGATAGTTGGAGAGTTTATGGAGATATTATGGAGATATTATGGAGGGTAATGGTGTGTGATAGTAAGTTGGTTGGTTGGTTGGTATGGAGGGTAATAGTATAGAGGGTGAGGATTGTGCTCATATATGGTGATGCACATGGTATTGGAGATGGAGGTGTTACCCAGATGGTAAGTATGATATATGTGGTAGTGGTAGTGTGGTATGTAGACATGTCGTATGGAAGAGTTAGAGAGGCCAATATGGTATTCGAGGGGTGGGGATTCGATGTGGAGGGATAAAATGAAAGAAATGTGGTGGGAAGGTGCGAATGTACCAGGGTGTTAAGTGGTGAGGTTCGTGGGATGTGTGGGTGGTAATGATAGAGAAGATGGAGGGTTACCCAGATGGTGAGTATGATATATGTGGTGTGGTAGTGTGGTGTGTAGACATGTCGTATGGAAGAGTTAGGGAGGCCAATATGGTATTCGAGGGGTGGGAATTCGATGTGGGGGGATAAATTGAAAGAAATGTGGTGGAAAGGAGTTAATGTACCAGGGTGTTAAGTGGTGAGGTTCGTGGGGTGTGTGGGTGTGGGTGTGGTGTGTGGGTGTGGTGTGTGGGTGTGGTGTGGGTGTGGGTGGTGGGTGTGGTGTGGTGTGGGTGTGGGTGTGTGGGTGTGGGTGTGTGTGGGTGTGGGTGTGGTGTGGGGTGTGTGGGTGTGGTGTGTGGGTGTGGGGTGTGGGTGTGTG